>CAJNDS010002122.1:282500-525000 GCA_905221605.1 Symbiodinium natans | reverse complement strand
TCCCTAGAACCCTAAACCCTAAACCCTAAGCCCTCAACCCTCAACCCTCAACCCTCAACCCTAAACCCTAAGCCCTCAACCCTAAACCCTAAACCCTAACCGAAGTGGCGAGTCACTGCCGTGACTTACTTCCAGGACTGAGACTGAACCTCCACTTGGAGGTTCATGGTACTTATTAAATAATTAAACCCGTCCTTATAGCCCACTTCTTAGGGTTTAGGGTTTAGGGTTTAGGGCTTAGGGTTTAGGGTTTAGGTTTAGGGTTTAGGGTTTAGGGTTTAGGGTTTAGGGATAATGACCCACTTATGAGCTTCTGAAGTGCCCTACTATGGTAAAAAAGTACAGAAAGAAGTACAGCTATGATTGGTTGTAAATACCATGAACCTCCAAGCTGTGTCAGATGCGATTCGAAGCATCTTGCCGTGTTCTGCCACAAGTGCCACGCCGGATGTGGCCGCAGCTCTCGTCCTAAACTCTAAACCCTAAACCCTAAACCCTAAACCCTAGACCCTAGACCCTAAACCCTAAACCCTAAACCCGAAACCCTAAACCCTAAACCCTAAACCCTAAACCTTAAACCCTAAACCCTAAACCCTAAACCCTAAACCCTAAACCCTAAACCCTTAATCCTAAACCCTAACCCTAACCCCTAAGCCCTAAGCCCTAAGCCCTAAGCCCTAAGCCCTAAGCCCTAAGCCCTAAGCCCTAAGCCCTAAGCCCTAAGCCCTAAGCCCCTAAGCCCTAAGCCCCTAAACCCTAAACCCTAAACCTAAACCCTAAACCCCAAACCCTAAACCCCAAACTCTACACCCCGAAACCCTAAACCCTAAACACTCCTTTGCACCCTAGACCGCACAAACCTTACAAATCCCTTTTGGCCCTGTAAATCCGTCGGGTTTAGGGTTTAGGGTTTAGACCCGGAGCCTGTAGACCCTATGAGCCCTACAAACTCTGCAAGCCCTAAAGCCCCGAGTACACCTCCACCTAGCTTTTAGGGTTCGGGGTTTAGTGCCAAGTCCCGGACCTCCGGTTTCGGGTTGCGGGTTTAGGGTTTAGGGGTTAGGGTTTAGGGTTTTGGGGTTAGTGGTTCGGGGTTCTTGTACCCTCGCGCGCCGAGTCAGGCTTCGCAGACGAGCCCCGGGCCTCGGCACAGAGGGTTTAGGGGTAGGGTTTAGGGTTTAGGGTTTAGGGTTTAGGGTTTAGGGTTGAGGGTTGAGGGTTGAGGGTTGAGGGTTGAGGGTTGAGGGTTGAGGGTTGAGGGTTGAGGGTTGAGGGATTAGGGTTTAGGGTTCTAGGGTTCAGGGGTTCAGGGGTTCAGGGGTTCAGGGGTTCAGGGGTTCAGGGGTTCAGGGGTTCAGGGGTTCAGGGGTGCAGGGGTGCGGGGGTTCAGGGGTTCAGGGGTGCAGGGGTTCAGAGGAGTTCGGGCTAAGGGGGTCTAGGGTTTAGGGTTTAGAGTTCGGCCTTTGGGGTTCTAGGGGTTGTAGGGTGTCTTAGCCCTCTTTCTTAGGGTAGTTCCATGATCTCTTAGTACGGGCTCGCAAAAGGGGACCCCCTGTATACCCCTTATATACCCCATACGGGTTCAGCCCGAAGAGGCCTAAAGATCCTGGACTCCAAACCCTAACGCGCCTAATCACGCCCAAGCCCGAAACTCTCAGCTTCATTCTCAGGTTGGCCTCTGCCCTTGTTTTTGGGGAATCCGAACTATGGGCCCTTGTTATACATTTTTATATATGTATGTGTATGTGTACATATATATAGACAGTGTACATAAGGGTATATAATAAGGGGCCCATATGAAGAGTACTTGGGGGAACCTTAGCTTAGTTGAGGCCACTTCCTGCAGAAGCTGGCCTCCTTCCTCGACCGCCTCTTTGGGGCGGGCGCATTGTCGGGAGACTCAGAGGGTCGCTATTTTTGTTGTCTTTGTTATTACTATTGTTGTCATTATTATTATTATTATTGTTATTGTTCTTCTTATTATTATTGTTGGTAGTATTCTGTGTACTAATTTTGATTATTATTATGATTATTATTATCATTGTCATCATGATTACTACTATGATTCTTATGATGCATATTATAACGGTTATTATCATTATGACTACTATTCTGAGTATTATTATGATTATTATTGTCATTAATGTTTTTTTTTTTTTTTTTTTTTTTTTTTTTTTTTTTTTTGCGGGGGGGGGGGGGGGGGGTGTTAGTTAGGGGCTCAGGAGTTCAAAAGGGTTTAGGGTTTAGGGTTTAGGGTTGAGGCCTTGTGGGAACTGTATGGACTGTAATGTTGACTTCGCATTAATAAACCCCCCCCCCCTTGATTGATCAATCTCTCCGGCCAGGGCCTCCTCAATTATATTCGCCTAAATCCTGGTAGGACGTACTATTAGTTTTAGTATTAGGTAGTAGCACCACGCCCGTAAAAAAACATATTCCGGGCTGGATTTTATAATTGTGGGGGGTTACATTATTGTGTTCCGGCAGCTGGATTTTATAATTGTAGCGGGAATTCCTAATGTGAAGTCAACATTAAGCTCTGCCGGTTCTTCTCTTGGGGGGGTTGTTCCCCCCCAGACGCTGTGACAACACTTGTGGGTGGGCAAGCGCCTAGAACTCTTCATTGTACCTGCGTGCTAAGTTCCCCCCCAACTCGGAGGGCCCCCCGAAATCCTAAATCGAAAAAAACTTCACCATTAGGGCACATACGGGGCTTAGAAGTGGGTTATAAGTACAGAGATACTTGGTCAATAAGTACCCTGAACCTCCAAACCCCAAAGCCCAAACCTCAAACCCCAAACCCTAAACTCTACAGTAAACCCTAGACCATGAACCTCCAAGCACTCTCCAGAACCACAAGTCGATGTCGATCCACCAGATGGGCAAGCTGAAATTAGCTGCGACCAGGTTTAGGGTTTAGGGTTTAGGGTTTAGGGTTTAGGGTTTAGGGTTCAGGGTTCAGGGTTCAGGGCTCAGGGCTCAGGGCTCGGCCTGACGGCTGTCCGAGCCGGTGGTCTACAGGCCATTCCGATGTCGCAAACATGGGTTTAGGGTTTAGTGTGTAGGGTTACGGTTTAGGGTTTAGGGTTTAGGGTTTAGGGTTAGGGTTTAGGGTTTAGGGTTTAGGGTTCAGACTGGCAGATGGGCGCACAGGCCCCGTGAAAGGGAATTTTGTGCTGGACTCGCAGCTGAAGATGCCGGAAAGTTGCGTGAATGTCTGGGGTTGTACCCTAAACCCTAAACCCGAAACCCTAAACCCTAAACCCTAAACCCTAAACCCTAAACCCTAAACCCTAAACCCCAAACCCTCAACCCTAAACCCTAAACCCCAGCACGGTCCAAGACCTGCGCGGCGCCGTTGCCTGGACGCCTGGGCCGCCCCAATGCTCCGCACCGCGGCAGAGTTGGTGGCGCCCGCGGCCCGGTGTTTACTCAAACTGTGGGTTGTTGCTCCAAAGCTTTGGGGTTTAGGGTTTAGGGTTTAGGGTGTAGGGTTTAGGGTTTAGGGTTTAGGGTTTCGTGTCTACTCGAAGTGTGTTTGCTACTTGGAAGCTCTTTCTAGGGTTCAGGGTGTAGGGTTCAGGGTTTAGGGTTTAGGAGGGTCTAGGCTGGTTTAGGGTTCAGGGTTCAGGGTTCAGGGTTTACTTGGAAGCTCTTTTGACTTCGTAAGTCTACTTGGTATCCCCTAGAAATCTTCTTATGATCCCCAGAACCCGCCTTGCCACCCCTACTTACAAGGTCACAAGGGCTCCCAAGTAGGGAAGGAGTTGGAACTTAGTGTTTAAGGTTTAGGGTTTAGGGTTTAGGGTTGATTTAGAAAATTAGGCGCACTCGCTACTAAGAGTTTTAGGTTTGGAGTCTAGGATCTAGGGTAAAAAGTCTCAGGTTCCGGGTTTTAAGGCTTATACCCAACGAGCCCTTCAGACCCCTTCGTGTTGGAATATGCCTTAAAGGAGCTTAGGGATCCCATAAACTGCGGCATATTCCTAAACCCTCAACCCTAAACCCTTACACCTAAACCTAACCACGGCTTCGGACCCTAGACTCTGAAACCCCAAAGCCCGAAGCCCGAAGCCCGAAGCCCGAAGCCCTGAACCCTGCGCCCTAAACCCAGAACCACCTCAATTGCCAGTGCCTCGACTGGTTCAACCCTCACCCTGGACCCCAAACCCTAAACCCTATAAACCTTAAACCAGGGTTTAGGGTTGTTGGGTCTGGACCGCAAGTCTCGTAATTTGCACCTTGCACCTGCAACCCGCCCGCTTTAGGTGAAAGTGTTAGTTCGAGGTTTCGGGTTTCGGGTTTAGGGTTTAGGGTTTAGGGTTTGGGGTTTAGGGGTACTTAACTCCCCAAGTCTAAGTCTACCTACAGCCTACTTAGAGGACTCAGGGGGCCTATACGTGCAGTTATGTTTGGGGTTCGACGTGCCCCCTGCACCTCTGAGACCCTCTGGAACCGACTGGTAGCTCGTGCAGACTTTTCAGCAGCACTCTAAGCTTAAGTATCCAAGGTTTAGGGTTTAGGGTGTAGGGTTTGGGGTTTAGGGTTTAGGGTTTAGAATTTAGGGTTTAGGGTTTAGGGTTGTTTTCCTTCTTTTCATGGGGACTCACGGAGCCCCCTCCTCAAAGTACCCGCTGCTGTAGGTCTTAGATTGTTGGGGCTATCTCGTTGAGAGGAGGTGTAGACTCAAAAGAAGTAGGGAGCATGTGAGGCTACTCTTTGGAGGTAGGTTTGGGAGCCCCTTGAGGGCTCACCAGCTGAATGTGGCAATTCGCTCGCACAAACCCTAAACCCTAAACCTAACCCTAAACCCCGAAACCCGAACCCTAAACCCCTAGACCCTAAACCCTAAACCCTAAACCTAAACCCCAAGCCCTAAGTCCTAAGTCCTAAGTCCTAAACCCTAAACCCTAAACCCTAAACCCTAAATCCTAAACCCTAAACCCTAAACCCTATACCCTAAACCCTAAACCCTAAACCCTAAACCGGGGTTTTCTAGGGGAATAAGATCAAGGGTACCTTCTAAGGGCCCCTCCTGATACCTCTCAAGACTTGATCCTTCTGGGGTTAGGGTTTAGGGTTTAGGGTTTAGGGTTTAGGGTTTAGGGGTGGCTCGACCACGCTGTGTTGCAGCTCAAGCAATGAAGCTAACAGAGGCCTTTCACTTTTCAAGAAGACGCACTCGGCCACAGCCGTTTCTTCTTCACCCTAGCCTAGTCCCAACACTGACGCCAGAACCATCCCTCCTACCTTCTTATATGAGTCGATGAGCCACGAAGTTACATCGAAGTGCATCCCGGTTTCCTTGAGCCTAGGACGCCAAGCCCAGTCGTGCTTTTGCAAGTGTAGCTCGCCCCGAGACCTGTTCAGAAAATCGAGCAGAGCCATTGGGGCGACACCATGATCACTGTGTTCCTCGGTCAGCAATCCCGTCCCTGAATGCGGTTCCAGGGTTTAGGGTTTAGGGTTTAGAGCTTCGGGTTTAGGATCCCAGGGTTTGGGGCAGTACATCGTTCAGGGTGAAGTGATCGGGGGGGATGAGCTCTGCGGATGCAACCCGACTCGGCAACCTCCCCCAAAAGCTTTAGCCACAAGCTGCTGATAAGGGGAACCTTATTGTGGTTTAGGGTTTAGGGTTTAGGGTTCAGGGTTTAGGATTATTACTGGTTACGCTCTATCCGTGTTACGGTAGCTTAACCCTAGGCCCTACTTGGAGGTTCATGGTACTCTATAACCCCAATGATAACTCTATTTATAAGCCCCCTAAGTCCCCTAAGTAGGTTATAAGTTCCGTGTTATGGTAGCTTGGAAGCTGAGAGTAGGCGCGAAGCGGGCCACCTAAGTCATGTAATCCCTAAACCCTAAACCCTAAACCCTAAACCCTAAGCCCTAAACCCTAAACCCTAAACCCTAAACCCTAAACCCTAAACCCTAAACCCTAAACCTTGAGCAAGGAGTCCGGGGAGTTGTGTCCGACCCAGTGCCAGCTCATGTCGCAAGAGGTGGCGCTGGGCCTTCCGTGGCTGCTCTTAGGGCTCCTGCCAATCCTACTAGCTGCAAATGCACCCTCCAGGAGCTGCCAAATGGGGAGGTGGTTCCCAAGCCGGATCTCCGAAGAACACAAGGGCCACATGCTTTAGGGTTTAGGGTTTGGGGTTTAGGGTTTAGGGTTTAGGGTTTAGGGTTTAGGGTTTAGGGCACACATGCTAAAGTTCTGTGGGCCCTAGTTAATTCCTACAGACCTCTTCCAACCCATGCGAGTTTCCACTTTCTACAGCCCTCCCCCCACCCAACTCCAGTAGCACGTAAACCACCTGAACCCTAAAACCTAAACCCCCTCAACCCCAAACCCCTCGGTTGACGAAAGCTGGGCCCTGTCACAATCGTTAGGATTTAGGGTTTAGGGTTTAGGGTTTAGGGTTTAGGGTGCAGGGTGTAGGGAAATAGTTTCTGCAGAGTTCCTTGAGAGGCCCCCAACTAGCCGCAACCCTAAACCCTAAACCCTAAACCCTAAACCCAAAACCTAAACCCTAAACCCTAAACCCTAAACCCTAAACCCTAAACCCTAAACCCTAAACCCTAAACCCTAAACCCTAAACCCTGAACCCTCAAGCGCTGAAGCCTGAGCGCCCGACCTGCCCAGAAGCCCATAGAGCCTCAACCCCGTGAATCCTAAATCCTTATACGGTTCAGGGTTGAGGGTTTGAAGGGTTTGGGGTTTCAAGGATTAAAGGGTTTAGGGTTTAGGGTTAGAGGCTTTGGGGTTTAGGGTTTAGGGTTTGGGGTTCAGGGTTCAGGGTTCAGGGTTTAGGGTTTAGGGTCTGGGAGTTTGCGACTGCAGCCAGCAAAGGCTTGGCTTCCGAATACGAGATACGCAGTGGCCGGCAGATGCTTGGCTCAAACCCCAAACCCATGCGCTTTAGGGTTTAGGGTTTAGGGTTTAGGGTCTAGGGTCTAGGGTTTAGGGTTTAGGGTGTAGTGCCCATCAAAATGGGGAGGTTCCAGGCTTAAGAGTTGAGGATCTCAGGGGGGGTTTCAGGGGTTCAGGGGTTCACCCTAAACAACTAAACCCCTAAACCCCTAAATCCCTAAACCCCTAAACCCCTAAACCTAAACCCTTAACCCTAAACCCCTGACCCTAAACCCTAAACCCTAAATCCTAAACCCTAAACCCTAAATCCTAACCCCTAAACCCCTAAACGCCTAAACCCTAAACCCTAAACCCTAAACCCTAAATCCTAAACCCTAAACCCTACACCTTGGGTCTTAGGCTTAAGATTTGAGTGTTCAGGGTTTTCAAGCAGTCTTAGGCTTAAGATTTGAGGGTTCAGGGTTTTCAAGCAGTCTTAGGGTTTTCGGGCTTCGAGGCCCCCTTAAGAGGGCTTGGGGGTCTCGTACGTTCCCCCCCCCCCCCTCCCCACCGCCGGCCCGAACTACCCCCCCCAAAAGCTGGCACAGAGGCTTGATTAGGGGTTTGGGGTTTAGGGTTTAGGGTTTGGGGTTTGGGGTTTGGGGTTTGGGGTTTGGGGTTTGGGGTTTAGGGCTTAGGGTTTAGGATCCCAATGATCCCTTCATGCCCCTTAAGTATGGAATTGACCCTAAATAATATAGAAAAGGATCCCTAAAGTTCGAGGTATATGCTGGGCTCTGTGGATAAGGCTTGATTTGGTGTCTTTTTGGTATAAACCCTAAACCCTAAACCCTATAAACCCTAAACCCTAAACCCTTTAAACCCTAAACCCTGAACCCTGAACCCTGAACCCTAAACTCTCAACCCCAAACCGGTTATGTTGCTACATTGGCCTCATTTCGGTATGATGCCCTGCCCACAGCCCGCCTTAGATCGGGCTTTGGGTTTAAAGTTTAGACCCTGAACCCTAACCCTGAACCCGAAGCTCTAAACCCTAAACCCTAAACCCTAAACCCTAAACCCTAAACCCTAAACCCTAAACCCTAAACCCTAAACCCTAAACCCTAAACCCTAAACCCTAAACCCTAAACCCTAAACCCCCAATCCCTACACCCTAAACCCTCTAACCCTAAACCCCAAGCCCTGCAGCCCTCCACGGCAGATCGCGCTCCTGAGCATCGTGGTCATTGTGGTGCTTTTGCAGGGCCTAGCGCAGCTGATCTACAAGTGTAGAAGCTCGAAGCTCGGACCGGCCATGGAGGGTTTATTTAGGGTTTAGGGTTTAGGGTTTAGGGTTTAGGGTTAAGGGTTTAGGGTTTAGGGTTAAGGGTTGAGGGTTCAGCGTTGAGGGCCAAGCTGAGGTGCATGGACGTGGGATCCTGGGGTCAGAGGTTTCATGTTCTGGTATCCTAAAGCCACCACCCTTTACCCCAAGGGTTTTGGGTTTAGGGTTTAGAGTTTAGGGCTAGCTCGAGCCTTAGTTCAGGGTTTCGGGTTTATATTGGCAGTTTGGGTGGTTGCTGAGGTGGTTCATTTGTTCTCTTTTTCGTTTTTTTTTTTTTTTTTTTTTTTTGGGGGGGGGGGGGGGGGGTGTGTCTGTTCTTGCAGGTTCCTTTTAGGCTGCCGAGCAAAGGCCCAATAACTGATGAACAAACCCTACACCCTAAACCTTAAACCCTAAACCCTAAACCCTAAACCCTAAACCCTTCACCCTAAACCCTAAACCCTAAACCCTAAACCCTAAACCCTCAACCCTCAACCCTCAACCCTCAACCCTCAGCCCCAAGCCTGCCAAACCTCGCTTCCCAAACCCTGGGGTTTAGTGTTTCAGGGTTTCAGGGTTTAAGGTTTAAGGTTTAGGGTTTAGGGTTTAGGGTTTAGGGTTTAGGGCAACCGAAACGCCTCACCCGAAGCCCGAAGCGAAGGAGGCGATGCAACCCGGAGAGAAAGAAGCTGAGAATTTGGGGCGCCGCGGCGGCAGCATCACCAGCTACTCAAAAGAGTGCCATTTCCCCCCAAGGTTTAGGGTTTAGGGCTCAGGGTTCAGGGTTTAGGGTTTAGGCTTTAGGGTTACGGGATCAGGGTGTAGTAGTTTCACGTTCAGGGTTTAGGGTTTGGGGAATATACCTGAAATCGTTTTGTGGAAGGAGCTCTATATCGCCTGAGGTATATATTGTACACACACCATAAATCTCAATTTTCTACGGAGTATACTTCAAATCCTATCAAGGGGTGTATCTTAAACCTCCTAGGTAGGATAAGGGGGACCCTTAAAAGGGAACCCCTTCTTAACCCTCTTCTGGCTCTCTTAAACAGGGACCTTATTCAGAGGGTCTATATCCCCAAGGGTCCCCCTAATCCTATCCCCTAAAACCAGATCAAGGATCCTGATGTATCTGAAGATATGTCCCTGAAATTCATGGGATTCATGGGTACTGGGGCTCTGCGAGCCCCACCCCCCCCTTCCCCTTCCCCATCGACAGCCTGAACCCTCGAGTCACCTGAGGAATTCTTTTTGGCATCTGCGCTAAACCCTAAGCCATGAACCCTAAGCCTTAGGGTTTAGGGTTTAGGGTTTCGGGTTGAGGGTTTAGGGTTTGGGGTTAAACCCTGAACCCTAAACCCTGAACCCTGAGCCCTGATCCTTGAGCCCTGGACCCTGAACCTTGAACCCTGAACCCTAATCCTCGTCACAACACCGTGGAGAAGACTTGCGACCACTTCTTTTTTTCCGCATCCAAGTTTCAGGCCCTGAGCCCCAGGCCTTGAAAGCAGTTCCTCTATAAGCGCGTTAGGTTTTACCAAGCCGCTTAGGGTTTAGAGTTTAGGGTTTAGGGTTTAGGGTTTAGGGTTTAGGGTTTAGGGTTCAGGGTTCAGGATTTAGGGTTTGGGATTTCGGGTTTAGGGTCTAGGATTTTAGGGCTTAGGGTTTAGGAGTTTGGGAGCCCCCCCCCCCCCCCAACGATTCCGAGGACCATGGCAGATCTGGGTGGACTTCATGCTCACGCACCTGGGACTTTGATCTCCGCTGTCGTCTTGTTTTTTTTTTTTATTAGTTTTTTCGCTTCTTTGCCCTAAACCCTAAACCCTAAATCTTAAGCTGCAAGCCCTAAGCCCTAAGCCCTAAGCCCTAAGCCCTAAGCCCTAAGCCCTAAGCCCTAAGCCCTAAGCCCTAAGCCCTAAGCCCTAAGCCCTAAGCCCTAAGCCCTAAGCCCTAAGCCCTAAGCCCTAAGCCCTACGCCCTAAGCCCTAAGCCCTAAGCCCTAAGCCCTAAGCCCTAAGCCCTAAGCCCTAAGCCCTAAGCCCTAAGCCCTAAGCCCTAAGCCCTAAGCCTCAAGTCCTCAAAGCCCCCCCTTACAAAAAAACCAAAAACCAAACAAAGCCCAAAACACACCTAAACCCAGAACCCTAAGCCCCAAAAACGTCCTCAACGACTGAACGACTAAACGCCCCAAATCCTACCCCTAAACCCTAAACGCCCTGAACCCCCTAACTCCTAAACGCCCTAAACGCCCTAAGCGCCCTAAGCGCCCTAAACGCCCTAAACGCCCTAAACGCCCTAAACGCCCTAAACGCCCTAAACGCCCTAAACCCAAGTCCCCAAACCCTAAACCCTAACCCCGAAACTAAACCTTAAGGAGGCTTTTTGTGGCTCCGTACGCTAAACCCCAAACCCTAAACTCTAAACCCTAAACCCTAAACCCTAAGCCCCAAGCCCTAAACCCTAAACCAGGTACTGCCCCTGCCTGTTCCTGGTACTGGGCCTGGCGCTGCCCGCGGGCTTTAGCACTGCAGGCGTGAGTCTGGGGTTTAGGGTTTGGGGTTTAGGGTGCAGAGTTTAGGGTTTAGGTTTAGGCTTTAGGGTTTCGAGTCTGGGGGTTTGGGGGGTTGAGGGGAGTAAGGGTTTAAGGTCGGAGTTAGGGCGTTCGCGGGTCAAGGAGTTCAGGTGACTGATGCTGGTCACCGGCACGATTCCTAAACCCTAAACCCCAAACCCTAAACCCCCTAAACCCTAAGCCCTAAACCCTAAACCCTAAACCCTAAGCCCTAAGCCCTAAACCCTAAGCCCTAAACCCTAAACCCTAAACCCTAAACGGAAGGCCTGATTGCCTCCAACTACTGGATAGACATCAACTTAGACTTCGGAACCTACCTGGCGGCGGAGCTTCCTGATCAGCGCCCTGGCTTCAGGGTTTAGGGTTTGGGGTTTAGGGGTTCAGGGTTTAGGGTTTGGGGTTTAGGGGTTTAGGGTTTGGGGTGTAGGGGTTTAGGAGTTTAGGGGTTTAGGGGTTTAGGGGTTTAGGGTTTAGGGGTTTAGGGTTTGGGGTTTAAGGTTTAGGGTTTAGGAGTTTAGGGGTTTAGGGTTTAGGAGTTTAGGGGTTTAGGGGTTTAGGGGTCTAGGGTTTAGGGTTTAGGAGGTTAGGGGTTTACGGGTTTAGGGGTTTAGGGCTTAGGGGTTTAGGGTTTAGGGGTTTAGGGTTTAGGGTTTAGGGTTTAGGGGTTTGAAGGGATTAGGGTTTAGGGTTTTATAAACCCCTAAACCCTAAGCCCCAAACCCCAAAACGAATCAAGCATTGGACGGTGCTAGAGCTTCGGGTTTGAGGTGCAGGGTGTAGCGTACAACCCCTGAACCCTGAAACCTTGATCCCTAAACCCCAAACCCCTAAACCCCTAAACCCCCAAACCCCTAAACCCCTAAACCCCTAAAACCCTAAAACCCTAAACCCCTAAATCCCTAAACCCCTACAACCCTAAACACTGATCCCCTAAACCCCCAAACCCTAATCCCCTAAACACCCGAACCTCTCAACCCTCAACCCTTCAACCCTTCAACCCCTAAATCAGGGGTTTAGGGTTTAGGGTTAGGGTTTTTGTTGTCATAGGACAAGCCCGCTGCCTCTCCCTCCAAGTTGAGAGCGGTTTTCCGACGCCCATCTTGAAGACTGGAAAACTCGGTAGTCCCTTTGGGAGGTTTCATTTTTTGTATTAGGTGTAGGGTTTAGGGTTTAGGGTTTAGGGTTTAGGGTGTAGGGTGTAGGGTTTAGGGTTTAGGGTTTGGGGTTTAGGTTTTAGGGTTTAGGGTTTAGGGTTTTCCCTTGTTCACTTCAGGAGGATCATGTTCAGGAAATTTATTCAGAGGGTTTTAAGGGCCATCCTCGAAAAGGTACAACCTCGACATCGTCAACGAGATCGCCCGGGAGCAGCGGGGGCGCTCGCAAGATATCCGAGATCGTGGTGCGAAGTGCCTGGGCGAAGACATGAGGAATATAGCTCAAGGTAAAACCCCAAACCCTAAACCCTACGCCCTAAACCCTAAACCCTATATGAACCCTAAACCCCAAACCCTAAAAGCTTCCTCAAGGGGTCTTGGGGCCTTGCGGGCTCTTGCATGAAGGTCGCAATCCCAGGAACTGCTCCCCAGAACCCGTCAACGGGCACCAGACCTCTTCTGAGGGTTTGGGGTTTAAGTTCAAGGGTTTAGGGATTATAGGGTTTAGGGTTTAGGGTTTGGGGTTTAGGGTTTAGGGTTTAAGTTCAGGGTCTCCCAAATCTCGTGGATGCAATGCCATCTGGGAGTTTCTGAAAGTCGGGTCTCGGGAGCATGCGAACCTGTTGCATTGGTGTAGGTTTAGGGTTTGGGGTTTAGGGTTATGGGCCACACAAAACTTTCTCCTAGAAGCTGCTCACCCGTAAACTTTAGGCCCCTAGACCCGAAGTGTCTGAGCCCCTATGACCTCCTCGAAGCCCCTAAACCCTAAACCCTAAACCCTAAACCCTAAACCCTAAACCCTAAACCCTAAACCCCTAACCCCGAAACCTTAAACCCTAAACCCTAAACCCTAAGCCCTAAACCCTAAACCCCCTTCCCTAAACCACGATCACGCTTCAACTTCAAGCCGCTCCAAGAACAGGTTTAGGGCCAAAATTTAGGGTTTAGGCTGATGTAGGAGGATTGGGGCTCCAAGAAAAGCCAAAGTGAACCCTACACGCCAGTTGGACTTTTGTGTTTCGAGCGCGCCGGAGCCCTCAGCTGTTCCTTTGTCCTGTGCTCCGCATCGGACCGAGGGATTAAGACTCGTACCCCTAAGGTTGTACCCCCAAAGGTTCCCCTTAGTTTTACCACAAATATGGCACTTGTACCACCTGAAGGACCTAAAAAAGGGTCACCCCAAACCCAAGGTTACAACCGTGTGGGTCCAAGGTACAACCTCCAGATCCTGAACCCTAACCCCAAAACCCACAACCCGAAGCCCCAAACCCTAAATCCCAAATCCTAAACCCGAAACCCTAAACCCTAAACCCTAAACCCTAACCCCAAAACCCAAAACCCTCACCCAGATCAAGGAGCCCCTTCCCTGGTCTCCAATCCTCCCACGCCCTTACTTGGCTTCCTCCAGGGGGTTAGGTTGAGGAAGTCACATTTGGAGTCCCTCAACCCTAAACCCTAAACCCTAAACCCTAAACCCTAAACCCTAAACCCTAAACCCTAAACCCTAAACCCTAAACCAAGCCGCAAACCCAGAGTCCGCCCAATACCCCTCAATTCAGGAATATGGTATAAGGTCTATGCCTGAATAAACGGATGTACCTTAAATTATATAAGGACCCTTGGTATGATATGAGGTCTATTGTTCCTTAGCTACGGGGCTTAGGGTTTAGGGTTAGGGTTTTAGGGTTTAGGGTTTGGTCTCGCTGGGAATGTCTTGAATCGAGGGGTTCCGAAATGGGTAGGTCAGCAGCCTATCCCGAACACAACTCTTCTCGTGCTCCCTGTGGGTTTTTTAGGGGCCCCTATGTTTAGGGTTTAGGGTTTAGGGTGTAGGGTTTAGGGTTTAGGGTTTAGGACTCGAGTCTTCAGAGTCCTGACCACTTGTGATTTGAGGTGGGCCGGCTGGACGTACACCCAAGCCGAAGAGGTAGCGTCCGCATTTGGGGGGAGTTTGGGATGTCAGGAGTTAAGGGTTTAGGGTTTAGGGTTGAGGGCTTCGGGCGTTTTAGGATTCAGGGTTTTCACAATCAGGGGTACCATATGGAGGGTCATTATTTTTTGCGGCAATCCTACTACTTGAGGGGACTGTATTAGGGGTCCCTGGTCCCTATTTTCGTAAACCCTCGTCATGTAGGGTTCAGCCCTAAACCCTAAACCCTAAACCCTAAACCCTAAACCCTAAACCCTAAACCCTAAACCCTACACCCTAAACCCTAAACCCTAAACCCTAAACCCTAAACAGGGTCTCGGGGTCTAAGGGTTTAGGGTGTGGGGTTTAGGTTTTAAGGGCGGAAGGCCCAGCTTGAAGAATGTGATGCAGCAAAGGGACCCTTGCGGCTGTAGACCTAAACCCTAAACCCTAACCCCTAACCCCTAACCCCTGACTCCCAAACCCCCCGAAGCCCTCAAGGCTAAGAGCCCGTGGGCAACAGCAAGGAATCCTAAACCCTAAGCCCTAAGCCCTAAGCCCTAAACCCTAAACCCTAAACCCTAAACGCTAAACCTCTAAACCTCTAAACCTCTAAACCTCTAAACCTCTAAACCTCTAAACCTCTAAACCTC
The DNA here is from genome assembly GCA_905221605.1 of Symbiodinium natans. Taxonomy (NCBI): domain Eukaryota; class Dinophyceae; order Suessiales; family Symbiodiniaceae; genus Symbiodinium; species Symbiodinium natans. Next base: position 510,538 of record CAJNDS010002122.1, on the reverse strand, counting down.
TAAACCTCTAAACCTCTAAACCTCTAAACCTCTAAACCCCTAAACCTCTAAACCTCTAAACCTCTAAACCTCTAAACCTCTAAACCTCTAAACCTCTAACCTCTAAACCTCTAAACCTCTAAACCTCTAAACCTCTAAACCTCTAAACCTCTCAACCTCTAAACCTCTAAACCTCTAAACCTCTAAACCTCTAAACCTCTAAACCTCTAAACCTCTAAACCTCTCAACCTCTAAACCTCTAAACCTCTAAACCTCTAAACCTCTAAACCTCTAAACCTCTAAGCCTCTAAACCTGTAAGCCTCTAAGCCTCTAAGCCTCTAAGCCTCTAAGCCTCTAAGCCTCTAAGCCTCTAAGCCTCTAAACCTCTAAACCTCTCACCCTCTCACCCTCTAAACCTCTAAACCTCTAAACCTCTAAACCTCTAAACCTCTAAACCTCTAAACCTCTAAACCTCTAAACCTATAAACCTATAAACCTCTGAACCTCTAAACCTCTAAACCTCTAAACCTCTAAACCTCTAAACCTCTAAACCTCTAAACCTCTAAACCTCTAAACCTCTAAACCTCTAAACCTCTAAACCTCTAAACCTCTAAACCTCTAAACCTCTAAACTCTAAACCTCTAAACCTCTAAACCTCTAAACCTCTAAACCTCTAAACCTCTAAACCTCTAAACCTCTAAACCTCTCACCCTCTCACCCTCTAAACCTCTAAACCTCTAAACCTCTAAACCTCTAAACCTCTAAACCTCTAAACCTCTAAACCTCTAAACCTATAAACCTATAAACCTCTGAACCTCTAAACCTCTAAACCTCTAAACCTCTAAACCTCTAAACCTCTAAACCTCTAAACCTCTAAACCTCTAAACCTCTAAACCTCTAAACCTCTAAACCTCTAAACCTCTAAACCTCTAAACCTCTAAACTCTAAACCTCTAAACCTCTAAACCTCTAAACCCTAAACCCTAAACCCTAAACCCTAAACCCTAAACCCTAAACCCTAAACCCTAAACCCTAAACCAGGACTGGCGGCAGAACAACAGCCGTCGCCTCGATCTGGCTGCTGTGCCTTGGCCTGGAAGATCCCTGGCCTAGAGCCCGCACTAGTGAAGGAGTTTAGCGTTTAGGGTTTAGGGTTTAGGGTTAGGGTTTAGGGTTTAGGGTTTAGGGTTTAGGGTTTAGGGTTTAGGGTTTAGGGTTTAGGGTTTACGGTTTACGGTTTACGGTTTACGGTTTGCGGTTTCGGGCCGGGTTTAGGGTTTAGGGAGTAGGGATGGGGGGTTTAGGGCTATGATTCTATGATTCCTAAATACCCCCTTTCTAGGGTTTCGGGTGCAGGGTTTACGGTGTAGGGTTTGGGGTTGAGGGCTTAACCCTGAACCTTGGACACGGAGGGGGGGGTGGGGGGGGGGTCCACGTCTGTCTAGGTTTGTCAGCAAGAGCTTTGATGCATTCAGGGCTTTCAGGGTGTTTTCAGGGGTTTGGGGTTTAGGATTTAGGGATAGAAGGGGTCGGGATTTTTGGGTTCTTGTGGGGTTGTAGAGGTTTTTGGAGACGAGTTGTTTGGATGTAGGGTCTAGGGTTGAGTCTTCAACGGGCTCAGGGACGACTTTAGGTTTCAGGGAGCGCCATTGCTGCGGTTTAGGGGTTAGGTTTTCGGGTTTAGGGTCAAGCCCCAAAACCCTGAACCTCCAATTACACCCCAAGCCTCCAACCTCCTACCAAACCTCCGAACCTCCTAAACCCCAAACCCAATCCCTAAACCCTAACCCCAAACCCCAAACCCCAAAACCCTAACCCCAAACCCCAAACCCAAAACCCTAAATCCAAAATCTAAGAAAAATCCATTCACTCAGGTTGGCGACGCGCCAGAGAGGCGCCTCGCAAGGCGGCAGAATGCGTGGCTCGGCCAAGGGGCTTGAGTGGGGTTAGGGCTTAGGGCTGAGGGTTTAGGGTCTAGGGTTTAGGGTTGTTTGGCCTACACCACCCTAGCTAGCACCTAGACAAAAGGAGCCCGAGCAACCCTGAATGAAGCCGCTGAGTTGGGCCTGAGGTTACGTCTTTAGGGTTTAGGGTTTAGGGTTGAGGGTTGAGGGTTGAGGGTTGAGGGTTGGATAAACAAGGGCTAGGGCAAACCCCTACCATGGGACCCGATAATCCTGCATATCGTAAGTTTCCGGCTTTGCTTTCGGAGGTCTTGGGCCTGGCTCTACACCCTAAACCCTAAACCCTCAACCCTGAACCCTGAACCCGAAACCCTAAACCCTAAACCCTAAACCCTAGACCCTAAACCTTAAACCCTAAACCCTAAACCCTAAACCCGAAACCCTAAACCCTAAACCCTAAACCCTAAGCCCTGAACCCTGAGTCCTGAACCCTGAACCCTAAACCCTCAACCCTGAACCCTAAATCCCAGAGTAGCTTCATCGAAGTGGCCCGGCCTTTTCTTGTTTAGGTACTCTTCTAGGGTGGGGTAGTACAAGCCAAACACTCCCTCAACCCTAAACCCTAAACCCTAAAACCCTAAACCCTAAACCCTAAACCCTGAACCCTGAACCCTAAACCCTAAACCCTGAACCCTAAACCCTAAACCCTAAACCCTAAACCCTAAACCCTAAACCCTAAACCCTAAACCCTAAACCTAAACCCTAAACCCTAAACCCTAAAACCCTTTTGTTCTGGCACCCTGGCAGGGTGGTTCCCTTGGGAGTTGTGCTGCGCCCCGTGTTTGGTTTAGGGGTTTAGGGGTTTAGGGTTTAGGGTTTAGGGTTTAGGGTTTAGGGTTTAGGGTTTAGGGTTTAGGGTTTAGGATTTAGGGTTTAGGGTGGTTCCTTTGGGAGTTTTTGGTTTAAGGGCTTCTTGGAGGCTCATGGCGCTTATTGACCAACTATAACTGTCACTACGTAGAAGCCCCTTAAGTGCCCTGATATGGTGATAAGTACAGTTATGAGTTCTAAGTGCAGTTATAAGTTGTAAGTACCATGAACCTCCAAGTATTTCTGGCCCTCAAGCACGCGCGCTCTGGTGTTTCGGGTTTTCCATTCACAAGCTCGCAGATAGTACCAGAGGCAGCCGGCGTGAATGTTGCAGCCCTGACTCGGGGAATCCCCCCTAAACCCTAAACCCTAAACCCTAAACCCTGAACCCTAAACCCTAAGCCCTAAACCCTAAACCCTAAACCGTAAACCCTAAGCCCTGAACCCTGAACCCTGAACCCTAAACCCTAAGCCCTGAACTCAGAACCCTAAACCCTAAACCCTAAGCCCTAAGCCCTAAGCCAGAATCCAAGTTGGTGAACTGTGTAGCTGTTCACGAGAAATTCGGCCGAAGTCTCTACGGGAAGGGACCGCAGAGACGATGAGGATGAGTTTTGTGTAGCAGAGGCGCCCGTACTCCCACGCAAATGCTTCCCAACCCCCGGGAAGGATTACTTAAACCCTAAACCCCACAAGTAAGAACGTACGGCGGTCTCGTTTGGCGCACCCTAAGGTCCCAAACCCTTACTTGGAGGTTCATGGACCTTATTTAACCAGTTCAAGCTGTACTTATATCCCACTCATAAGCCCCTCAACCCCCTGGTTCTTAGTAGGGAATGATGGAATGAGAGCCCTACATAATCCCGTAAAGACTATATACAGGGCCCTCATTCCCTCATTCCCTACTGAGAACCAGCCCCTCAAGTGCCCTAATATAGTTAGAAGTACAGTCATAATTGGTTAACAAGTACCATGAACCTCCAAGTAGGGTTTACGGTTTGCGAATTAGGGGTTAGAGTTTAGTGCTTTTAGGGCCCTTGGATATGTTGTATGTACTTTCAGTGGGCTTAAGAGGATTGCATTTCAGAGTATCTCCTGTTGTCGTTTTGAGAAAGTTTTTTTTGTTTTTTCAGGATGTGTTCAGAGGGTTTCAAGTGCCCCACCCAGAAGTATGCCCACGATCGCAAACAGATGACAACCTTAACCCTAAACCCCAAACCCCAAACCCTAGACCCGAAGCCCTGAACCCTAAACCCTAAACCCAAACCCCAAACCCTAAACCCTAAACCCTAAACCCCCAAAGCCTAAAACCCATCAGGTTGCTGTGGAAGCTTGAGATGTTCTATCAGGCTTGGGTACACGGTTGAGGGTTGAGTTTCTTTCGGGTTCAGGGTTTAGGGTTTTGGGGTTTAGGCTTTTGGGTTTAGGGTTTATTGTTTAGGGTTTAGGGTTTAGGGATTAGGGTTTAGGGTTTAGGGTTCAGTATCTCCAGCCCAAGCATTCATTAGTCAAGCTCGGTACTCTAACAGCGGCCCACCCTTGGGATCACAGGACATTGGGGAACTATTTTTGTTTTAATGAACCCTAAACCCTAAATGTAGGAACCCGAAACCCTAAACAGCCAGGCCTTGAAACCCTGAACCTTTGAACCCCAGGGTCAGTGGGGAGGTACCCCAAAGGTTTTGGACTCTGACTAACTCCCCAACCCCAAGCCTTAAACTGTAAATTCCACACCCTACACCCTACACCCTACACCCTACACCCTACACCTTACACCCTACACCCTACACCCCACACCCACACCCTACACCCCACACCCCACACCCCACACCCCACACCCCACACCCCACACCCCACACCCCACACCCTAAACCCTAAACCCTAAACTAGCCCTAAACCCTAAACCCTAAACCCTTAACCCTTAACTCTTAACCCTAAACCCCTAAACCCTAAAATCTAAACCCTAACCCTAAAACCTAAACCCTAAACCCTAAATCCTAAACCCTAAGCCCTAACCCAGAAGCCCTAAGCCCTAAGCCCTCAACCCTCAACCCTACACCCGAAGCTAAGCCCTATCCGAAACCCTAAGCCCGAACCATATCACCCCAAACCCTAAAACCCTCACAAGCCTAACCCGCCGGAGGCAAAAGACCCGGAGAAGGGCATTTTCACCCCCGAAGCCCTGGAGGAAATCAGGCCTGGGACTGTCGGCTGAGAGCTTTGGGTCTAGGAGGTTTCAGCCCTAAACCCTAAACCCCTGGCCCTAACCCCTTAAACCCTAAACCCTAAACCCCAAACCCCGAAACACCTACATCCCCTCATTCCCCTCAGCCCGAAGCCCTAAACCCTAAACCCTAATCCCTAAACCCTAAACTCTAAAACCCAAAACCCCAAACCCTAAACCCAAAACCCTAAACAAACCCTAAACCCGATAGCCTAAACCACCCTCCCGCCCCTTCCTCCGTTCCGTGCGCCAGGGATTTTGAGAACCGGCTGAAGAGCAGGGCGGACTACACTAAGCCCCTCAGCTCAAGCGCGTTTTCGGCGCTCAGCTGGCCCCTAAACCCTAAGCAACCCTCAACCCTGAACCCCAAACCCTAAACCCTCAACCCTGACCTAGGGCTTTAGGGTTAGGCATTTGGGTTTAGGGTTTAGAGTTGAGGGTCTTTTGGGGGGCTGAGCAGATCTGTAGGAACCGGCCGTAAGGTCTAAAACCTTATACCCCAACACCCTAAGACCCCAAAGCCCCAAAACCCCTAAACCCCAAAGCCCCAAAAACCCCAAAACCCTAAACCAAACCCTAAACCCTAAACCCCAAACCCCAAACCCCAAACCCCAAGCCCCAAACCCCAAGCCCCAAGCCCCAAGCCCCAAACCCCAAACCCCAAACCCCCAAACCCTAAACCCTAACATCCCCAAAGCTGCAGAATTGAGGTTTTGCACCATGCGTGTCGTGGAGAACGAGTGCGATATTCCCTACTCCGTGCCTCTGGGAGCAAGCCACAGGGCCTAGGGTTTAGGGTTTAGGGTTTAGTTTAGGGTTTCTTGAAATTATAAAGGGTTCAGGTCCGGGGAAAGTTTCGAGGAGTTTCGAGGAGTTGCGTTTTTGGGATTTTTCTTTAGTAATTTCAAGTTACAGGGGGCTTGAGAGTTTAGGGTTTAGGGTTTAGGGTTTTGGGGTTTGGTTTAGGTTTCAGGGTTTAGGGTTTAGCATTTGGGTCTGAGTGTTTGTTTCAGGTTTCAGGGTTTAGTGTCTTCTTCAGGTCGCCTCCGAGACTTGAAACTTAAAACTTAAAACCCTACACCATAAACCGATGCTAACTTCCGGGATCATGCGGTTTAGGCGGCCCCGGCCACCCCCCCCCCCCACCCCCCGTAAGCCCTAAACCTCATGGGTTCCCCGACTACCCCCCTCTATACCACCCCCCTAGGTTCCTAGGGATGATGAAGCTTAACTAAGTAAGCTTAACTAAGCTTATTTACGCCTGGTGTAGTACAAAGGGGAGTAGGGAAACCCATGAAACCCCCAAACCCTAAACCCTAAACCCTAAACCCTAAACCCTAAACCCTAAACCCTAAACCCTAAACCCTAAACCCTAAACCCTAAACCCTAAACCCTAAACCCTAAACCGTAAACCCTAAACCCTAAACCCTAAACCCTAAACCCTAAACCTTAAACCCTGAACCCTAAACCCTAAACCCTAAACCCTAAGCCCAAAACAAGCCCCAAAACCCTCCCACAAGGTCAGCAACGTCTTCTTCAGTCTCCCCGACGCTTCCAGTGTGGGAGGGCAGACTATGCAGGCACCACCCCATTGGGGTGTTTGGGGTTTTGAGAGGGTTTCGGGCTTATCTCTAAACCCTAAATAAACCCTAAGCCCTAAGCCCTAAGCCCTAAACCCCAAACCCTAAACCCTTTAGGGGTTCGGGTTGTTGGAGTTTCAGGGAGTAAGGTACAGGGTTGCGGGGGGCCAGTCCCTTACTTGGGAGGAACGGCTTAGGGTTTAGGGTTTATAGGGCCTTATAGGGTTTAGGGTTAAGGGTTTCGCTTTTAGGCAGGGAGCGCACTTGATTGGAGAAGCCCCGATGTCGGGAAGGCGGAGAAAGCATCGCTAGGAAACCACGCGCAACGAAGGTGAGGACCGGATGTCTTGGCATTCCATATACCTAAACATAGATGTGATGAATAAATAGATCTAAACAAATTCTTACAAAACATGAATAAACTAATTTACATAGATCAATATGAACAAGCAAAAATGTAAAGAGACAAATATAAATATTTAATACATTTGTGTGATTGAGGTCGGCAGCCCTTTCCCTGGACCCTATATTATAAGCCCCAAACCCTTAAAACGCCACGACCAACGTCTGACTGATCGCAGACTGAGAGCGATGCTCGGGGCGGAGTAGAACCGAAGCGCACGCGCGACTTCAGGGTTTAGGGTTTAGGCCTAAACGGCTTAGGGTTTAGGCTTAAAGGGCCTCGGGTTTAGGGTTTTGGGGTGTTTTTTTCACAAAAACACATAGGCCGCTTGAACCCCTGAAACCCTTCCAAATCCCTGAAAGCAACTTGCAGACCCCAAACCCCACACCTTTAGAACCCCCTTGAACGCAGAACCCTAAAGGCCCTAAACCCTAAAGGCCCTAAACCCTAAACCCTAAACCCTAAACCCTAAACCAAAAACCCTCGTCCACGAAGCAGGTCGTCTATGACGGCTCCGGCAAGTTGGCGGACATCCCCACCATCCTCCGCGGATTTCTGAGGGAGCCCGCGCGGCGTTGAGGGGGTTAGGGGTTAGGGGTTTAGGGGTTAGGGTTTAGGGTTTAGGGTTTAGGGTTGAGGGTTAGGGTTTAGGGGATTGTGAGGGGTTTCGGGCTTAGGCTTTCGGGTTGAGGGTTTCGGGTTTAGAGTTTCGGGTTTAGGGTTTAGGGTTGAGGGTTTCGGGTTGAGGGTTTCGGGTTTAGGGTTTCGGGTTTAGGGTTTCGGGGCGTAGGGTTTAGGGCTTCGGCCTGCAATTCAGGCCAGGACAGCCCATGGTTCCTATGCACCAGAGCCCTGCCCCAAACCCCAGGCCTTACACCCCAAACCCTAAACCCCATATAATGTCTATATATATATATTTATTTATAGATGGATATACATATATGTATTTATGTATTGATACATGTATACTGATAGGTTTACAAGCCACCAAGCTCTGACCGCTTAAAGCTAGGTAAGCCTGAAATCCCAAACCCCAAGAGCTCCCAAGACACTAGACTCTATGGGTAGTTACATCTTGGTAGGTTCAGGGTTCAGGGCGTAGGGTTTAGGCTTCATAGTCCCTGAACATGTTCCCTGACCTTCTTCAAAGAGTTCTGAAGTATGGGCCCTTGGGTTGTACAGGGTATATCGGGGGTCCCTTTTTCGGGCCCATACTACAGGACCATGTAACTACCCAAACCCTCCAATCATTTCCCTCACCAGCCCATCAAAATCCCAAGCCTGAAGCCCTAGAGCAGGTCCCTCACCCTAACAGGCCTCTCAACCCGGAGGCTCTAGAATGGGTCCTAGAAGCCCTAAACCCTAAGCCCTAAACCCTAAACCCTAAACCCTAAACCCTATATAAACCCTAAACCAAACCGTAAACCCTAAACCCTAAACCCTAAAACCCACCAGGATGGAGTCCAGTGGTGGGTCGACAAGGACTTCGGCCCACAAAATCTCAAGAGCAGCCAGACCTGAGTCGGACTTCAGGGGGGTTCAAGGGGGGTTTGGGGTTCAGGGTTTAGGGTTTAGGGTTGTTTAGGGGGTAGGGTTTAGGGTTCAGGGTTCAGGGTTTAGGGTTTCGGGTTTCGGGTTTCGGGTTTAGGAGTTTAGGAGTTTTAGGTTTAGGTTTCGGGAGTTGAGGGTTTAGGGTTGAGGGTTTAGGAGGGCGTAGCGGGTGCCAGGGATCTAGGGTTCTTTGGGGCCTGAGGGTAGTTTCATGGGCCCAGAATATGGCCCCTTACCTTCAAAGGGCTTCTGAAGTATGGGCCCTTGGGTTTTGTAAGGTCTATCCAAGGTATATCCGGGGTATATAAGGGGGGGCCCCATGTAGGGCCCCATACTCAGGGACCATGCAGCTACCTTAAGATAGGGTCTAAGCGTTTAGGGTTTAGGGTTTAGGGTTTAGGGTTCAGGGTTTAGGGTTTAGGGTTTAGGGTTTAGGGTTTAGGGTTTAGGGGTCCGTTTCAGAAAGTGCCTGTGTTTCAGAGCGGAGCGGAGCTTGGGGCTCTGGGGGTTTGGGGTTTGGGGTTTGGGGTTTAGGGTTTAGGGTTTAGGGTTTGGGGTTTAGGGTTTGGGGTTTAGGGTTTAGGGTTTGGGGTTTGGGGTTTAGGGTTTAGGGTTTAGGGTTTGGGGTTTGGGGTTTGGGGTTTAGGGTTTGGGGTTTAGGGCTTGGACCTTCGTGGATCCACGGGTTTAGGTTTCGGGCGGCTTGGGTTGGGGGTGTAGGGTTTTACTCATGTAGGATTTAGGAATTTAGGGTCCAGGGGTTTTAGGAGGGTTTACGGCAAGTGGTCTTTCCCCCTGATCCAAGACTAGATGAAGACTGGGGTGTCTCAGGAACCCTAAACCCTAAACGCTAAACCCTAAACCCTAAACCCTAAACCCTAAACCCTAAACCCTAAACCCTAAACCCTAGAGGGATTCAGGGTTCCGGGTGTGTTATCGGTCTCAAGGGGACCCAACGCTTGTGGGTTCATTGTGTAGGGCAGAGAGAAGGGGCTAGGGTGGCCAGTTTAGGGTTTAGGGTTTAGGGTTTAGGGTTTAGGGTTTAGGGTTTAGCACATCGGGCCGCGGAGGGTTTAGCGTTTGGGGTTGCCTACGTAGCTCTCGCAATCGGTGCTGCGGGGGATCCGGATTTCGGAGTTTAGGGCTCAGAGATCGCAGACGCTAGGGTTTAGGGCTTAGGGCTTAGGGTTTAGGGTTTAGGGTTTAGGGTTTAGGGTTTAGGGTTTAGGGTTTAGGGTTTAGGGTTACAACACAACCCCCAAATGCCTGGAGCCTCCGACATTGGCTTTGGGTGTTTCTCTAAACCCTAGACCCAATACCCTAAACCCTAAACCCCAAACATTCAACCCTAAACCCTAAACCCCTAAACCCCGAAACCCTCACCGCCTGAGGCCAATACACCAGGGCCACGTTCTACGGTGGCATGCCCCTTGAAGGGTACGAGAGCATCAACGACAGGATCGCGCCGAAAGGGTTCGGTCTTGGGCTTACCCTAAACCCTAAACCCTAAACCCTAAACCCTAAACCCTAAACCCTAAACCCTAAACCCTAAACCCTAAACCCTAAACCCTAAACCCTAAACCCTGAACCCTGAACCCTGAACCCTGAACCCTGAACCTAAACCCTAAACCCAAAACCCTGAACCCTAAACCCTGAACCCTAAACCCTGAAAGGGTTAAGGGTTTAGGGTTTAGGCTTAGAAGGATGAAAAAGGGTGTTTCAAAAGGGTGTTAAAGGGGTTTCAGGTTCGCAGAGTTTAGGGCCCCAAGGGTGTTAAGGGTTGTAAGCGCTCTGCAGGCTAAGAGTTATACTTGAAGGTTCATGGTACTTACTAACCAATTATAACTGGGCTTATAACCCTACTTATAATTGGGATAACCCCTATAGGGCCCTTTAGGGGTATTATAAGTAAGGTTTGCAAGTGTTTAGGGTGTCGGGTCATAAGGGCTGTAAGGGTGATCAGGGTCATAAGGGTCATAAAGGGTTATAAGGTTTGTAAGGGTTATAAGGGTTATAGAGTAAGATGGGTGATGTGTGTCATAAGGGTGATAAGGGTTTTAAGGGTTATCAGGGTTTAGGGTTTCGGGTTTGGGGTTTAGGGTTTAGGGTTTAGGGCTGAGGTTTGAAGGCTGGGCGATCAGGGGGCTGAAGTCGATCAAGGGCTCATGGGGGTTAGGCCTTAGTGGATTGATGGGGTTTAGGGTTTAGGGTTTAGGGTTTATAGAAATTGTATTGAGCGAAACGTTTTGAGCGAAACGCTTTTTTTTGGAACCACATTTTTATTTTTGGGAAGGGCGGGGGCTGGGTGGGTCGAGGCGAGCCTGATTCGGGGCCTTGGGGCCTTTTGTGGCTTCTTGGAACCTTTTGGGCCTCCTGGAGCTTGTTGGGGCCTTCTGGGGCCTCCCGGAGCCCTGTTTTGGAGCTGGGGCCTTCCGGGGCGTTGTTTTGGGGTTTTCGGGTCATGTGTTGGGGCCTCCGGGGTTTGGGGTTCCCTGTTTTTGGGGTTTGGGGCTTCCCAGGGTTCGGGGCCTCCGGCACGCTTTTTTTGGGCCTCCCGGGATCTTGTTTTGGGGCGTGCCGGGGAAGGCTATTTCTAGGCGTTTGCGGCCCTTGCCTCTTTTTGCTTTTTCCACGCTGCCGTGGGATGCACGCAGTAGGGTAACTGCAATGCTTAAGAAAGGAACATGTTTTTAAGGCCCACACCAAGTACTGAATCGACTGTACTGAACCGCAACCTAAGCCCACCATGGAGAGGATTGAAGCGTCCCGGGAGATCCGCCGGCCAAGACGGTCCGGGTCAGGCTGTTGACATCCTTTCCTGCACGAATCACTGGTTCATGGTTCATGCCAGCATGACATTCCTGTTTTTCGCCCTTCGATTGCAGGAGCCCAAGGGCTGCAACGAGGCCGACGTGAATGCCACCAATAGCAGAATTTGCATCACATTGGCTGCAGAGCTTCTTTCGCCAAGGAGCACCTTACCTGCCTTACCCTTACCAGGCCATTGCGCCAAGGCCGAAGGCGCGTCCAAGAACGAAGTCGTCTGGTTTTGCAGACAGGTCATAAGAACTGTTCCATGTTTGCTTGGCGTGTGCAATCGGTTGGTTGTCATTTGTTGTGTGGTAAGATTACATTTTAACCATCCGCAGAGGAAGCGCCGTGGAACAACCCGAAGGAATGTGAATGCCACCAATAGCAGAATTTGCATCACCTTGGCTGCTGACTTCTTGGCGCGTAAGCGCGAGCTGCGGAAGCAGTATGGCGTCACACATGCCGATGTCCCCTCGGCCCTCGTCTTTAAGCGGGACATGACGGTGCTGCCTTGGCCGAGCAGCACATACAAGACGCTGCAAGAAATCGCTTCTGGGACGCAACGAAATTTAGCTTCAGCAAGTCATGGTTGACGTAAAAAGACGTGTAATGAGGGGAAGATCATCTTGCGCATTGTTGTGTCACGTAAACAAGGAAGCCTGGCTGGATCTGGTTGGTCCGCCTGAGCTTGGTTGCGTGTGGGTCCCGCAGAAGCCAGTGGTTTTGGGCGAGGAGGCCGTCTCGGTATATAGGAATTGTTCTGTCAGTTCTAGACGTACGAGTCTGATTGGCGTGACGTCGCGCAGGGTGTGTGTGTGTGTGTGATGTCTCGTGGTTCAGTTCGCTCGCTTCTGACTATGCCATGCCAGGCGGCCGACTGTGTCCGGGAGTTCATTCGCAAGGGCGGTCCCGAGCGAGCCCGACAGACGAGGTTCGGCAGTCATGACTATGGAAAAATATATGCGACGTGCATTCAGTATGTTCAGCCTTACTGCAGTATATAAAGCCAAGCCCAATGCATCAGGCAGGATACAGTGTTGATGGACGAGCTGGCCGCCTTAGTCTATCAGAGCCTTTTGCGGCCGTTTGACAAGCCTGCGAAGTCCGCTGCGAAGTGGCAGCACCGCACGGGAGAGGACTGCTTGGGTCCGGGGTCGTGTTTGGTATCTGCTGTAGGGTTGATTTATTCGTGTTTTGTCATTTACCTAGATGTGCTTGGTAATTCAGCTGAGCATTCCAGGAACTTGGCGCTGTCTTGACGTCTGGACGGGGGCGGCCGCCCGGAACATCGTTGGCTGCTTAGCGCTCTGGGAATGGTTCATAATTAGTTGTGTGATGGAACAGGAATCCTTGCAAGCTTTTAGTGCTGATTCACACTCCCGCAATCAAGCACTCACATTTCCGCACGCACTCACACTCACGCACTCACTCACACGCAAGCACTCACTCGCTCACTCTCTCACCCTCTTATCCTCTATCACTTCTCTACTCTTTCTGAATAGATAACTTTGCATGTGGGGTTATCCGGTCCTTTAATTGTGCAGGACGTGCAGTGCTTTGTAGTGCCGGCAGCTGATGTGAGCAGGGCCAGTATGCGTGCGCAGTGGCCCCATAAAAAAGAGCTTGATTCACTGCCCCCCTTGGGCGTCGTGGGGACTGTGCTCTTGGGGGGGTTGAATAAATTGTTCCACGATTGCTAACTTTCATAATCGCTGCGTTTAAGGAGGGGGTCTGCGATTAAGCGTTGGGTGGGGTTGCCGCAATGCAAAAACCGATTTTTTCGACAGTGTTGCAGATTTGGTGTGTTGCCTCTGGGTTTGTGCGTTTCTGTCATTCGTTTTACGCAGCTGCTGCACAGCAGCAAATGAAAAACATGAGACATCTGAGACATCGTGAGCAAGATAGCAGGCGCGGCGTGCAGTGAAAACCCTAAATCGACAAAGATGGCACGTGACACTATGTGAGTTGCGTGACGGTGTCTTCCCTAAATCTTAACCCAATTTCAATAGGCTTCCTCTGCTACATGCAAGTGCTTACCGATGATTTACTCGGCGCTGTGGTGTCTGTGTAATCTGATGATCTGTTAGATGTGCCTTAGCCAGCTTCTCCATCAAGGTTGTTTTTGACACACTCGGCCCTCATGACTGAAGGCTTAATTGTTGATTTCCCTTCGGAAATTCAAGCTGAATTGCTGACCCCCCCTCGGTAATCGAGGCTTAATTGCTGACGGGGTCTGCAATTAAGGTTTTTGCAGCGCTTTTTGGGTCCAAATCCCTGCCAAAACCATGAAAATCACTGTGTTTCGGGCAGTTTTGGCACGACAAACTGCTGCAAAAACCTTAATTGCAGACCCCCCCTCTGCAATTCAGCTCGGCTGACCGATGTGGGGGGGTGGGGGGGGGGGTTCAGCAATTAAGCCTTAATTAGGGAGGGGGTTCAGCGATTAAGCCTTAATTACCGAGTAGGGTGAGCAGTAAGCATCCCACTATCTCTGCTCAGGGCTTCAGGCAGTTTCGGATTTCAGGACTGTGCATTTTAAGGCTCTTAAGTTGATTCTTAAGTTATGCCCTAAAACCATCTCCGCCTGCCACACTTTCAAGTCTTCTTTCTTCTTTGGAGTTTCCGGGGTAGGGACGAGGGTCTGCTTTGTCACCTCGCGCTCACGCCAGAAGACGACGCCAGGTGAGAAGAAATGAGCGCCCAGTGTGTGTGTGTGTGTGTGTGTGTGTGTGTGTGCGTGTGTGTGTGCGTGCAAGTTGTAGCGTCAGACGAGCTCAGACAAGCGAGCTTATTGGGTCCTTTGGAGCCGTGGGCCTAGGGTTTGGAGTTTGTTTTCTCAGGCCTTTTTTTTCCAAGGCTTCATTTTGCATCAATATACAAAATGAACTAAAATATCTAAATCACCAGAGTTTTTCCTTAAGTACCGAGGCCGTTGCTTAATTGCAACCCAAAATCCCGATTTATGAAAGTTAGCATCCACGATGCTTGGTCGATGGACTCGGTCGTTCTTTTGTTCCCCTGGTTGGGACTCGCAGTTCTGTGCTCCCGAAGCGAATATCAGGGAATGGACAACCCATCTACAGCTCAGTCAGCTTTACTAGTGCCCTATGATGTGAGCCCAATGGGGTTTGGTCAGCACACGCGTAAACCCCCAAAAAGCGTGATGGACCGAACGTTTTGACTGACACGCTTTTTTTATATCCACTCTTTTGTGGTTTAGGGCTGGGGGGGGGGGGGAGGCCTGGGCCTGGGGGGGGCCTGGGTGCTGTTGACCAAATAGCTCGCGCCAGACACGTCTCGTGTTGTTGACCAAATAGCTCGCGCCACACACGTCTGTGTCATTTTCCGGGAGCAGGGCCTTGCCTCGCATTTGGCCTTCCAGGCACTTTTGATTAATTTACTTAAACTCTGTTTGTCAGCTGTTTAGACAAGTATCTTGAAAATTCAGAATGATACTACATACATACTTTGTTGAGAGCCCGGCGAGTTTCCTGACATTTGTTTTTGGTGCCCAAAACACATGGTTTTTTGAGAGCCCAGCGAGCTTCCTGACAATTGTTGATTATTCCCAAACTCATGTTGTTTTGAGAGCCCAGCGAATTTCCTGACATTTGTTTTTTGGTGCCGAAAACTCATGTACATGTTGTTTGAGAGCCCAGCAAGTTTCCTGACATTTGTTGTTGGTGCCCAAAACTCGTGTTTTTTGAGGGCCCGGCGGGTTTCCTGATGTTTGTTTTGAAGTTTTTTTGGTGCCCAAAACTCATGGGGCAAAGGAGGAGGGGGAGGGTTAAGTGAATTGAATATTTGACTTCCCGAAAGCACTTGAATAAATTTACTTAAACTCGGCTTGTCGCAGTTTGGATAAATAACTTGGGACATTCGCAATGAAATCACATACAATTTCTATTCATTTTGTCTTGAGGGTTTAGGGTTTAGGGTTGAGGCTTTTTAGGGGGTTTCAGGCTCAAGGCTTTGAAGTACCGCGGTTGAGGTGTTTGGGGTTGAGGAAGCTTGGGCCCCCCCATGGGCCGGAATCTGGTACGCGGCATCCCTACGCTTTATGTTTTAGGGTTTAGGGTTTAGGGTTTGGGGTCTAGGGGTTAGGGGTTAGGGGTTAGGGGTTTAGGGTTTAGGGTTTACGGTTTAGGGTTTAGGGTTTAGGGTTTAGGGTCTAGAAGCGGATTGGGCACCTAAGCCCGAAATCCGGAACTCTCCCACCTCAAGGGACTCTACCTTGGACCCCTAAGGTGGTACCCTTGGGAGGGCCCTAAACCCTAAACCCTAAACCATAAACCCTAAACCCAAAGCCCTAAGCCCTAAGCTCTAAACCCTAAACCTTAAACCCTAAACCCTAAACCCTAAACCCTAAACCCTAAACCCTAAACCCTAAACCCTAAACCCTAAACCCTAAACTCTAAACTCTAAACCCTAAACCCTAAACCTCTCTTTCATATATATTTTAAATGTTAAGGAGTTACTGGGCAAGGTCATTTTTTTACTGGGCAAGGTCATTTTTTTCTGGGCAAGGTCGTTTCGTCCAAAAAAAAGACCTTGCCCAGTAAAAAATGACCTTGCCCAGTACAAATGTTACTGGGCAAGGTCATCTTTTTACTGGGCAAGGTTATCTTTTTACTGGGCAAGGTCATTTTTTTCCTGGGCAAGGTCATTTTTTTACTGGGCAAGGTCATTTTTTTACTGGGCAAGGTCATTTTTCTGGGCAAGGTCATCTTTTACTGGGCAAGGTCATTTTTTTTACTGGCAAGGTCATTTTTTTACTGGGCAAGGTCATTTTTTTACTGGGCAAGGTCGTTCCATAAGTGAGGTATTTTCCTGGAGTAATTTCTTGACTAGTGAATGCTTGGACTTGAGATGCTGAACCCTAAACCCTAAACCCTAAACCCTAAACCCTAAACCCTAAACCCTAAACCCTAAACCCTAAACCCTAAACCCTAAACCCTAAACCCTCAACCCTAAACCCTCAACCCTCAACCCTCAACCCTCAACCCTAAACCCTAAACCCTAAACCCTCCGATGCCAGGCAGGCGGAGCAGAAGGAGCTGCATGCGCAGTACCTCCTGAGCTTGTGGGAAGATCTGCTCCACCGCCCCAGCGCTGATTTCGGACTTTAGGGTTAGGGGTTTAGGGTTTAGGGCTTAGGGCTTAGGGCTTCGGGTTTAGGGTTTAGGGTTTAGGGTTTAGGGTTATACTTGGCTTTCTTCCGGTTGGCTCTTAGGACTTTAACCTTTCGGGCTTTTTGTAGAAATTACAATAGGGAGGGGTTCAGAAGTCAGCCAAGTATAGACCCCCAAATACTGGGATCTCTTGTTTCATAAGGACACCAAAAGCTACGCCATATATCGCCAGCCCCCATTTCGGGGGACTTGAAAGCGCGGAGCAGTTTAAGCATCCAGTGCTGCCGTCTTCGCCCCCTTTGTGTAAATCTTCGCCGAGCCCCTTTAGAAAGCACCCTGAACCCGCAACCCTTAACCCCAAAGTCAATTCTGTGTCCAAGGTCTTTGAGGGTCTATTGGGGTGTTTCAAGAAATATGGGCCCCCCTTGGTCCTCAAAATATAAGGCCCTAGTGTAGGAACCCCTCGTCGGGAAGTTCTCATGGGGCTTACTGGCCGCTGAGTCTCCGCCTCAGGAACCGACCTGACGGGACCGGACAGACTGGACTACCAGCACGTGACCTTCACGTGGGTGGAAGGCTCTCCTGGGTGCAATTACGTACTTGGGGTTTAGGGTGGCTCAGGGCCTGCCGTAAACCCTACGCCCTAAACCCAAAACCCTCAACTCTAAACCCTATACCGTTAACCCTAAACCCTAACCCCCCCTACACAGTCCTAGGTTTCGACTTTTTTGGTTCCATCAGTCTCGATCCATGCTACTTGGAGCAGTACGACTTGAGGCACAGGCCAATGAAAAACCGTAGCGTGCAGCAACTCTCCGAGGGAACTGCGCTTCGGCTGGAGGGCTTGGGGCTGAGGGTTTGGGCTTTAGGGTTTAGGGTTTGGGGTTGAGGGTTTAGGGCTTGGGGCTTTGGGTTTGGGGTTTAGGCTTTGGTGTTCGGGGTGTAGGCTTTGGGGGTTTAAGGCTTACGCCCGACCCTTAGCCCCACGGCTTACGTCCGACCCTGTGCCCCACAGACGAGTGGATGTTTCACACCCCCCCCCCCCTCCCACCACCAAACAAACAACAAGTAGGCATATGAGTTAGGGTTTGAATTTCTACTCTACACAAGAGGACGCCCCGTCGCACTGGCCAATATTTCGGATGGAACCATCTATACACTCACCAATGAAAGTGATATGAGCCCTGCTTCATGTGAGGGTCTCTGCCTCCCAATCTCTAAACCTTAAACCCAGCCTGAGGTCTAGACGGCTTAGACCAGACCCCCATGATTCGACGCCAGCAAAGGCTAAATCCAAAATTTTTGACAACAGAGGAAGATAGGGTGCAGGGTTAGTGAGCTCAAAGCCAAGGTTGGCAGCTGTATTCGCATGAGGTCACATACTACCTGATCAACGACTGCCTGCTCCCTGTCCGGGTAAATGTAGTTTTGTCTTGCGCTAAGCAATAATAGTAAGCGCATAGCACTACTTATTGCAGTAGTAATCGCAATTGTGATCGCATTGCTTGTTTTTTTTGCCATCGTAGCATTTAGCAATATCAGGGTGGAAGGTACTCGTATCTCCCTTGTAGGCACTTTAGGGTCTTTTGGGTAGGTTTTTGTTAAGTCTCCTTTTTTTTTGGGGGGGGGGGGGGGTTCTGGGAAGTCCGTGGCAGAATGGAGGCTTTAGGATTTAGGGGCTCCTAACTTTTTCATCGGAAGTAAGGCCCAAATACAGAAAGAGAGAGAGAGAGAGAGAGAGACCCAATGATCCCAAGCTCTCTGTAAACCTGGGAGTCGGGCCTGTGTGTAGGGTTTAGGGCAGTTTAGGGGTTAGGGTTTAGGGTTTAGGGTTTAGGGTTTAGGGTTTAGGGTTTAGGGTTTAGGGCTCCTCTACGCTATAGACCCTGCCTAGATCCTGAATTGCCACTACATATGTTCATGGCTAGAAGAATAAGTAACACAGGTTGGTAACCCGAAGGAAGGAACTGGGCTTGGGTTGCGAAGCCAGGAATTCCAACCTCTTCGCCATGTTGAAAGAGCCCAGCGTGTCCGAGCAAAACCCTGAACTCAAGAAGACCCAAAAGCCTTAATCCCTGAACAAGACCCTAAACCCGAAACCCCGGAATCTCGAACCCTAAGCTCAGAAACCTTGAGCAGTGTGTGGGGGGGGATGGAGCTAGAGGTGGGTGCTTTGAGGCTTCGGGTTCAGGGCCCTGGGGTATGGTTTAGGGTTTAGGGTTTAGGGTTTAGGGTTGTTTGGGGTTTAGGGTTTGGGGTTTAGGGAGTACGGTTTAGAGGGTTTAGGGTTTATGGTTCAGGGCCCTGGGGTATGGAGCCTACCTATAAGCTTTACGGATTGAGTGAACTTACTATTTTCTTAATGCGATGGGATGGTGGGTAATTTCCCGTCGCTTGAGAAGCTGCTTGACTAGTGAAGGCTAGAACATGAGATTCATCGTGGGATGCTGAACCCTAAGCCCTATACCCTAAACCCTGAGCCCTGTTGAGATTTGGGTGGGTGGGTTGGGAGAGCGTTGAGCCTGGGCACTCACCGGGTTGTGCGGAACAATGGCAAAGCCTAGATCCTAAACCCTAAACCCTAAACCCGAAACCCTAAACCCGAAATCCCTAAACCCTAAACCCTAAACCCTAAACCCCAAACCACAAACCCTAAACCCTAAACCCTAAAACCCTAAATCCTTAAATCCCTAAACCCAAGCAACCTCAACTCTGCAGCACCTCCTTCTACAGCAAAGGTTCTGCGCCGGCACCTTTGTCATCGTGAGCACTCTTGCTGCTCGGCGAGATGTACAGACTTCTGTAAACCCGAAATCCCAAAAACCCTAGGCCCTAGACCCTAAACCCTGAACCCCAAACCCCAAACCCTAAACCCTAAACCCTAGACCCTCAACCCTAGACCCTAAACCCTAAACCCGAAACCCTAAACAAAAGCATTGAAGAGGCGGTCCAGGAGGTCATTCATGCGAGGTAAAGGATATTTGTTGAGGGTTTCACGGTTTAGTGCACGATAATCCACGTATATATTTTGTACATAACGCAGGGCCTAGTAAGAATGGCTGCCTTAATGCTTCAAAAAAGCCTACGTCTGCAGCGCCTGGTGATCGGTCATGCGTCCATCGAATGCTTCCCTGGTTGCAATTCGGTAACCAGCCACCCTAAACCCTAAACCATAAACCCTAAACCCTAAACCCGAAACCCGAAACCCGAAAGGCCCTTAAGTACTTGGACCGCGAAGTTTTGGTCGAACGTAAAGTTCAAGGATACCACAAGATCTGTTTTCTTTAGGGTCTCGGGTTTAGGGTTTAGGGTTTAGGGTATAGCTGAAATAGGAAGGTGGGTTCCTGTTGAGGGCCTGAAAGAGACCCAAAGAGGCCAATACCCTGCAATCAAGAATATACCTTCAACACATGAAGGTTCCCTATAGAAATCAGGGTATATTCCGCAGTTAAGGGGTTTTGGGCTCTTTAGGTCTCTTATATATCGGCTTAGGGCTTAGGGTTTTGGGTTTAGGGTTTATAGGGTTTATAGGGTTTATCGGGTTTATAAGGTTTATAGGGTTTATAGGGTTTATAGGGTTTATAGGGTTTATAGGGTTTATAGGGTTTATAGGGTTTATAGGGTTTATAGGGTTTATAGGGTTTATAGGGTTTATAGGGTTTATAGGGTTTATAGGGTTTATAGGGTTTATAGGTTTTATAGGGTTTATAGGGTTTATAGGGTTTATAGGGTTTATAGGGTTTATAGGGTTTATAGGGTTTATAGGGTTTATAGGGTTTATAGGGTTTATAGGGTTTATAGGGTTTATAGGTTTTATAGGGTTTATAGGGTTTATAGGGTTTAGAGGGTTTATCGGGTTTATCGGGTTTGCAGGCTTTATAGGGTTTATAGGGTTTATAGGGTTTGTAGGGTTTATAGGGTTTAGGGTTTAGGGTTTAGGTTTTAGGGCTTAGGGCCAGACAACGCCGAAAACAGCAGAGCTGGAAAGCCCTTTTTCGGCCCTATCATTGCCAGATGGGGCTGAACAGAACGAGTGCTTGGACCACGAAGCTACGTACCTATTTACCGAATCTTTAAGGGATTGGCGCCTAGGGTTTCCTGAGAGCTCCTGCACGTGCCCAACGGCCCTGAGCACCCCAAGGTCCGGACCCCTCAACCCTCAAACCGGTTTTGGGTTTAGGGTTGAGGGTTGAGGGTTTAGGGTTTGGGGTTTGAATTTAGGGTTAGGGTTTAGGGCTTTGGGTTGAGGGTTGAAACCATAAACGCTTTGATTTGAGGTCCTGCTACGAATGCAGAACCTCTTCATCGGCTTCTTCGGCGCCATAGGCGTGGTACTCGCCTTCACCGCCACCTACTACTTTCACTATGAGATCATGGGCTGGCACAGGCCATCGGGATTGATGGCTCAGGGTTTAGGGTTTAGGGTTTAGGGTTTAGGGTTTAGGGTTTAGGGTTTAGGGTTTAGGGTTTAGGGACCCAGGATGCTGGGTTGGGAGGCTGCCAGTTCTCGCCTAGCTGCAACAAGAGCCGACAGTAGAATCAAGAACCCCCTGAGAAATTCTCACACGGTTTAGGGTTTAGGGTTTAGGGTTTAGGGTTTAGGGTTTAGGGTTTAGGGTCTAGGGTTATGTTCTTTATTCAAAACCCAGGGGAATATTCAAAATAGCTGTTTGTTTATTCAGGTTCTAAAGGGAGAACAGGACTGGCAGCAAGCCCAGAAGCAAGGCCGCAAGACGCCTGCAACCTGCCTAAACCCCAAGCATCAAAACCTCGTCGCTAAGCCTCTTAACCCAAACCCTACGTTCCAGACCCCTGCATCCTAAAGCCTAAACCCTAAACCCTAAACCCTGAGCCCTAAACCCTAAACCCTAAACCCTAAACCCTAAACCCTAAACCCTAAACCCTAAACCCTAAACCCAAAACCCTAAACCCAAACCCCTAAACCCTAAACCCTAAACCCTAAACCCTAAACCCTAAACCCTAAACCCTAAACCCTAAACCCTAAACCCTAAACCCTAAACCCTAAACCCTCCCCCCCAACAGGCTGACGGTTCTGGACTTTGTGTCTCTTTTCCTCATCGTTGGCATTTCCGCCGACGACATCCTCCTGCTCTTCAACACGCGCCTGGGAATCAAGGTGGTGGGGATTGGGGTTTAGGGTTTGGGTTTAGGGTTTAGGGTTTAGGGTTTAAGGTTTAGGGTTTAGGGTTTAGGGTTTAGGGTTTAGGGTTTAGGGTTTAGGGTTCGAGGTCGAGGGGAGCCTGGCGTGTTGGGGGCTGAAGGGGGTGTCTCACAGCCCAAGGCCCAGGCTTCCCCGAGAGATGCCAAGCCCCAAAACCTGCTTTTTAGGGCCTAGGGTTTGGGGTTTAGGGTTTAGGGTTTAGGGTTTAGGGTTCGGGGTTTTAGGGTTTAGGGTCCAGGGCTTAGGGTTTAGAGTTTGGGGCTTAGGTTTGAGGGTGCTTGAACTCCGGAGACTCAGGTTTAGGCCAAGAGGTGAGACAAAGGTGAGCGTTTGAAACAGCGGTGTCAGCAGCATCGTGCTGACAAAAAGTGCGCTCCCCGCGCGACCCTTTCTTCAACTCTAAACCCCAAACCCTAAACCCTATACCTTCAACCCTAAACCCTAAACCCAGAACCCCAAAACCCCAAAACCCCAAACCCCCAAAACCCCAGAACCCCAAAACCCCAAAACCCCAGAACCCCAAAACCCTAAACCCCAAAACCCCTAAACCCTAAACCCCAAACCCTGAACCCTAAACCCTAAACCCAAGGTACATGCTCTCTCCGCTCATCCTGGGCCCGAAAGCCAAGCCGCGCGAGCGCATGGCCTGGGCGTCGCCCGGCACTGGATCGGCGGGTGGTTCTAGGGGGTTTAGGGTTTAGGGTTTAGGGTTTAGTGTTTAGGGTTTAGGGCTTAGGGTTTAGGGTTTGGGGTTCAGTTTTTAGGGTTTGGGGTTAGCAGGGGTAGGTTTGAACATATTTCTTATTATCCTCAATCCCCTAACAAATCCCTAGTAAAGCCATAAAGATTTAAAGCGTTTATCGGGCTCCCCAAGCTACCTCGACTGCTGGTTTCTGAAGAGTTTCTCTCCCTGCTTCACCCTTCGATTCAAGAGACAAACCCCAAAATCCCCCTCCCAACCCCTAAATCCTAAATCCTAAACCCTAAACCCTAAACCCTAAACCCTAAACCCTAAACCCTAAACCCTAAACCCTAAACCCTAAACCCAGGGGGTTGGTGGGGGCCGCAAGGTATCGCGAAGCTGCGGCTGCCATGCTGGTAACCTCTGTGACCACCTGTGGGCCGCTTGTGCTTGGGGTTTAGGGTTTAGGGATTAGGGTTTGGGGTTTAGGGTTTAGGGTTTAGGGTTTAGGGTTTGGGGTTTAGGGTTTAGGGTTCAGGGTTAAGGGTTAACAGGGGTAGGTTTGAACGCAGTTCTTAATTGTTTGTTACCCTTCATATCCCCTATGTGATCCTTATAAAGCCATAAAAAACTGTGTTTCCTACTGTGCTCCGAAACCTAACCCAGTTACGGTTTTTTGGGGTTCACAGCGGTTTAGGTTTTGAGTTAGGGTTTTCCAGGGTTTGAGGGTATAGGGTGTTTTGTTTAGGGTTTCTAGGGCGTAGGATTTAGGGTCTTTCGGGTTTAGGGTCGCTACTTGATGAGGTTTCGGAGACCGTTCTTTGCTAGAATAACAACGGCGAAGCCGTCGGACGAATGTCTGCCTGGAAGCCCTGGATGATGTGAGGGGTGGAGGAGTTTGAACCAGTTCGAGACGAACTTGCGACTGTTCGGACCGGACCTCCACCTTTGCGCTTGGAGCCGTACACGACGGAGCTCCACGCCAAGTCTTCGCAGCGAAGGTGAAGACCAAGGCGCAGAAGCCAGTGAAATCGAAGAGGGGAACGATGTTTAAGATGGAGAAGCACGGTAAAGACGATGAGGTGGTGGAGCTGCAGGATTCCTACCCGAGGATACCTGAGGGTATCGAAGTTTAGGGTTTAGGGTTAGGGTTTAGGGTTTAGGGCTTAGGGTTTAGGGCTTAGGGCTTAGGGTTTAGGGTTTAGGGTTTAGGGTTTAGGGTTCGCCTGTCCGGAGCCTCTCACCCTTCCAGTGGCTGGAGGGCCACCCGATCTAGGGTCCCGAAGCCCTAAATAACCCTAGACCCTTTAGGGCTTGGGGTTTAGGGTTTAGGGTTTAGGGTTTGGGGTTTAGGGTTTAGGGTTTTGGGTTCAGGGTTTAGGGCTTTGCAGGTTCTGAGTATCTCCAGGACCTGAGCACCGGCGGGGGGGTAAATACGCTTGTGCCGCCCATTGAGCACCCTAAGCTTGGGGAGTTTGGGGGGCTTAGGGGCTTTAGGCTTTAGGCTTTAGGCTTTAGGCTTTAGGCTTTAGGCTTTAGGCTTTAGGGTTTAGGGTTTAGGGTTTAGGGTAGGGTTTAGGGTTGGTTCTAAGGGTAGCTGCATGGTCCCTTAAGTCTGTCCCTTACCCGTTCTACAGGCTTCTGAACAAGTATAGGCTCTCGGGTTTGAAACGAAGGGTATACAAGGGTTCCCCAACTCAGCGCCCATATTGCAGGGCCACGTAACTACTCCTAACCCCCTAAACCCCTAAACCCGAAGCCCAAACCCCATAACCCCAAACCCCTAAACGCTAAACCTCTGAACGCTAAACCCCAAAACCCGAAAACCCTAAACCCCAAGACCCTAAACCCTTAAGCACTAGACCCAAAACCCCCAAAACCCTAAACCCCTAAACCCTAAACCCCACATGTAAAGGAGGTTCGGGAGCCGAAGGGGGCGGGCCTAGACTATATAGCGGCTCAGCTACTTTGGGATTTAGGGTTTAGGGTTTAGGGTTTAGGGTTTAGGGTTTAGGGTTTAGGGTTTAGGGTTTAGGGTTTAGGGCTCGCACTCCTGCGCAACCTTCTAACATACCGTAGAACCCCCCAGAAGCCATGAAAGAGACCTCAGGTTCAGGGTTTATGACTTTTAGGGTTTAGGGTTTATGACTTTTAGGGTTTAGGGTCTATAGGGTTTTAGGGTTTATGACTTTTAGGGTTTAGGGTTTATAGGGTTTAGGGTTTATGACTTTTAGGGTTTAGGGTTTATGACTTCTAGGGTTTATGACTTTTAGGGTTTAGGGTTTATGACTTTTAGGGTTTAGGGTTTATGACTTTTAGGGTTGAGGGTTTATAGGGTTTAGGGTTTATGACTTTTAGGGTTTAGGGTTTATGACTTTTAGGGCTTAGGGTTTATAGGGTTTAGGGTTTATGACTTTTAGGGTTTAGGGTTTATGACTTTTAGGGTTGAGGGTTTATAGGGCTTACAGTATCGGGTTTATGTTGTTTATAGTTTTTCTGTGTTAATTTAATCGGTTTCTTTGGATTCATAGGGCTTATGGGGTTTTAGGCTTTTTTGGGGTTTATAGGGTTTAAAGGGTTTATAGGCTTTATAGGGTTTAGGGGTTCAGGGTGAGCTGTAGGTCCTTCTACTCCAACTGCTTCTCCATTGTGAGCGTGGTCCGCGCCTTCGGCTTCTTCATGGGGACCCTGGCCGCGCGGCAAGAGATAGGGTTTAGGGTTTAGGGTTTAGGGGTTTAGGGTTGAGGGGTTGAGGGGTTGAGGGGTTGAGGGGGTTTAGGGGTTTAGGGGTTTGGGGGTTTAGGGGTTTCGGGGTTTAGGGGTTTAGGGGTTTAGGGGTTTCAGGGTTTCAGGGGATTCAGGGTTTCAGGGTTTAGGGTTTAGGGGCTTAGGGGTTTAGGGGTGTAGGGGTTTAGGTGTTTAGGGGTTTAGGGGTTTAGAGGTGGGGTTTAGGGGTTTAGGGGTTTAGGGGTTTAGGGGTTTCAGGGGTTTCAGGGGTTTCAGGGGTTTCAGGGGTTTCAGGGTTTAAGGGGATTAGGGGTTTAGGGGTTTAGGGGTTTAGGGGTTCTAGGGTTTAAATGGTTTTGAGGGTTTCTAGGGTTTCTAGGGTTTTTATGGTTTATAGGGTTTAGATGGCTTATCGGGTTTATAGGGTATAGGGTTTCCGGTTCAGGGTTGAAGGCTCAGGGACTCCTACTTGGAGGGTCGGGGGGCTTCGTAAGTAGATAAGTAGACTTCTAAGTACCCTGAACGGGCCCCTAATTGGAGTTGTCCTACCTACAACTCTATCCCAAATCCTAAACCCTAAACCCGAAACCACTTGCTAAGTCCTCCGACCCTCCATGGAGGGCTTAAGGGGAGAAAAGGGGGTCCCCTAAAAACCTAAACCCTAACCCGTATTGGAGTTGTCCTACCTACAACTCTATCTTAAACCCTAAACCCTAAACCCTAAACCCTAAACCCCGAAGCCTAAACCCTGAACCCTAAACCCTAAACCCTAAACCCTAAACCCTAAACCCTAAACCCTAAACCCTAAACCCTAAACCCTAAACCCTAAACCCTAAACCTTGAGATCGAACTTATACCCCCAAACCCCTACATTTTTTGGTGCCAGTAGGTTGCTGTCTAGGACCCAGAGTCGGCCCTGATTTCCTTTTTTTTCGGGTTCGGGTTTAGGGTTTAGGGTTTGGGGTTTAGGGTTTAGGGTTTAGGGTTTAGGGTTTAGGGTTTAGGGTTTAGGGCTACTAGGACGCAGAGTAGGCCCTTATTCCTTTCCTTAGGGTTTGGGTTTTAGGTTCTCTCAATGAGCCCCTTTAAACCAAACAGGGCAACCGCTTTTATTCCTAGGTTACTCTTGGCCTAGTTGTGGTTGTAGCACCACCCGATAAAGTATAGGGTCCTTAAGGGTTTAGGGTTTAGGGTTTAGGCCCATGGGGGGCAGATATTTAGGGAAGACTTGGGGAAGCTTAGGGAGGCTTAGGGAGCCTTAAGGAGTAGTGGGGAGTAATAGGGAACCTCGGGTTACCTACCCCCCTTGAACTCCCCCCCTCCCTCAAGAACCCTATAAGATAAGGCTCGTTAGGAAAAGTAGGATTTGTCTTCTTGTGGTGCCTAAACCCTCAACCCTAAACCCTAGACCCTAAACCCTAAACCGAGCTCATCCCAGCAACCCCTGACGTCTTCGGCACTTTTCGACGTACTCCAAGGGTTCAAGTTTAGGGTTTAGGGTTTAGGGTTTAGGGTTTAGGGCTTAGGGCTTAGGGCTTAGGGCTTAGGGCTTAGGGCTTAGGTTTGAGATCTAGGGCTTAGGGCTTAGGGCTTAGGGCTTAGGGCTTAGGGCTTAGGGCTTAGGGCTTAGGGCTTAGGGCTTAGGGCTTAGGGCTTAGGGCTTAGGGCTTAGGCTTTAGGGTTTAGGGCTCGGTGGTTTCAGTTGGTTTAGAGTTTACGGATGCTAGGGTTGAAGGGCCTTGAGGGTTCTCTGGTCAGGGAAGGTGGGGGCTGCATGCTTTCGGGCTTGAAGATCAAGGCACCTACGCCCTTAACCCTAAGCAGTAAACCCTAAACCCTAAACCCTAAACCCTAAACCCTAAACCCTACACCCTAAACCCTGAACCCCGCGGCAGGAGTATGGGCCCTGCGTATGGTCCCTTACCCGTGTTTTTAGGGATCCGAACTGGTAAGGCTTGGGAGCCAAGTTCAGAGCCCATACTTGAGACGCTAGACAGAAGAAAGTGTGTGGACCCTAGACCCTAAACCCTAGACCCCAACCCCTAAACCCTGAACCCTGAACCCTGAACCCTGAACCCTAAACCCTAAACCCTAAACCCCAAACCCTAAACCCTAAACCCTAAACTCTAAACCCTAAACCCTTGTGTGTGCAGGTGGTTTGGAACTTCGTGAACGTCCTGACCATCTTCCCGGCTGCCATCTTGGTGAACGACTGCCGCGGGGCTGGGCTTTTTGGGTTTGGGGTTTAGGGTTTAGGGTTTGGGGTTTAGGGTTTAGGATTTAGGGTTTAGGGTGAGGGGTTAGCAGTTTAGGGGCTTTAGGATTCGGGGTTTTAGGGTTCGGGGTTTTAAGATTCAGAGCCCGGAGCTCTTTTCGAGTGTTATGGGTTCTCAGGGCCTTTCGTGTTGATAAGGGCAGACACATCACATGGGCCCTGGATATGGTCCCAAACCGGCCCTTGGGTTCTACAGGGTATGTATGCTTAGGGTTTAGGGTTTGTGGTTTAGGGTTTAGGGTTTAGGGTTTAGGGTTTAGGGTTTGGGTATATAAGGGGTCCCCCTTTAAGGGCCTTGTGAGTTTTTAATGCTTTGGGTTTGTAGGGCTTTACGGTGTTTGGTTTTCCTTCTTCGGGTTTTGGAAGGGTTTTGGGGCTTATGGTTTAGGGTTTAGGGTTTAGGGTTTAGGGTTTAGGGTTTAGGGTTTAGGGTTTAGGGTTCAGGGTTTGCTTTGTAGGATCCTTAAGGGAGAAGGGTTCATGGGGGGGGGGGGGTAGGTACCTAGACAACCTTTCGGGAAGGTTAGGGAGCCTTAGGGAGTAGTGGTACTCGGGAACCTTGGGTCATAAGCCTCTTGCACCCCCCCCCCCCCCCCTCTAGAACTCTATATTTCAGTGCCGGAGACCATGACACGCTAGAACCTAGAGGTGACCTTCATTTGACCGAATGGGGGCGGGCTACAGCAAAGCAGGATTTAGGGTTCAGGGTTTGGGGTTTGGGGTTTAGGGTTTAGGGTTTGGGGTTTGGGGTGTAGGGTTTAGGGTGTAATTGGGGGGTTCAAGGTTCAGGGTTTAGCGTGTGAACCCGGTGTTCAGGTCTTGGTTCTCGTGGTCCGAAACAGCAACCTCAATCCGAAGCCGCAAACCCTAAGCCAAAACCCTAAACCCCAAACCCTAAACCTTAGAAACCACCCCACCCCCCCACCCGGGTTTCAGTTGTCAGGTTCCCCCCCACCGAAAGAGAGTCTCCAGTAAACCCTAAACCCTAAACTCGAAACCCTAAACCTTAAACCCTAAACCCTAAACCCTAAACCCTAAACCCGAGGCTACATCATCCCTTTCCTGAAGTGCATGTGCTGCTTGGCGACAGAGAGAGAGGAGCACCCATTGGGAAGCCCATGGGTTTTGGGGGGTTTGGAGCTTAGGGTTTAGGGTTTAGGGTTTCCGGCTACGCTCTCTCTCCCTCTCTCTACTCCTCTCTACTCTGCTCTACTCTACTCTTCTCTTCGCTTCTCTACTCTACTCTACTCTCCTCTACGCTTCTCCCTCTCTCTATACAGAAGGGTTAGAGAATCACCTTTTTTGCCGCGGGCTTCCTTCTAGAGTTTCCTTTGCGATCCCCTTAGCAGGCCCTTCGGTTCATCTCAAGTCATAATCCCTTAACCCTGGGCCCTCATAAGCTGTCAATTCGAAGGCCAGGTTCAGGGTTTAGGGTTTAGGGTTTAGGGTTTAGGGTTTAGGGTTTAGGGTTTAGGGTTTAGGGTTTAGGGTTTAGGGTTTAGGGTTTAGGGTTTAGGGTTTAGGGTTTAGGGTTTAGGCTTCTACTTGCAAGCTCTGTTGACTTAGTCACGTCTACTCAGCATCCCCGCGAGGCCCTCTTATAATCTCAAAAACCCAGCTTACTTCAGGGTTTAGGGTTTAGGGTTAAGGTTTAGGGTTTAGGGTTTAGGGTTTAGGGTTTAGGGTTTAGGGTTAGCCCTAAGCCCTAAACCCCACACTGACGACTCCCTTTTTTAAGGGAGCCGCTGAGGGCGCAGAGTTCAGGGCTCAGACCCGACTAAGAATTTTATGACAGGGTTTTAGGGTTTAGAGTTTAGGGTTTAGGGTTTAGGGTTTAGGGCTAGGGGTTTAGGGTTCAGGGCTCATTATTCTGGGAGAACGGGGGGGGGGGCAGTTAGGCAGGGGGGAGTCGGCATCCCTAGAGATTGCACTCCCAACCCCCGGAGCCGTACTTGCAGGGTTTGGGGTTTAGGGTTGAGGGTTTGGGGTTAGGGTGTAGGGTTTAGGGCTTAGGAAACCCCGAAGCCATACTTGCAGGGTTTAGGGTCAACTTAGGGTGTAGTTTAGGGATTAGCTTTAAGTGGGAGTTCGTTCTCCTCTCCTTAGTAATGTCATGGCCGGCCATAGCTCCTGTTCATCTGCTACGATCCAGTGCAGGCTATTTACCCATGCGCTTCCACAAGAGCACAGCAAGGTCTGACAACGAACCCCTCCCCCCAACATACAGCGTCAAAAACGGAACACGGACTTGGGGGTTTAAGGTCTAGGGTTTGGGGAAGAACCGAAACGGATGAGCAGCGCCCGAAGGCTTAAGCCCTAAGCAGGTGCAGGACAAAACCAGTGAACTGCGATTCTTCGACTCATCCCCTCCCTCGGCCCTAAACTTCAAGACCCTAAGCCCCCCGAACCCCCAATACGGTCTATGCATCCATCAACAGAGACCTGAAAAGATCCTCGGAGACGGCGCCAACGCGCGCGAGCAGAAACAAGCGCGCAGGGCACTAGCAAAAAAAAAGCCCCCCGAACCCAAAAGTCCCTAGACGTCCCTGAGTTGCGTCCAGATTCTGTTTCCTTCAAAGCAAGTCTGTTTAGAAGGTACGCGCGTGCAGCTTAGCCTCTACTTGAAGGTTCATGGTACTTACTAACCAATTATAACTGTACTTATAACCCTACTTATAATGCCCCTAAAGGGCCTTATAGGGGTTATCCCAATTATAAGTAGGGTTATAAGCCCAGTTATAATTGGTTAGTAAGTACCATGAACCTTCAAGTAAGTGTCCATCTTACCCCCCCCCCCCCCCCCCCCCCCATCGTCGAGGCTGCTGCTGCTGTCAAGATGAGGGCCCAGGCACTGAGGTTTAGGGTTTAGGGTTTAGGGTTTAGGGTTTAGGGTTTAGGGTTTAGGGTTTGGGGAGTAGGGTTTAGGGTTTAGGATTTAGGGTTTAAGTCTTGTATTTGCAAGTGCGAACTCATTCAAGTCAGACACGAAAAGGCGTTCCTGCGACAACCTAAGAACCCCATGACCTCTGACAAAGTCTAAGCTCCACAACCCTAACCCGAAACCCTAAACCCTAAACCCTAATCCCCAACCCTAAACCCGAAACCCTAAACCCTAAACCCTAAACCCTAAACCCTAAACCCTAAACCCTAAACCCTAAACCCGAATCCTAACCCTATAAACTCCGTAGTCCTCTGCCCTTTCCAGGCGTTTACCATGAAGAGTCGACGGCCTCGGAGCGGCTCCAGAAGCAACGGAAGCTGCCTTGGCGGCACCTAACTTTGTGGTACGTTGCCGTAACTTTGGTTTATTGGGTTTCTTAATAAGGCAGCTAACAGTTTAATTTATAGCTACCCTCCTGAGTGCAGCCAAGCTAAGGAGGAGGTCTTCAGGATTTTGCTGGTTTTTTTCTGTAGGGTGTATAGGATTTAGGGTGTAGGTTTGAGGGTTTAGGGTTTAGGGAAACCCTCAACCTTAAACCCTAAACCCGAAATCCCAACCCCTAAACCCTGTCGGACACCCATGTCCTAAACCTCAAGTCTCAAACCCCAAGCCCTAACCTCAAGTCCTCAGCCCTAAACCCTGAACCCTAAACCCCTAAACCCCTAAACCCTGAAACCCTTTAGGTTTCAGGGTTTAGGAGGCGCCCGGGTAGCTGCCCTTCCGGAACTCTCCTTCACCCAAAGTCCGGCTCAGGTTCATGAAAAATGCCTCGATCATCTCGAGGCAGTTCTCCAAGGAGTGCCCTACTTCGGGTTTCGGGTTTATGGTTTAGGGTTTAGGTTTTAGAGTTCACGGCTTAGGGTTTAGGGCGCTTAGGGTTTAGGGTTTAGGGCTTAGGGTTTACGGTTTGGGGTTTAGGGCGCTTAGGGTGTAGGGTTTGGGTTTAGGGCTAGGGGTTCGGGCTAAGGATTCAGGGTTGACCTTGGGGTTTAGGTAAGGGTAGTATAGGGTAGGCAGCCCTCTGAAAGCCGTCAAAGCCCTAACCCCCCTAAAAGCCCTACACCCAAAACCCTAACGTCCCCAGGGCCAAAGCCGTAGACCCTCAAGGGCCCAAAACCTTAAACTCTCTAATATAGGAGGGGTTTGGAAGGTTTAGGAGATTCAGGGGTATGGGGGTTTGGCTTCTTGGGGTTTAGGGGGCCCAGAATTTAGGAGTTTAGGGGCTTTGCAGCTTTAGGGTTTGGGGTTAGGGTTTAGAGTTTAGGGTTTAGAGTTTAGGGTTTAGGGTTTGAGTTTAGGTTATTCGGGCTGAGTGTATGCATGGGGAGTTTGGGGCCAAGGGAATTTGGGGATTTGTGGGCCTTGGGGGTGTGTGGTTTACGGATGTTTATGGGCTTAGGATGCTAGAGGTCTCGGGGTTTTAAGGTTTTTGGATTCGGTGTTTAGGGCTCAGGGGTTTCGGATTAGGGTTTGGGGTTTGGGGGGCAGGTCCCTAAACCTAAACCCTAAAACCAGAACCCTAAACCCAAAAAAACAACAGGAGCTGCACCGTGTGAGCACGTGAACCACCGCAGGCGCTGCGCAGATAGACAAAAGCAAAGAGGGTGCAGGTCTCACTCTGCTTCCACGTGTCGCGTTGTGACAGGCCATGATTCGAGATTGATGAACCAGAGTCAGCGCACACAGACCTTCGACATGAATTCTCGTTTTCCGGAGACCTGTACCCGCATGAGTGCGCAGCTCATCTGCAGTTTTTGGCTCTAAAAAACCCTAGCAACCTAGAGCCAGATTCAACCCGAGGTGAAGACGCCACTAAGCAATGGGACGCCGCGCACGCAAGCAGACTCTACACGGTGCTCAGGCAAAGCAAAGCCACATGATGAGGAACGCGTCGACAACAAACTCTAAGCACCCGCCGGACCCCCGACAGGCTCCGGCCGCTGAGCCTACCTGACTCCGCTCCAGCCCCGGAGGGTTAGATTGCACAGAACCACCCGTCCAGATTGCCCAGGCTTCAGGCGCGTGTGGCCGAGAACTTCAGCTTCGTGCCGCCGGATGTCCCAGAAGAAGAGGCCAGCCAAGACAGAAGTCTTCCTAAACAAGTGCCATCTCCAAGATACCCATGTGCCAGATTTCCCATAAACTGCTCCAAACCGATGCACCACTTCGCTCAGGTCGTGACCGTACCAACGGTGGTCGAGGGCACGGTCATCCTCTTCGACTTCATGGTCTCCTTTTGGGATGCGATGACTAAGGAGCAGCCGCGGCCTCAGAACAGCAAGCAAAAGCACATGAACGCATGACATTCATGCGTGCTAACCAAGAGGCAGTGCTAACGAACCCCACGCATGAACCACTCGCCACATGCGGCTCGCCCAGGCAATGGTGTTGCATCCGCAAGCTCGTCGAGCGCCACCAACGCGGAGAAGCCCGCGCCTGAGCAGCCGAGATGCCCGCAATTAGAATCTGCTGCCGAGCTCAGCGCAGCCAGTCGCGCAGGATATGTTCCTCCAGCTCTGCGAGCAGTGCAAGCCGGCCAAAGTGCCCGATCAGATGCAACCGTACATAGAAGACATCCCGAACGAAAAGAGTCAGGACTAGATTACAGTAGTCTGTGTACGTGCGCGAAACACAGGAGCAGGCGGCCGGAAAAGATATGATCAACGCCCTAGCGCAATGCAGCAAGGAAACCAAAAATAAGCACACCTGCCATGTTCGTATCCCACGATTACAAAACTCATTCCTTTGGAAACTCATTGGCTCCGCCAAAGAGCGCCGCGGCCCGAGTGTTCACAATCAACGAGCACTTTCGCTCTTGCTGCTCGACCTGGTTGGGGAACAACCGCAAGGGCCTCTAGCGATAATTAAGCAGGAGCAAACAGCGGAGCAGTCAGAGCTGCTCCCAACGATTGCGGTCAAGCCCCTTAAGCTCTGAGCGTCAGGTCTCCACTGCAAGCTACCAGCTCTCTATAAGTACAAACATAAAAACAGAATCCAACTGACAGCAGAGGCAGACAGAAAGGTCGAATTCTGACGGTTGTGTTGCGCACTTGGCATAGTGCTCTTGCCCCAGGTAAACTCGAACCTTCTACCCCAAAGCCTTCAAAGAGAGGTTGATCTCGAAGCTGTTGTGGATTCAAGAGATGCAGTGCAACAAGACAATCGGAGAGTCACTCATGCCTCGTGCAAAGCAACATTCAGGTTCGCGAGACTCGCAACAAAGCATAAAGAATCTCGCAACAAAGCATGAAGAATCAGATTCAGCAGCAACCAAGTCCTCACTAATCCAATAGCGTTCCCTCCGTGCAGCTCACTCCACGCAAGATGTCCTTCGCGAAACTCTCAGACTGTCTTTGCGTGCAGCAGCTAAGAAACACGCAAAGATGCAACCCTCAGGACATTCTCAACCACGAGCTGGAGGACGAGTACGACAAGCTGTGCCCGCGGTGCGTCGCTCTTCCATCCGAAAGTCTCCGCAAAACCCGCTAGGGAAAGGAAGCTCACAAGCTTCATTCAGTGGGGCGAGCGCCGGTACATCTTCACCTACGCAGCGCACGACTACGAGCGCTTTCGCTCGATCGTTGCCCGCGTCGTGAAGATGCGCCAGGCCCTCAGCCAACGGCAACCGCAGCCTGCCTCTCCTTCCGTGTTAGTCCCGAGCCAAGCCCCGCAAGAATTGAGTCTAGTATATAATTGCGCTTTTTTCGCTCAGGCGGCGGCTACGAGCTGAGACGGCGCGAGGCTCAGACATCAGACTACAAGCAGAACTACTCTCTCCCCAGATCCCGGGGCACCCCAAGTATTTGACCCACACAAGGCTGTGGGTCACCTTTTGGGTGCGAGTGCACCCTCGCCTTTTCAAGGACCTTCTACAGCAGTGACCGAGTTGAATGCTCCGAAATTGGGGTGCTGACGGTACAGCACGTCCGCACGGACAGCTGAGGCAACGGGACCTCCGAAGCCTAAACCCTAAAACCCTAAGCCCTAGACCCAAGACCCAAACCCTAAACCCTAAACTCCTAGACCCTTGTCAAAAACCCTAAACCCTAAACCCTGAGCCCCCACCTCAAGCCTCAAGCCTAAACTTTCAAGCCTAAACCCTAAGGTCCTAAACCCCAAGCCCTAAACTTTAAACCCTAAACCCTGCAGAAGCCGCAAACCCTAAACCCAAGCCGAGAACCCCTTGGTTTAGGGTTTAGGGTTTAGGGTTTAGGGTTTAGGGACTGAGCCCTAGTCCTTATACCCCCGGAAGGACCTTAAGCCCCTAAACCTCAGAACCCTAAAGCCCAAACCCGTGAACCGTAGGGTTTAGGGTTTGGGGTTTAGGTTTAGGGTTTTAGGGTTTAGGGTTTAGGGTTTCACCCCAAACTACGGAACACCCCAAACCCCTGAACCCCAAACGCCAGACTCCCAAACCTCAAACCCTAAGTTCTAAACCCCAAACCCTGAACCCCCCACAACCCCTGAACCCTAAACCC
This sequence comes from Symbiodinium natans, assembly GCA_905221605.1. Classification (NCBI taxonomy): domain Eukaryota; class Dinophyceae; order Suessiales; family Symbiodiniaceae; genus Symbiodinium; species Symbiodinium natans. The sequence continues at coordinate 475,799 of CAJNDS010002122.1, read as the reverse complement.
CAAACCCTAAACTCTGAGCCCCAAACCCCAAACCCCAACCCTAAACCCTAAAACCCAATCCCCAGACCCCGCGTTCAAGGAGCAGCGGTCGAGTTTGGAGATCGGCGCGGAGACAAGCGAGGATGGATCGTGGGTTTAGGGTTTAGGGTTACGGGTTCAGGGTTTAGGGTTTAGGGTTAGGGCTTTAGGGTTTAGGGTTCAGGGTTTCGGTTTAGGGTTTAGGGTTACGGGTTAAGGGTTTAGGGGTGTAGGGTTTAGGGTGTAGGCGCAGTAGCTTTAGGGCCGGAGGGTTTGGGGTTCAGCGTTTCGGGCTTTCGGCTTGCAGGGTGTGGCCATCCCAATTGCCTCCAAGTCCTCAGCCCCGCGCGGCTCAATATGTATGGCATCAAGTCGCTAAACCCTAAACCCTAAACCCTAAACCCTAAACCCGAAACCCGAAACCCGAAACCCTAAACCCTAAACCCTAAACCCTAAACCCTAAACCCTAAACCCTAAACCCTAAACCCTAAACCCTAAACCCTAAACCCTAAACCCTAAACCCTAACCCCTAAACCTTAAACCCTAAACCCTAAACCCTAAACCCTAAACCCTAAACCCTAAACCCTAAACCCGAATCCTTACACCCTAAACCCTAAACCGTAAACCCTAAACCGTAAACCCTACACCCTAAACCCTAACCCCTAAATCCTAAACCCTTAATCCTAAACCCTAAACCCTAAACCTAACCCCACATCGGAGGGTGATTGGTTTGAAAATTTCGGACTCGGGCTTAGGGGGTTTGAGGGGTTTAGGCTGAGAAGGCCTGCGAAACACCGCAGCCGACCTTACAACTCTAAGCTCTCAACCCTAACCCTAATCCTAAACGGTTTAGGGTTTAGGGTTTAGGGTTTAGGCTTTTGGGCTTACCTCGTTCCCTTTGTTGAGGTTTCAGGGGGTTTTCGTATAAGCCCTTCGAGTTTACCTAAAAGCGCACCCTCTTTTGCTTAGCTTGCATGGCAATGCAGGCACTTAAACCCCAAACTCGTCCCGAAACCCCAAAGCACCCAACGGCAGGACCACGATCTGAACCACGACAAGCTGGAATGCTGCGAGCGCGCCGTTGCCAAGTGCTTTACCCCCGTCGTTGCGGGGGCCCCAGCTTGGATTCACTGCGCACCCTTCAGGGTTTAGGGGTCGGTTTAGGCCCCACTCGTAAGCCCTATAATCCTAGAGCCCCTAAATTCGGGGTTCAGGCTTAGGGTTCAGCGTTCAGGGTTTGGGGTTTAGGGTTTTAGGGTTCAGGGTTTAGGGTTTGGGGCTGGGGTTCATGCACGCCCGTGACCCTGACCCCCCCCCCCCCCCCCCCCTAACGATCTCCAAGCACGAGCACCCCAAACCCCATGCCCTCAGCCCTAAACCCTAAACCCCAAATCCTAAACCCTACACGACACACCCCAAAAGTCAATCTCATCAGCTGATTTGTATCCAAGGCCAGAAAAATTCACTGCTTAGTGCAAGCTCCTGGGTTTAGGGTTTCTGGCTTAGGGCTTAGGGTTTAGGCCTTCGAGGTTAGAGGTGGAGAGGTTTGTGTTTCATGGGGCCTGAACCTTGGAACCATGAAAGCCCTTACAACCATAGACCCTAAATCCGAAACCTTAAACCCAGCACCCTAAACCTATGAACCCTTGGGCCCTTGTGCCCTTGAATTCTAGAACCCTTGAACCCTAAACGCCCTGCACACTAGAACCCTACACCCTAGAACCCTAAACCCCAAACCCCAAACCCCAAACCCCAAACCCCAAACCCCAAACCCCAAACCCCAAACCCCAAACCCCAAACCCCAAACCCCAAACCCCCCAAACCCCAAACCAAAAACCCAAAACCCCAAACCCCAAACCCTACACCCTAAACCCTAACCCCTAAACTCCAGGGCCCTCGAAGCCGAACAGGTGAAGTGCCGCTGGCTCTTGATCTTCCTCTCGCTGGTGCTGAGCGGGACGCCTCCTGGCCGGTCTTGTTGGTTAGGGGTGTAGGGGTTTAGGGTTTAGGACTGTTAGGGTTTAGGGTTTAGGGTTAAAGGTTTTGGGTTTAGGGCTCGGGTTTTTGGGGTTTATGGTCCAGGGAGAAACTCGTGTATGACGCGGGACATGCAGGTCAGTTTTCGCGCGTCGGAAAGGCCCCTCAAGTGTCCCATGCCCCAAGAGACGGGGAACCCTAAACCCCAAACCCCAAAACGCAACCCAACGCCTCAACCCTCAAACCTGAACTTTGAACCCTAAACCCTAAACCCTAAAACCCAAAGACTAACCCCTAACCCCTCAACCCTCAAACCTGAACTTTCAACCCTCAAGTCAACCCTAAACCCCAAGAAACAAAAACAACCTTAAACCCTAAGAACCCTGGAACCCTAACCGTGAATTCCGAGCCCTACACCCTACACCCTAAACCCTAAGGCCTAAACCCTAAACCCTAAACCCTAAACCCTAAACCCTAAACCCTAAACCGCAAACCCTAAACCCTAAAACCCTAGAACCTTGAACTCCAAGCTTCGAGGTTCATCTACTTGGCCTGGCTGGGCTTTGAGCTGGCGACAGGCCCCCGGGTAGGGCTGAGGGTTTAGGGTTTAGGCTTTAGGGTTTAGGGTTTAGGGTTTAAAGTTTAGGGTTTAGGGTTTAGGGTTTCGGGTTTAGGGTTTAGGGTTCTGAGGTTCTGAGGTTTAGGGTTTGAGGGTTGAGGGGTTCGGGTTGGGGGTTTGGGGTTTAGGGTTTAGGGTCTAGGGATGTGATTGGATTGGATGGCGACCAGGACAGAGTCCGGGAAAAAAGCAGTATCACCTCCGGCCCGAAGGCTTAAGGATCAAACTGAGAGAGAGAGAGAGAGAGAGAGAGAGAGAGAGGCAGACAGAGAGAGCGAGAGAGAGGGAGAGAGAGGGAGAGAGAGAATCAAAACAATGAACAGGGAGCAAGCCCTGACGAAGATCGCGGCCACAAAGGAGACGAGCTACTCAGCACCAGTGGGGTCCCACTGCCAACAAAAGGAAACCCAGGGAGCAAGCCCTTACGAAGAGCACGGCCACAAACGAAAAGAGCACACCACGGTTTAGGGTTTAGGGTTTAGGGTTTAGGGTTTAGGGTTTAGGGTCATGGGTGCCCGTCGGACTGGGGACAGGTCCCCAGCCCTTAGTGCCGCCCCTCGGGTCCGAGTAGCTAACCGCACAAGAGGGAAAGAAAGCCCACAGCGGGCCCAGGGGGTTTAGGGTTTAGGGTTCAAGGGTTCAGGGATTAAGGGTCTTAGGGTTTTCGGTGTCTTAAGGGTTTACTGTTTCGGTTAGGGTTCAGCGCTTTAGGGGCTCAGGGTTCTTCCCAACCCTACACCCTGAACCCTAAACCTTAAACCCTAAACCCCAACTTTTGGGGTTTTAGGGTTTAGGGGTTCGAGGCGTTGAGGGTTTGGGTGCGTGCAGGAGAGACAGAGAGAGCTGCAGGGTTTTCCAGTTCATCCAGCTCATCAGCTTGTGTTGTTGTGCCCGCAGCTATCTACCCCAGAGGCAGAACCCCTAAACCCCTAAACCCCTAAACCCCTAAACCCCTAAACCCCTAAACCCCTAAACCCCTAAACCCCTAAACCCCTAAACCCCTAAACCCCTAAACCCCCAAACCCCCAAACCCCTAAACCCCTAAACCCCTAAACCCCTAAACCCCTAAACCCCTAAACCCCTACACCCCTAAACCCCTAAACCCTAAACCCCTAAACCCCCCAGGGGTTTGGGGTTTGGGGTTTGGGGTTTGGGGTTTGGGGCTTGGGGTTTGGGGTTTGGGGTTTGGGGCTTGGGGCTTGGGGTTTGGGGTTCGGGCTTGGGGCTTGGGGCTTGGGGCTTGGGGCTTGGGGTTTGGTGTTTGGGGTTTGGGGTTCAAACCCTAAACCCTAAACCCTAAACCCCAAACCAAGAGCCCTGTGAAGGTGACATCGTCCTCTTCGAAGAGACCATCAACCTCGGCCGCATCGAGAAGCAGCAAGGCGGCAAAAGGCTGAGGGCTTAGGAGGGGTTAGGAGGGGAGGAGAGGTTAGCAGGGGTTAGGAGGGGTTAGGAGGGGTTAGGAGGGGTTAGGAGGGGTTTTGGGTTTCGGGTTTAGCGTTTAGGGTTTAGGGTTTGATTTCGGGCTTAGCGTGATGGACTTGGAGGTAGGATGTAGGGCTTAGGGTTAAGTAGGACTTTTGTAGGATTCAGGATGCAGGGTCTATTAGGATTTAGGCTTCAGGTTTCGGGGTTGAGGGCGAGGGCCTAGGGCTTAGTAGCATTTATGTTGTATGATTCAGGGTTCAGTAGGGTTCAGGCTTCAGGCTTAGGGTTTAGAGTTTAGGGTTTAGGGTTTAGGGTTTAGGGTTGGGGTTGAGGGCTTAGGGCATAGTAGGAGTTAGAGTGTAAGGGTTAGGGTTTACTAGCGTTCAGGTTTAAGGGTTGGGCATGAGGGCTCAAGCCCCATACCCCCTTACATTGAGGGGTTTTAGGGTTTAGGGTTTAGGGTTTAGGGTTTAGGGTTTAGGGGGTTTGGGGTTTGGAGCTTGGGGGTTGCGCGACGCGCCCAAGGATGCAGTCGGAGGTCTTTCCCGGCAACACTGTCAGCGACCTGAACCAAGCGTTGGCGCCTGGGTCTACTTTTTAGGGCGCTCGCTTCAAGGCTATGCCCTGAGCCCGAAATCCTAAGCCCCAACCCTAAACCCTAAATCCTAAACCCTAAACCCTAAATCCTAAACCCTAAACCCTAAATCCTAAACCCTGAACCCTAAACCCAGGGTTCAGGCTTCGAAGGTCGGGGTTTGTGAAAAACATGGGGCCGCTGTGGGAGTTCTTCTGAGAAAAGGAGATTCTTTAGGATCTTCCCCCCCCGTTTACTGACAGTCCTTAACAGGGATTCTAGTAGGGGGTACTACAATCCCCATTAAGGACCGCAGGGTGGTCCAAAGCCCGGGCGCAATCCTGAACTCAATCAGCCTCTCGGTAGGTCCAACACCCAAAGCAAGCCGAAACCCTAAACCCTTTACCCTCAGCCCTGCAGTCCCTAAACCCTAAACCCTAAACCCTAAACCCTAAACCCTAAACCCTAAACCCTAAACCCTAAACCCTAAACCCTAAACCCTAAACCCTAAACCCCTAAATGCCTTTACCCCGAATGCCCGAGAGAGCCCCGAGACCCCTAAAGACTAAACCCCCAGGCGCCCTGGAGCCGCAGGCCATCATGCCCCGTTAACTCTAAACCCTAAACCCTAAACCCTAAACCCTAAACCCTAAACCCTAAACCCTAAACCCTAAACCCTAAACCCTAAACCCTAAACCCTAAACCCTAAACCCTAAACCCTAAACCCTAAACCCTAAGCCCTAAACCCTAAACCCTAAACCCTGCAACGCCATTTCTGGACCCTTAACCTCTGAGCCCCCAAACTCGGGATGTTCCCCCTTATCCTAACAATCCTTCAGGGGTTATAGTAGGGGGTACTGTAATCCTTATTAAGGACCGTTAGTAGAAGGGGGAACACCCCAATCTGAGCCCCTAAACCCCCGAGGACCCAACAAAAAAACAAGGGCTTAGGCTTTAAGGCTGAAGGGTTTTAAGTTTAGGGTTGGAATGTTCCCCCTTCTACTAACAAACCCTAAACCCCAAACCCCAAACCCGAAGCCCGAAACTTTAAACCCTAAACCCTAAACCCAAACCCTGAACCCCGAACCCTGAACCCTGAACCCTAAACCCTAAACCCGAAACCCTAAACCCTAAACCCTAATCCAACTTCCCTGCGCCACCCTTCGGGCCCAACTTCCGAGGGTACAGCTCGAGAGGTAAACTACTGTCTGCTTAAACCCGCCCCCCCGGTTTAGGGTTTAGGGTTTCGGGTTTAGGGTTTAGGGTCTAGGGAGGGACGATGTTTTTAGAAGTTTGTTACAAGAGACTTCTAGCCAATCTTAACCCTAAGGCCCTAAACCCTAAACCCTAAACCGTAAACCCTAAACCGTAAACCCTAAACCCTAAGCCACTAAGCCCTAGACCCCTGAACCCTAAACCCTAAACCCCTAAGTCCTGTACCCCTCAACCCTGAAATCTCAACTCTATACTGTAAAGAAACCCTAAGCCCTAAACCCCCTAAACCCCTAAACCCCGAAACCCCGAAACCCCGAAACCCCTAAACCCCTAAACCCCTAAACCCCTAAACCCCTAAACCCCTAAACCCCTAAACCCCTAAACCCCTAAACACCTAAACCCCTAAACCCCTAAACCCCTAAACCCCTAAACCCCTAAACCCCTAAACCCCTAAACCCCTAAACCCCTAAACCCCTAAACCCCTAAACCCCTATACCTTAAACCCCTCAACCCTGAACCCTCAACTCTATACTGTAAAAAGCCCTAAGCCCTAAGCCCTAAACCCTAAACCCTAAACTCTAAACCCTAAACCCTAAACCCTAAACCCTAAACCCTAAACCCTAAACCCTAAACCCTAACCCCTAAACCCTAAAGAGCCATGAGTAGTAAGCTAGACGACGGCGAAGCTCAAAAAAGAGGCGGCCAGGCTCCAGGGAGGAATGGGCCGAACCCGCACTCATGCGCATGGCTGCCCACAACCTCGCCGATTCTGGGAGGCCCTTAGTCCCTTGTTCTGGGGTTTAGGGTTTCGGGTTTAGAGTTTAGGGTTTAGGGTTTAGGGTTTAGGGCTACTAGGACCAAGAGGAGGCCCGGATTTCCGTTTTTAGGGTTTAGGTTCCCTTGTAAGCCCTTTTTCTTCTTAGGTTACTCTTGGGTCGAGGATTGGGTATGCGAGAAGATGCTGAGCAGCAGCAGATGTGTCCACGCGGCGGTTCATGATAACACGTAGCGCGCGTACTTTCGTTTTCCAAGACGTGATGTCAGGACCTAAACCCTCAGCACTAAGCCACAGAACTTAGTTCTTCGAACAAGCTACAGGTAGGCCCTTGGGATATTTGATATTTCCCCTTATTGGGTTTAAGAGGATCCTAACAAGGCCTACCCAGTAAGCTACAGGTACTGAGTGGATTCAGGAAGTAAACGCCCCAGAGCTGGATTTCACATTTCTACTAGAATCTAGGTCTTCCACGGGTTTAGGGATGCCGGGCCCAAACCCCAAACCCCAAACCCCAAATTTCAGGCCTAGCGGCACGGGCCGGCCCCCGCCCCCCCAAAGCACGAAACCTTGAACCTTGGCACTGTCTTCTCTTTCCCTTTTCTTTGTCCTTTGTCTTTGTCTCTCTCCTCTCGCTCTCTCGCGTGGTTTTTTTTATGTCTTTGTTCCTTCCTCTCTCTACTTGCCAGTGTTTCTTTTTCTCTGTCTTTCTCTTTCTCCTCTTACTTCTCCTGCGCTTCCTTATTTCCTCTTTCTGTTTTCTCTTTTGTCTTTTCTCTTTCTCTTTCGGATTCTCTTTCTCCTTCTCTGTCTCTTTCTCTTTTTCTTTCTCTTTCTCTTTGTCTTTCTGTTTTCTGTTTTCTCTTTTCTCGTTTCTCTTTTCTCCTTTCTCCTTCTCTTTCTCTTTCTCTGTTTCTTTTCCTTTCTCTATTTCATTTTTCGTCTCCTTCTCTCTGTGTCTCTTTCTCCTGCCTTCGCCCCCCCTCCCTCCCCCCCCCCCCCCCCCCCCCCCCCCCCCCCCCCCCCCCCCCCCCCGCGCGCGCGCGCCGCGCGCGCGCGCGCGCACCCGCATCAGGAGCATCAGTGGGGTTGGTTTGGGGGCCTTAAAAGCATTCTATGCATGCGTTTTGCCTTCGAAAAACCTTCAGAAAACGCTGTAAACACGTGTTTTTGGGCTTGGGAAGCCTTTTGGGACCCAGGAAGGGAGCATCATGAGCATCAGCGGCCTCCCCCAGGCCATCCAAAACCCCCTTAAACACGCCGATTGTATGTGCTTGAACGCTTGCGTGCCCACGAAACCCCCAAAAGCAAGACCCCGAATGCCCTTAAGGGCATTCGGGGTCCTGCTGTTCGGGTGTTTTGTAGGCACGAAGCCGTTCGAGCGCGTAAAATTAGCGATTTTAGGGGCATTTTTACGTGGACCCACAAAACACTCGGTATTTACGAGGTTTTCTGCTGTTGGAACCCCCCCCAAACCGAGCATCATGAGCATCAGCTGGGTCTCTGGGCCGTCGGCCCCGACGGCCCCCCAAAGCCCATGAGAAACGATGGCTGGATGATGCGCCCGGACCCCGCGCATCAGCAGCATCAGCAGACCCCCCCCCGGACGTGGGTTTCGATGATGCGCACTTTGGGGGCGGGTCAAGGGCAACGGAGGCACGCGTGAAAAACCTCATAAAAACACGGTATTTACGGTGATTTCAGCGTTTTTCAGCGTTTTTTATTGCCTTGGGGCCGCGGGCCAGGGCTGCTGATGCTCATGATGCTCGCCTGGTTTTGGGCTTCCGGTACCCCCCCCCAAACCTTGAAAAACGTGGTTTCGGCCTGGCGCGCGCCCCATGTGAAAAGCTAGGGCCGATGATGCGCGCCCGTGAGGGTTTAATGGGGTGTTGCGGGTGTTTTGTGGCCTCGGTTTTTCGTAAAAAACCATGGTTTTTACGAGGTTTTCGTGCTTTTCGCACCACCGCGTGTTGCGTCTTCTTGGATGCCGTTTTGGAGGCCTCCCGAAGGGCCCCGCGCGAATTTGAAGCAGTTTTGGGCGGGGTCGGCGGCTCGGGCGCTCGCCCCTTAAAGCTAGCGCTTTAGTGCGACGCGGGCTCCGCCCTGGACCACGGGCGGCGCGGGGGCCGGATTTAAGAGCCTCCGGCTCAAGCCGCCGACCCCGCTGGAGCATAGGTTTCGCACAGAACATACATATCCTTTGGGAAAAAACCCACCCAGCCCCCCCTAACCCCCTCACCCCCCCACCTACCCCCCCTTCCCCCCCCCCTACCCCCCAGACCCCCCCCACCCCCCCCTCGCGCAGTTGGGGGTGGGGTGGGGTGGGTGGGCGGGGGTGGGGGGGGTGGGGGGGGTGGGCGGGGGTGCGGGGGGGTGGACCCTAAACCCGAAACCCGAAACCCTAAACCCTAAACCCTCCAAACCCTAAACCCTAAACCCTAAACCCTAAACCCTAAACCCTAAACCCTAAACCCTAAACCCTAAACCCGCAACATGGACTTTAACAAGCAGCTCGCGCCAGAGCGCTCTCGGATCGTGATCAGGGTTTGGTTGGAGTCAAGCTTTGGCTTCTGCCCATGCAGTCGCCTTGACGGCGTGTGAAGACCGCAGCAGACTTATGTTTTCGACGTGTCGGGGTTTAAGGGGCTTCGGAGGCAGGCGCGTGTGAAGGTTTGTGGAACGCAAGTAAGGCGGGGCAACAAATGAGCAAGACACGTTCTGCGCTTCAGGGGAACCCTAAACCCGAAACCTAAACCCTAAACCCTAAACCCTAAACCCGGAGAAACAAAGACAGCCACGATGCCACCAAGTCCGTGCAGAGCCCCTACAACGTCGCGGAGGTGCCAACCTGTCCCAGGCGGACCCAGGGTTTACGGTTTACGTTTAGGGTTTACGTTCAGGGTTTAGGGTTTAGGGTTTAGGGTGTAGGATGTAGGGCGTAGGAGGGGTTTAGGGTTTAGGGTTGCTTTGACATGGACGTTCGGCGCCGCGGCCGCGGTTTCTAGCCGCATCTTGCTCTAGTTTGCTTTCGAAAGCAGCTCCAATCTAAGCTTTAAGCCCTAGACCTCTCCGACAACCCTAAACGCTAAACCATCAACCCTCCCTGAACCCCTCAACTTTCACCCTCAACCCAAGGCTCTGAAGACAGAAGCCCTATTTTCCTAAACCCAAGGCTTGTTGTATTTCTCAAGCCCTGTAAGTCCTAAACCCAAGGCTCTTTATCCCTAAACCCTATACGTCCTAACCCAGGGCTCTTTAACCCAAAGCGCTGTGCTTGGTGTGCAACCCAAACCCTAAACCCTAAACCGTACACCCTAAACCTTAGTGTGCAGGTCCGGCGACAACAGCACTTTCTGCGCGGGAAGCTGGGGCTCGTTTGGGGTTTAGGGTTTAGGGTTTAGGGTTTAGGGTTTAGGGGTCGATGTCGGTTGCTTCTGGGTCTGCGGTTTGCAAGCCTCGAAGTGAACGCTTCGAAAGCTCTAAACCCCAGAAACCCCAAACGCCCGGCAGCCTCTCAGGAGGAAGGTTCGCATACACCTTGCCACCCCGCCTAAAATTGTGGGATAACCCTTCTTGTAGTCTGTTTACCGTACATGTGGAGTGTGTCCTGGGCCCTAAGACCTAAACCCTAAACCCTAAACCCTAAACCCTCAACCCTAAAGCTCCCTAAGGCCTAACCCTACAACCCCCAAAGCCTATACCCTAGGAGGTAGTTTTTTTTTCTCACCTCTAGGGTTTAGGGTTTAGGGTTTCGGGTTTAGGGTTTAGGGTTTAGATGTAGCTACCACAGATCTGTGGGTAAAAACAGAGCTCTCCTACGCAAACGCCCTGGAGGACACTGTACCCCAAACCCGAAACCCTAAACCCGAAACCCGAAACCCGAAGCCCGAAACCCTAAAGCCTAAAGCCCCAGGCCCCAAGCCCCAAGCCCCAAGCCCCAAGCCCCAAGCCCCAAGCCCCAGCCCCAAGCCAAGCCCAAGCACCAAGCCCCAAGCCCAAGCCCAAGCCCCAAGCCCAAGCCCCAAAGCCAAGCCCAAGCCCAAGCCCAAGCCCCCAAGCCCAAGCCCCAAGCCCCAAGCCCCAAGCCCCAAGCCCCAAGCCCCAAGCCCCAAGCCCCAAGCCCCAAGCCCCAAGCCCCAAGCCCCAAGCCCCAAGCCCAAGCCCCAAACCCCCAAAACTCAAAACTCAAAACCCAAACCCGTATCGTATCCCTAAACCCTAAGCCCCGTGTCGATAGCCCCAAACCCTCAACCCTAAGCCCTAAGCCCTAAGCCCTAAACCCTAAACCCTAAACCCTAAACCCTAAACCCTAAACCCTAAACCCTAAACCCTAAACCCCGTGTCGCAACTCTACACCCTAAACCCCCCCCCCCCCTGCGAAACCCTCAACCCATATTGAAGGTTCGTGGTACTTCTCACCCAGTAGTCACTGTACTTAAAACCCACGTATCAGCCCCGTAAGTGCCCTAATGTGCTTCAAAATTGGGTTATAAGTACAGTTGCCCGTTGGGTTCATAACTACCATGAACCCAACCCTAAGCCCTCAGCCCTCAGCCCTCAACCCTCAACCCTAAACCCTAAACCCTAAACCCTAAACCCTAAAGCAAACCCCAAAGCCGCACACCGCACCGAGTCCCAGGAAATGGTGCTTGCGATACTTCCAGTGGGCAATGCAACTGCCAGGACTCAGATAGGGGTTGAGGGTTTAGGGTGTAGGGTTTCGGGTTTTGGGTTTAGTGTTTAGGGTTTCGGGTCTAGGGTGTAGGGTTCAGGGTTTAGGGTTCAGGGTTTAGGGTTTCGGGTTTAGGGTTGCCACCAGCCGTGCCCGCGAGGAGGAATGGGTTGGCCTTGGCTGCACAGTGCCCCTCGCCCACCGAATGGGGGGGGGGGGGGGGGTGTTGGGTTTAGGGTTTAGGGTTTTGGGTTTTGGGTTTCGGTTTTAGGGTTTAGGGTTTAGGGTTTAGGGTTTCTGGTTTGGGTTTTCGGGTTTCGGGTTTAGTTTTTGGGGTTTGGGGTTTGGGGTTTGCTAGGAAGCCTGAAGCCCCAAGACCTTCGAAGGCAACATCGCGTTTGCGGGGCTGAGGAAATCAGCAGGACCTTCCTGACGAGCCCAACTTATGCTATCGAGTTCTGAAGGGAGGGGGGTTCAAGGCAGGGCATGTAACCCAAGGGTCCCGAATACCCCACTACTCCCTAGCTTCCCTAAGGTTCCCCAGGCAGCTACACCCTAAACCGCTAACCCCTAAATCCTAAACTCTAAACCCCAAACCCGTTTTGTGGGTGACTGTGGCAAGAACTCCCCTCAAACCTAAGACCCCGACATCGTCAGGGCAGCTTCCCAGCATCTGAGGCCTTAAGTAGTGCATAGAGAGACTACCCGACACTCTAGGGGTTTAGGGTTTAGGGTTTAGGGTTTGGGGATAATTAAGCCCGTTATTATTTGAGGGGGGAACCTAGGGCGTAGAATAGAGGGGGGGGGTGTCGTAGGGAAACCCGTGAAAGTAGTACATAGAGAGACCTGACGCCCTCAACCCCAAAGCCTCAACCCTGAACGCTCCAAACACTACCCGTACCCTAAAACTCCGAATATTCTTCCTACCCTGAACCCTAAACCCTAAACCCTAAACCCTGAACCTTGAACCCTATGCCCTAGACCCCAGCGGTACAAACCCTAAACCCTAAACCCTAAACCCTAAACCCTAAACCCTAAACCCTAAACCCTAAACCCTAAACCCTAAGGCCTAAGGCCTAAGGCCTAAGGCCCTAAACCCTAAACCGTAAACCCTACACCCTAAACCCTAAACCCTGAACCCTAAACCCTAAACCCTAATCCCTAAACCCTAAACCCTAAACCCTGAACCCTAAACCCTAAGGCCCTAACATACAGGTCCCGCGTGCCGGGGACACTGACGCTCACCCGCTGGAGCCCGCCCTCCACTCCCGGACGCTACGCACCCTGGCGGCTAGGGTTTAGAGTTTAGGGTTTAGAGTTCAGGGTGTAGCGTTTAGGGTTTAGGGTTTAGGGTTTGGGGGTTAGGGGTTAGGGGTTAGGGGTTCAGGGTTTAGGGTTTCGGGTTTAGGGTACCTTGGTAGCCCAGTGGTACCCTTTTCTTTGTTTTGGTTCCAAGAAATTAACCGACGCCAAAAAGACTTACATGTTTCTAGGTTGTCGGTCTAAGCCCTTTTAGGGATTCTTAGTAATTGTTAAGTTGGCTTCTTTCCTCACGTCATGCTGCATGTGTTGTTTTGGGAATTCTGAGAATGATGATTTCATGTTGCTACACCTGAAAGCCCTGCCTGAATGATTCGCGACTCGAGCGAGACTGCGAGTTTCAAAGCTGTAGGAGGCGAGAAGGTTCAGCCAAGAGAAGATCAAAGCTTGTGGTTTTAGGGTTTAGGGCTTAGGGTTGCAATGCGTCTTCTTGTAGGCCCGCCCGTGGTGATGACACACACACACAGAAGTTCTGTGTGACCTAGAAGAAGCCGTTGTTAGACCGCCAATCGCACTCGAGGCATAGCTGCACTTCGCGCGTTGCAACAGCATTCTGTAGCCTGACATTCACTTCGTCTGCACGAAGTCACGGCAACCCCTCAACACTATCCCGTAAACACCCAAAACCCTAAACTCCCGTAAACACCCAAAAGCCTGAAACCCCAAGCCCTTGACTAAACCTAGTGTAAACCAACCGTCCTACTTGGAGGTTCATGGTACTTATTAACCGATTACAACTGTACTTGTAACCCACTTTTCAGCCCCTTAAGTGCCCTAATATGGTTATCGGTACAGTTAGAATTGGTTAATAAGTACCATGAACCTGCAAGTACAACCTAAACCCTAAACCCTCAACCCTCAACCCTCAACCCTCAACCCTCAACCCTCAACCCTCAACCCTCAACCCTCAACCCTCAACCCTCAACCCTCAACCCTCAACCCTCAACCCTAAACCTAAACCCTAAACCCTAAACCCTAGACCCTTATCCCCAGGAGTACTTGCACGTGTTGTCACGGCCCAGCTTGATGCAAGTCCCGCAGACACTGCAGGCCATTTTGCTGGCTGATCACCTCATTGTCGGAAGGGTGTCGGGTTTGGGGATTAGGGGTTAGGGTTTGGGGTTTAGAGTTTGGGGTTTAGGGTTTAGGGTTTGGGTTCAGGGTTAGGGTTTTAGGGTTTAGGGTTTAGGGTTTAGGGTTTGGGGTTTGGGGTTTGGGGTTTGGGGTTTTGGGGGTTGGGGTTTGGGGTTTGGGGTTTGGGAGTTTGGAGCTTAAGGTTCAGGATTCAGGGTTCCGGGCTTATAGGGCTTATAGGGCAACACTCCATGAACGCCCTGTGGAACCCCCATGAAAGGCCCATAAACCCTATAAACCCTACCCTATAAACCCTACCCTATACACCCTTCAAAGCCTCTAAACCCTATAAGCCCTATAAGCCCGGAACCCTGAATCCTGAACCTTAAGCTCCAAACTCCTTAACCCCAAACCCCAAGCCCCAAACCCTAAACCCCAAACCCCAAACGCCAAACCCTAAACCCTAAACCTCCTGAAACCCTACAGGTGAGCGTGCCCATCGTCATGCTGAACAACGGAGACGACCAGGTTCCGTGGTCCTTCGCGGCGGGCGTCCCAGGACTCCTTCCCGTTAGGGTTCAGGGTTTAGGGTCCAGGGTTTAGGGTTTAGGGTTTAGGATTTATTGCGGTTTATGGTTGAGATTCTACGGTTGAGGGTTAGGGTTTAAGGTTTTGGGGGTGCCGGGTTTCGGGTTTCGGGTCTGGGGGTGTGGTTTTTGAACCCTAAAATCTGCGCGCTAAACTCTAGAACCCCTAAACCCTAAACCCTAAACCCTCAACCCTAAACCCTAAACCCTAAAACCTAAACCCTAAACCCTAAACCCTAAATCCTAAACCCTAAACCCTCAACCCTCAACCCTAAACCCTAAACCCTAAACCCTAAACCCTAAACCCTAAACCAGCCCCAAGGTGCCATCGGGCAAGACGTGGCTGGGCGTGGACCCCACGTCCGGAACGCTTCCCGCGCGCCGCTCGGGCCCAGCTCCGCAACTTCTTTTCTTTTAGGGTTTAGGGTTTAGGGTTTAGGGTTTAGGGTTTAGGGTTTAGGGTTTAGGGTTTAGGGTTTAGGGTTTAGGGTTAAGGGTTAAGGTTTTAGGGTTTAGGGTTCAGGGTTCAGGGTTTAGGGTTTAGGGTTTGGGTGCAGGGTATAGGGCACCATAATCCATGGCTCGCGTTTCTATTTGATATTTTGTGTGTTGCTGCATGAGTACTGTATTCGCCAGCTTTTTCTAGTGATTTGTGTCATTGATTTTGTTATGTGTTCGTTTGCATGTTCTTGTCTAGTGCGTTATGTCTCTTTTTTTTTTTTAAATCGTTGTTTGTGTTATTTCTTGCGCTCTGCCTAAGCTTTATGTTTGCTTCAAAATGTTTCATGTTAAGATCTATGTGGTTTGTTGTTTTTATTGTTCATGCCCCTTTTGTATGTGTCTTGTCAATCGTCTGTCTCTGTATGCTTGCATTTGAACTCCTCGTGTGTTCGTGATGTATTTTCTTGTCTTATTTTATCTAGTTGTTGTCCGTCTTTGTTTATCATGAAACACTGGTTTAGGTTTGAGTGTTGGGCTTGTTGCCGGGTTTGGGGCTCCTTGCCCGGTTTGCAGGACTAACGCCAAACAGTGTTTTTAAGGCTTAGGGAGTTTGGGATTTAGGGTGCAGGGAGTGTAGGGTTGAGGGTTTAGGGCGTAGGGAGTCTAGGGTTTGGGGAGATGGGAGTTTCGGAGACTAGGACTTTTGGGGGTTTAGGGTTTAGGGTTTAGGGTTTAGGGTTTAGGGTTTAGGGTTTAGGGTTTAGGATTTTAGGATTTTAGGAGCTTCGGGTTCTCTCAGTAGCCCCTTGCATCTGCGCCCCAAGGTGTTTTCAACTGGGCGGACCTCAGCTTTCCCAGCTCAGGCCCTGACCACGGCTGCTCTTTCACCTTGTCCCAAACCCTAAACCCGAAACCCTAAACCCTAAATCCTCAACCCCAAATTCCCACCCGGCCTTCTTACGCCATACCCACCCTGTACTCTAGACTCTAACAAATACTCAACATACCCCTTGGGCATACCCTTAAAAGAAATTCAGGGGCATGGTAAAATCCTCCCGGGTTCTGAGGTTCAGAGTTTTAGGCTTCAGGGTTTGTGCTGAATCTTCTGGGCTCTTCTTGGGGTTTAGGGCTTCATGGCTGCTTGATTTAGGTTGCAGGGAGGACTGTGCTGGAGTTTAGGGTTTAGGGGTGAGGTGGGGGGTAGGGACTGAAGGAAGTCCACGGAGAAGCTGGGACTTTGGGCCGGGGGGGGGGTAGGATTTAGGTTGAGGTTTTAGGGTTGAGGGTTGAGGGTTGAGGGTTGAACCCTAAACCCTAAACCCCAATTAAACCCTAAACCCTAAACCCTAAACCCTAAACCCTAAACCCTAAACCCTAAACCCTAAACCCTAAACCCTAAACCCTAAACCCTAAACCCTAACCTAAACCCTAAACCCTAAACCCTAAACCCTAAACCCTAAACCCTAAACCCTAAACCCTAAACCCTAAACCCTAAACCCTAAACCCTAAACCCTAAACCCTAAACCCTAAACCCTAAACCCTAGCAGCCTGAACCACCCGAATCAGGGCAGACCGACGTTCAATTCTACCTCGGTGGCCGCTCAGCCGGCTTCGCCGAAACTGCGCCTCAGCAGCATTTGGGTTAAGGGTTTAGGGTTAAGGGTTAAGGGTTTAGGGTTTAGGGTTTAGGGTTTACGGCTCTTCGGGTTGAGGGCCCTAAACTCCAGACCCTACCTGTAACAGTGTTTGCCTATGCTGTTGAGAAGCAAGCCTTATACTAGCAGCGAACATGCCCACAAAGGATGCGGAGCGTTTCAGGAAATTCATTTCACATGCAACGCTCTAAACCCCAAACCTATACCCAAAGCCAGCTTCAACAGAAGTCCAGTTCTGCAGTCTGAAAACATGCTCTAAGTTCGCTGGTTTAACTCATTAGAACTCACACATGTGTAGCTGTAGTGTCAATTAAGCTTCTGATCACCAACATCAACGGTTTAGGGTGTAGGGTTGAGGTCGTGTAACACTCAGATCAAGTATCAAGTTGTATCCATGCGCAATGTGCGTTCACTAAACCCTAAACCCTAAACCCTAAACCCTAAACCCTAGACCCTAACCCCTAACCCCTAAACCCTAAACCCTAAACCCGAAACCCTAAACCCGGTGTGGGGGTTCAGCGGTTCGGGGCTTGCCACTTAGGACTTTGTGTTTTTATTGTTTGAATTTTTCCCGAAGGCCCTAAGGACTCTTGGTTTAGAGTTTTTGGGCCCAAGGCCTTCTCATAAGGTCTTTGGGGCTAGTTTCAGCCTAAGGGGGAGATAAGAGTCTACGACTCCCTTAGGACTCCCTAGCGCCGACCCCAACAGCCCCCCGCGCCACACAAGTACCGCGTCAGGCATCCTACACTCCCAAGAAGGCACCCCGCAAGGTCCTAACCAAGGCACCTGTAGGCCCTAAACCCTAAACCCTAAACCCTAAACCCCAAACCCGAAACCCTAAATTTAAGAGCCTCCGGCTCAAGCCGCCGACCCCGCTGGAGCATAGTTGAAAGGTTTAAACGCGTTCGTTAGGTCACAAGGATGCCAAAGTTGGTGGGGGGGGGGTAGGGGGGTGGGGGTAGCGGGGGGGGGGGGTCCCATCCAACACGCCGCCAGGGTCGGCGGACCCTAAACCCTAAACCCTAAACCCTAAACCCTAAACCCTAAACCCTAAACCCTAAACCCTAAACCCTAAACCCTAAACCCCAGGGTGGTGGGGTTCCCAAACGGGCTTCGGGGTGTGTGGAGACGACCACGTGCCGCGGCTTCCCAAAGGGTTTACCCTAAACCCTAAAGCCCTCCCACTAAACCGCAAAGCCTAAGCCCTTCAACCTTGCATTTTACCCTAAGCCCTAAAGCCCTCAACCCTAAACCGCAAAACCTAAAACCCTAAACCCTAAACCCTAAACCCTAAACCCTAAACCCTAAACCCTAAACCCCAAACCCTAATTTTTTCGTTCCCAAGGCCGACGTCACTGTCTCTTCGGCCATACCGGCTATCGACCCACAAACTGCCCGGGGACCCAATCGACCCCAATACCAGATAAGGTCTCGGGTTCAGGGTTCAGGGTTCAGGGTTTAGGGATTAGGGTTTAGGGTTTAGGGTTTGGGGTGTAAGCCGGCCACCCCAGATTCCAAATCCCAAACCTCAAGTTCCAACCGTGAACGAACTTCCAACACATCTTAACCTTCGCTGAGCCTGGGAGGAGCTCGTGCCCTCAAAGAAATGGGGTTTCCCGAAATTGGGGGTACCTTATTGGGGTCCCTATTCTTAGGGACTCCTACTATTAGGGGGCTCTATGTTAGGGGGCCCCTATTTTTGTAAACCCCCAAATGCCATTCTCATCTCCTCTAAACGCCTTAGTGACCTTCTTACAAACTTCCCAACACAACCCTAACCCCTAACCCCCCTAAACCCTAAACCCTAAACCCCAAACCCTAAACCCTAAACCCTAAACCCTAAACCCTAAACCCTAAACCCTAAACCCTAAACCCTAAACCCTTTGGACCCTAAACCCTAAACCCTTTAAACCCCACATACACACACCATCCTCTGCCTTCTCCGGACTTTCGGTTTTGAAATTAGGGTTGGGGTTTACTGGTTCGGTGGTGTACCTAAACCCTAAACCCTCAGCCCAAAACCCTAAGCCCTAAACCCTAAACCCGAAACCCTAAACCCTCAACCCTAAACCCGAAACCCTAAACCCTAAACCCTAAACCCTCCCAAGACCCTGTAGCCCCTTAGAGTGATAGAGTTCACTCCTGAGCCTTCAACCCTAAACCCGAAACTTCTGAGCCCTGCCAAACATTTGAGCAGCACTTCCCAAGATAGGGGGACCCCCTCATCGACCCCTAAGTATTATCATCCTTTAGGCACCCTAAACCCTAAACCCTAAACCCTAAACCCCAAACCCTAAACCCTAAACCCTAAAACTCCAATCGCGGAGCTGCTGAGATCGTCATCTCGGCCGCCGTGATACAAGTACCAGCGCTGACCTTCCTGGCAGCTTCACGAAAGCGGTGGTTTAGGGTTTAGGGTTTAGGGTTTAGGGCGTAGGGGCGTAGGCAGTTGTACTGTTGGTATGTTAGGCTTCTTTTCAGTTTGTTTCGTACTGTCCATTTTTGTTTATAGGTGTTCTTTTTCAGGAGCGGAAGTTTGTTTGTTTTGGCTTAGTGTTGTTTGTTTTCTTTTCGAGGTTCTGTGGCGATTCGCATTGTGGGGTGAGGATCCCTTTTGCAAGCAGATTCAAGACAAGGGGGCGCCTTCGTTTCTTAAGTTGCTGTGGAACCCAGGGTTTAAGATTGATGGATTTAGGGGTTTAGGCTTTGGGAGTTTAGGCGGTTCCAATGTTTAGGGTTTAAGACGTAGGGTGTAGGGTGCTGCCCGCTTGGCACAAAGGGAGCTTCGGTCGACATAAGACACCAGAGACCGAATCAACCAGCAGCGCCCCAAAACCCCTGCACCCGAAACCTAAACTAACTTGTGTACCCCTTCTGGGGATAGTCTGGTGCCGCAAAAGGGACCACAGCCAGAACAAAGACAAGCGGGCAAGTTTGCAGTTTAGGGAGCGGGTCATGGTTCCTAAGCCCTAAACCCTAAGCCCTAAACCCTAGGGTTTGGGGTTTAGGGCTTCGGGTTCAGGGTCCCTCACAAAGCTCCGAAACCGGAGGAAGTGCGCGCTGCAGAGTACGCTGTACCCTCCGCAGAGACGCCCACTTTGCCGCTCGGCGGCGGTGGATCAATGGTTGCTGACGGGGGGCAAGTGTGCGGGGCTTTGATGGAAGAGGGTTCTGGAACGGTGCTGTTGGGGTGCAGTTCGTAAGGGTTGGTGAAGGAGGTGGCAAAATCGGTGGAGTTTTTTTTTTTTTTTTTTTGGGGGGGGGGGGTGGATGGTGCGATTTTGGTGGGGATGTTGACTTGAGTTCGCGCGAATCCGAATGTGTCCTAGTTCGCGCAGGTGAGTCCTTGAGTTCGCGCGGGTGTGTCCTTGAGTTTGCTCGGGTGTGGTCTTGGGTAGCTGGAAACACGTCGGAGTAGCTCTGAAATACCTCGGGGTCACAGCGTAGAAACTCAGGGTTTGCAACCCTTAACCCAAAACCCCTAACCCAAAACCCTAAACCCTAAACCCTTAACCCAAAAGATTCTTCAAGACCCCCCTTGCCTAGTCAGGCGTATGGCACTCAGATAGTTGTAAGCATGGAAACCTAGGTCGGGTTCTTTGGGTTTAGGGTTTAGGGTTTAGGGTCTAGGGTTAAGGGTTAAGGGTTCAGGGTTTAGGGTTTAGGGTTTAGGGGCATTGGGGCTGGGATCTTAAGATAGATTTTATCCTAGGGTATGGGCTGGGTGGTGCCACTAAAATGGCAAGGACCCCTCCAACTTAATCAGTTTTTTGTTGGGGAGTTTTGGCAATGTTTTGTTGGCAGGTCCGCGCAAGCGTCCAGCCAAACCCTAAACCGAGTACCCTAAACCCCAGCCCCCAAACCGTAGCCCCTAAACCCTTAACCCCACACCCGGAACTCTAAACCCTAAATCCTAAACTCTAAACCCTAAACCCTAAACCCTAAACCCTAAACCCCAAACCCTAAACCCAAAACCTTAAACCCTCAACCCTAGACCCTGAACCCTCCGCCGGAGGACTCCAAACTTCGCCGTGGAGTATGGTTTTGGCGACTCGATGCAAGCAGAGAGTTTAGGGTTTAGGGTTTAGGGTTTAGGGTTTAGGGTTTAGGGTTAGGGTTTAGGGGTTGAGAGGTTTGACGAGAGGGTGCAGGGTTCTGAAGTTTCCGGTCGGCCCTTGTAAGGTTTCGGGTGTAGTCAATAAGTGTTACTAGGGTACCTCAAAACCCTAAACCCTAAACCCCAAACACTAAACCCGAAAACCTAAACCCCAACCTTAAACCCCAAATCCTGGACCCTGGGCCCTTTTTGGTGTGGGTCGGGTTTAGGGTCCAGAGTTTAGAGGTTGAGATTTAGGGTGTTAAGGCTCGGTTTTCGGGTGGAGCCTGGATCCGGGGTCCAAATCCTGGGAGACCCGAGACCCCGTAGGGTCTAGGGTTTAGGGTTTAGGGTTTGGGGTTTGGGGTTTCGGGTAGCAACCATCCGAATATCATCCTCACCTTCATCCCGAGTGACTCCCTAATCATCTTCATCTCGAATGACCCCCTATCTTCATCCCGAGTGACCCCCTAATATTCTCAAATATTCTTTTCGCCTAAGAACCCCAAAAGAATATTTAAAAAAACAATAATCCCATATTACCCTTAATCAGGAAGAATATTCTTTTTCATTTTGCGGGGTTCTTAAGCACTTAGTAGTAGAACTGTAGTAGATGTTGCAGTGCATCGCGTTAGGCCTTCGAGAACTCACCTCCCTAAAGCCCCGAAACAAAGCTCAGTCTTCATGTTAGTTAAGTCTACCCTTCAAGCTGTAGGTTTCGGCTTCCGCTAAACCCTGAACCCTGAACCCTAAACCCTAACCCTAAACCCTAAATCGGGCCAAAGCCGCGGCTTACGGCAAATGGTTTGTGTTGGAGGTTATAGGGCTCATGGGTTCAGAGGGTTATTGCAGCCCCCGCAACCCCAGAACAACTAGCCTGACTTGGGGTTCAGGCTTCTGCTGCTCGAATTCCTAACACTAATGACTAAACGCTGAACCCTAAACCCTAAACCCGAAAGCCTGAACTCCGCAGCCGTCAACGGCCAGCTGCTTGAGGCGACGACGACATGCTTAACCTCGCTCTTCCAGGCGCCCTTTAGGGTTTAGGGTTTAGGGTTTAGGGTTTAGGGTTTAGGGTTTAGGTTTTAGTCACATGCATCCCAATACCCGTAACAGCTCGTACCCCCCTGTCTTGTATGTGTGTGTGTGTGTGTGTGTGTGAGAACACAGCACGCGTAACCCAATGTCCGCAACAAGGCACATGCCATGCGTTGTGTGAAACCCGGCGCTTTATCTGATGTAACAACTTACAGAACCCTACGCCTGTAGCAAAATCGTACCCCCTGCCTTGTGTGTGATGTCATGCGTACACAACCCGATGCCTGCAGCAATTCGTGACCCCTGTCCTGTTGTGTGTGAGAGATCCCAACATACACAACCCAACGCCTGTTTGCAAATCGTGCCCGCAGTCTTGTGTAATTAAGGGTTTAGGGTTTCTGGTAAGTCTTCAGCCGATTCCCGGCAGCAGGAAACGAGTTCACAGTGGTCTACAACGTCACGCTTCCGTTCGCCATCAGCCGCGCGGGCGGAACACATCCTCAACCCTCAACCCTCAACCCTCAACCCTCAACCCTCAACCCTCAACCCTCAACCCTAAACCCTTTCCCCTAAACCCCACGCCTGAAGGTCCGGGTTCCCTCGAGCCTCAAGCAGCCCCTACTTGGAAGCTCTTTTGACTCCGGAAGTCTCCTTACTGGGTTTAGGGTTTAGGAGGGTTGAGGGTTGAGGGTTGATGGTTGGGGGTTGAGGGTTGAGGGTTGAGGGTTTAGTGGAGTATAGTACTTTTGTTGGGTTCTGGGTTCTTATTGTAGCTACTTATACCTAAAAAGTATGTACTTTTTTTCCAGCGTCTACTCCAAAGCAGGGCTTAGTGTCCCTAGAAACCCTTCAAAAATCCTCACAACCCACCTTCCTATCCCTACTTACTGAGGGCAGAAGGGCTTCCAAGAAAACCTTCAAACCCCAAACCCTGGAGCCCCTTGGGGTGGAGGGTTTAGGGTTTATAGGGTTTAGGGTTTAGGGTTTAGGGCAAACCTCCAAATCTTCCCTCTTTGCGGCTTTGATGTCTTAGATTCTCGGGAGTATGCCTTTTGGGGTCGGTGGGGGGGGGGGGGGGGGAGAGAGGGCAGGTTTGGGGGACCCTATGGTAAGGGTAACTCGACCCTAAAGCCCGATGAGATTTAGATCCCTAAGATCATATCACAAGTTCCCTGTCCTCTTCTAGCCTTTGTGGTAGTGCCTATGCTTGCAACCCTAGGCCCTAAACTCTAAACCAAAAGGCCCTAAAGCCCAAAAGCCTAAATCATTCCCTGGAACACGCGAAGTTAGCTCAGGGCTTAGGGTTTGGGGTTTTAGGTTTGCCTTTTTCGGGTTGAAACGGGTCGTAGGTCGGAATCTCACAAGGCTTCAAGGAGAGTGGTACCTACTCTCGCTCGTTCAGGGGTTCAGGGGATAGGGAATTGATGATTTAGGGTTTACGTCAGGTTTTTTTGTATTAAGTCTTGAGTGGTCAAGGAGGTTCAAGAATAAAGGACTTTGGGTTTGCGGTTTGGGAAGAGGTGCAAGTGCCAGCGCTCCAGCCTGGTTACGTTTTGTTCTTACTCCAATACTCTGAAACCCAAAGCCCTAAACCCCAATTCTAAGCCCTACACCCTGAACCCTAAACCCTAATCCCTAAACCCTAAGCCCGAAACCCCAATTCTAAACCCGAAGCCGTAAATCCTAAACCCTACCTAAACCCTGAAGCCTGAAGCGAACGGTCGCCTCAGGCAAAATTCAAGTTGCCACGGCGCCTTGGCCCCTGAACCCTGAACCCTGAACCCTTGACTCTAAGCGTGTTACACAAGGATCCCTTGATTCCCCTTTGTCCTCAGGGTGCAGGGTTTAGGGTTTAGGGTTTGTGGGGGTGTAGGGTGTAGGGTCACCCTACGTACCCTAAATTCCCTGAATGCACTATGGGGGTTTCCTCCCTGGTGGGGTTCCTTCTGAAGTCAACACGCCTCTGCTCTTGCACAGTCCTTCAAGCTAGTCAGCCGACCATGTGTCGGGTTCGGGTTTAGGGTTTAGGGTTTAGGGTTTAGGGTTTAGGGTTTAGGGTTTAGGGTTTAGGGTTTAGGGTTTAGGGTTTAGGGTTTAGGGTTTAGGGTTTAGGGTTTAGGGTTTAGGGTTTAGGGTTTAGGGTTTAGGGTTTAGGGTTTAGGGTTTAGGGTTTAGGGTTTAGGGTTTAGGGTTTAGGGTTTATTTAGGCAGCGGCCTGCCAGGAGCTGCTAGTTTAGAGCTTACTTGGCGTAGCGGGCGACGAAGTACCTAACCCTAAACCCTAAACCCTAAACCCTAAACCCTAAACCCTAAACCCTAAACCCTAAACCCTAAACCCTAAACCCTAAACCCTAAACCCTAAGCCCTAAACCCTAAACCCTAGGTACGATGCAGGCCCCATACTAGGGCGATCCTTCTTAGTGCCCCCTACTTGGAAGCTCTTTTAGGGTTCAGGGTTCATGGTTTAGGGCAAACCTCCCTCCGATCCCTGCGAGTAGGGTTGAGGCTTAGGGCTTGGGAGTTTAGGGTTTAGGGTTTAGGGTTTAGGGTTTATGATACCTTAAACTTAGAAGCCCTTTACTCTTTGTGTCTGGTTTTCAAGACGCCGAGTGCCCTTATATCGCACTTGTTTAGGTGAAGATTTCCTTCATGAGCTACTTTGCCTACCGAACCAAGAAGCCTACCCTGTTCTTCCGGGGGAACGTCGCCCTAAACCCTCAGCCCTCAACCTGAAAGCCACACCCTCAACCAAGAACCCCAAACACGACACCCTCAACCCAAATCCACAACCCAAAATCCTGAGCCCTAAGCCCGAAACCCTAAACCCTAAGCCCTAAGCCCGAAACCCTAAGCCCTAAGCCCTAAACCCTAAGCCCTAAGCCCTAAGCCCTAAGCCCTAAGCCCTAAACCCTAAACCCTAATCCCTAAGCCCTAAGCCCTAAACCCTAAACCCCAAACCAACGTGTGAGTGTGCTGGTCGAGGCGCCTTCCTTTGCCACGTCCCGAGTGGTCGTCGATGGCCAGGAGAGTGGTGACCCCAAGAACTCTGAATCCCTCGCGGTGTAGGGGTTAGGGTTTAGGGTTTAGGGTGGCCATTGTAGACCCTAGGGCTTAAAGTTTTAGGGTTAAGGGTTTTAGGGTTGAGGATTCAGGGTTTGAGGATTTAGGGTTTAAGGGTTAAGGGCTTAGGGTTTAGGGAAGCCCCTAAACCCTAAACCCTAAACCTCTAGACTCTAGACCCTAGACTCCAACCCTAAATCCCAAGACAATCGAGAGAACTCCCCGCAATAAAGGGGCCTTAATGATTAGAATGGGGTTTCGGTGGTTATTGTAGTATACTTGTAAAGGGACCCTAAAAATACTATTAGTAATTCGTCCGACCCCTTTATAACTGTACTTATCACTGTACTTATGACCATATTGGGGCACTTAAGGGGCTTATAAGTGTAATAAGTACAGTTATAATTGGGTTACATCCCTAAACCCTAAACCCTAAACCCTAAACCCTAAACCCTAAACCCTAAACCCTAAACCTTAAACCCTAAAAACAAAAAGCCTAAACCCTAAACCCTAAACCCTAAACCCTAAACCCTAAACCCTAAACCCTAAACCCTAAACCCTAAACCCTAAACCCTAAACCCTAACCCAAAACCCCAATTCCTGTAGTAGGTTACTAAGTGCCCTGAACCTCCAAGTAGAGCTCCTGAGATCCCTGGTCAATTTTGTTTAAACATTCTGTCGACCCAAACCCTCATGGGATTCCATCGTATCCCACCCTGACTCTGGGTTTAGGGTTTAGGGTTTAGGGTTTAGGGTTTAGGGTTTAGGGTTTAGGGTTTAGGGTTTAGGGTTTAGGGTTTAGGGTTTAGGGTTTAGGGTTTAGGGTTTAGGGCAGCAAGGGCTTGCTTGGAAAAGTTGAATGATGCAACGCAGCAGCAAGCTCAGCACCTGGTTGAGAAGCAGAACCTGGTGCACCGTGCGGAGAAGGACTTCGCAGACTGCAAGGCCGACGAGGAGATGAAGATCCAGACTTTGGAGAACCAGCGGTTTAGGGTTTAGGGTTTAGGGTTTAGGGTTTAGGGTTTAGGGTTTAGGGTTTAGGGTTCAGGGTTTAGGGTTTAGGGTTGCTCTTTCTGGAGGGGGCGGAAAAAATCCGATTGGAGCGGGACCTGGCCAATGCTAGAGCGACTGGTTTTGGGGAAGGCCGGCCAGGGTCGAGTGCTGCCGTGCTTTGGTGTTTAGGGTTTAGGGTTTAGGGTTTAGGGTTTAGGGTTTAGGGTTTAGGCTGTGGGAAGTTCAGACAGTTCAGATTCAGTGATTCAGGGTTTAGGGTTTACCCTGACCCCCCCTGGTTCTTGGTAAGGAATGAGGAAATGAGGGCCCTATATATACCCTTTAAAGGGTATATATAGGGCCCTAATTCCCTCATTCCCTACTAAGAACCAGGGGGAGTATCCCACCCTAACTCTGGGTTTAGGGTTGTCAGGTTTTGGGTTATAGACTATAGAATTTCTAGGGTTTTTTAGGCTTTAGGTTGCAGGGTTTAGAGTTTAGCATCCCAAACCCCGAAAACCCCGAAAACCCTAAAAACCCTAAACCCTAAACTCTAAACCCTAAACCCTAAACCCTAAACCCTGAGTTCCTACAGACCGAAATTCGGAGGACTCCAGCGGCACGTCGCAAGAGCTGGGGATTCCCGTTGAGCCCCTTGGCTGAGGTTTAATGGCTTGCGGTTAGGGTTGGGAGTTTAGGGTTTAGGGTTTAGGGTTTAGGGTTTAGGGTTTAGGGTTTAGGGTTTAGGGTTTAGGGTTTAGGGTTTAGGGTTTAGGGTTTAGGGTTTATGGCAAGGGTTTAGGGCTAGGGTTCGGGTTCACGCTGCCCTAAACCCTAAACCCTAAATCCTAAACCCTAAACCCTAAACCCTAAACCCTAAACCCTAAACCCTAAACCCTAAACCCTAAACCCTAAACCCTAACCCCTAAACCCTAAACCCTAAACCCTAAACCCTAAACCCTAAACCCTAAACCCACGGAAAGCCCCTCTGAGACCGGCGATCACCACCATCCTCGTCCAAGCCGTCTCGGCGGCGAGCGACCAAGTTCGGAGCGTCTACGAGCTACAGGCACGGCATAGAAGGGGTTTAAGGTTTAGGGCTTAGGGTTTAGGGTTTCAGGGTTCAGGGTTTAGGGTTTAGGGTTTAGGGTTTAGGGTTCATTTAGGGTTTAGGGTCTTTGGAGGTGAGAGGTTTCCAGGCAGCCCATATTATAGTCCGAAGCCCTAAGCCCTGAGCCCATCTATGCCTATGACGGAAGTCCCCTTTTAAGGCACCCCACCTAAAACCTAGTTGTAAACGACCTTGTAATGATGCCGAGAACCCTCAAGCAACCCTAAACCCTAAACCCTAAACTCTAAACCCTAAACCCTAAACCCTAAACCCTAAACCCTAAACCTTAAACCCTAAGTCTGGATACGGCGGCTCCTACAGGTGGTTCGTGCCTCAACGACGACTACCACAACTATGCCACCGGACATCCTCCGTGGGGACGCTTTGGTTAGGGTTTAGGGTTTAGGGTTTAGGGTTTAGGGTTCAGGGTTCAGGGTTTAGGGTTTAGGGTTTAGGGTTTGCATTGCATGCGAAGCATCCTAAGGCCTAAGTAGCTTAGAGTTTGGGGTTTAGGGCTTGGGGTTTATAGGGTTTAGAGGGTTTATAGGGTTTGTAGGGTTAAGGTTTTTGGGGTTTAGGGTTTTAGGTTTTAGGGTTTAGGCTGAACCCCCAACCCCTCAACCCTTCAACCCCTGAACCCTAACACCCCTTTGACCCCTGAACTCCATGTGCCCCCTCGCGTGCCTAAGGAGATAGATCTTACGGTGAGCGACTGCGCCAACCTTTCCGGCAGCCAGGCGCTCCTTAAAGGGGGCACCACAAAGGATCCATGTACCTTAGGTTAGGGGTTTGGGGCTTATGAGGTTTAGGGTTTAGGGTTTGGGGTTTGGGGTTTAGGGTTTGCGGCTTAGGGTGTTGGGGTGTAGGGCTTCTCAAGGTTCTAGGGTTTAGGGTTTAGTTGTCATGTTCTTTAGAATCCGATATACATCAACTTTGCACCCAAAAGCCCTATTCTTCTAATGCAAGTGGCCGCGGAGTCCGTTTGGGTCTAGGGTTTAGGGTTTAGGGTTTGGTTCTCCCCAAGCTTTTTGAAGCCCCAACCTCTGAAACCTCAATGCCCTACTCGGCCTACACGCCCTAATCGCCCTATTCGCCTTAACCCCAAACAACCCAATAACCCGAAGAACCCGAAGAACCCTAAGAACCCTAAGAACCCTAAGAACCCTAAGAACCCTAAGAACCCGAAGAACCCGAAGAACCCGAAGAACCCTAAGAACCCTAGGAACCCTAAGAACCCTAAGAACCCTAGGAACCCTAAGAACCCGAAGAACCCGAAGAACCCGAAGAACCCTAAACCCCAGATGCCCTAGGACGAATGGCTTGGTGCTGCGGGGATGGTCCGGCTCGTGCCCTAAACCCTACACCCTAAACCCTAAACCCTAAACCCTAAACCCCAAACCCTCAACCTGAAATCCCGCAGCCCTGAGCCCGCTGAGACCCAACAGCCTGATCCCTCAGCCCGAAGCCCTCAGCCCTAAGCCCTAAGCCCTAAACCCTAACCCCGAAACCCTAAACCCTAAACCCTAAGCCCTAAACCCTAAACCCTAAGCCCTAAACCCTAAACCCTAATCCCTAAACCCAAAGCTTGAGAGGCTGCTTGGGACGACCTGGCCCAGGGCATCGCCACTGCCGCGGACGTGAACGCCTCACTGGTGGAGGTGGTCTCTGTGAGGCCGGGGGGTTAAGTTTTGGGTATAGGGTATAGGGTATAGGGTATAGGGTATAGGGTATAGGGTATAGGGTTTAGGGTTTAGGGTTTAGGGTTTAGGGTTTAGGGTGTGGGGGTAGGGGGTGGGGATTTACTTGAGGGTTCAGGGTTTAGGGTTGAAAACCTATAGGGTTTAGGGCATAGGTTTTGAAGCCTAGAGTGTTTCGGGTCAAGCTCGAACCTTCCGCCCAGGTGTGCTGCTCGCCGGCTAGCGGAAGACGAAGAGCGTAGGCGCCAGCGCGCTCTTTGCGTTGAGGGTTTAGGGTTTAGGGTTTAGGGTTTAGGGTTTAGGGTTTAGGGTTCAGAGGTTTTCAGGGTTCAGAGGTTTTCAGGGTTTAGATGTTCTCTGGACTTAGAGGTTTTCAGTGTTTAGAGGTTTTCAGGGTTTAGGGTTGGGGACCCCCAAGGGTGAAAAGCGTGAGCTTTCTGCCCTTCGGGTGCACAGTTGCCGGACTTTTCGGGTTTGGGGTTTAGGGCTGTAGGATTGTAGGGTTGCAGGGTTTAAGGGTTTCGGGCAGGGCTAGGATTCCTGGGTTTTAGGTTTAGGGCTTATAGGGCCTATTCTTGGGAACTCAAACAACCCAGAACTAAGAAGTCGTTCCCAAAGTAACGACTTTTTGGGTGAAGGTGCCTTCGGGAAAAGAGCTGATGATTTCTTGGGGTTCTTTAGGTCCTCAGGTCAAGTGCTGAGGGTTTAGGTGGGGATTGAGGGTTGAAGATGTAGGGTTTCCTCAGCCCTAAACCGTAACGCCTAAGCCCTACGACCTAAGCCCCAAAGCCCAAAGCCCTAAGCTCCAAGCCCCAAGCCCCAAGCCCCAAGCCCCAAGCCCCAAGCCCCAAGCCCCAAGCCCCAAGCCCCAAACCCTACACCCTAAACCCAAAACTAAACCCGACGGCTTGGAGTTTAGGCTTTGGGGCTTGGAGGGTTTAGTGAACCCTATACCGTAAACCTTCAACCCTCAACCCTAAACCCTCAACCCTCAACCCTCAACCCTAAACCCTAAACCCCAGACCCCAAAGCCTTGGCTAGAGTCAATGGTAGAGCTTCCCATGCCGACCACTGACTGTTCGATCTCTGGCACTATGACCATTGTGCTCTTTTCTCTCCACTCCTCGGCACACTCATAAAACTCCATCTCTTCCCAGACTATTTGCTCTTCTTCATATCTGGTTCTCAGCGTTGTTCTGTACCGGAACGATTTTAGGCTGTACGTTGTGTTCACGTCCCAGTCGATTCTCACTGGCCTTCCGTCGCTTAAGTAAAACCAACCTTCCTCGTACTTGCCATTTTCTATGTCCTCTTTCGTTGATCGCAGGCTGAGTGGAAGCGCCACCATCGACTACGCCATCACGCTACCTCAAGGAGGCGAAACCCTGAACCCTAGACCCTAAACCCGAAACCCTTAACCATGCTTGAAGGTTCATGGTACTTACTAACCAATTGTGACTGTACTTATAACCTTACTTATAATACCCCTAAAGCGCCTTATAGGGGTTATCCCAATTATAAGTAGGGTTATAAGCCCAGTTACAAATGGTTAGTACCATGAACCTTCAAGTGTCTTTGGGACCCTGAGCCATAACCCATCTAGACTAGCAGCGGTTTCGGGTTTGATGAAAGCGCCCTGAGCCTACGCTTCAAGGGCCCAGTACCCTAGGCCCCATGCCTGACAACCCGAAACCCTAAACCCTAAACCCTAACCCCTAAACTCCAGACCCCAACTCGAACCAGTTCGATCCTCGACCCTAGATTCCTAAAACCTTAAACCGCCCCAACACCCAAAACCCTCAAACCCTAAACCCTGAACCCTAAACCCTAAAACCCTAAAACCCTAAACCCTAAACCCTAATCCCTAAACCCTAAACCCTAAGGCGCCTCCCTAACGTCTCAGCCTTACATTATATAAACCTTAACCCCCCCCCCCAAAGAAAAAAAACTGAAGACAATTCAACAGTTTAAGTTTTTCTTGTGGCGACCCAGGCGCAGATCCGGCCATCGTGGTTACGAACATCGCTGCAGAGACTGGGTTGCTGTTGAGGAACTCAAACCTCAAGTTGCTGCATTTGGTTCGGGGTTTTGGGGTTTAGGGTTTAGGGTTTAGGGTATAGGGTTTAGGGTTTAGGGTTTAGGGTTTAGGGTTTGGGGTTTGGGGTTTGGGGTTTGGGGTTTGGGGTTTGGGGTTTGGGGTTTGGGGTTTGGGGCTTGGGGTTTAGGGCATGGCTTGAGCTTAGCTTCCTCAAGCTTCGCAACCCAGGAGACGACGGCTTCGATGACGAGCAAGCTCCAGAGTGCTCTGAACCTTAGTAGCTTTAAGGTTTAGGGTTTAGGGTTTAGGGTTTTGGGTTTAGGGCTACTTTACACTTTTTTGGGAAAGTAGAACCCCCTATAGAACCGAAAGTGTAGACTTTTTTGGGGCTTATGAGCTCAGCAACTAAGGAACGGTGGGAGCTCGGGTCTGTCTGTGACCGTCACTTGGTAGCCCAGTGGTACCCTTTGCCCTTTTTCTTTTTTTTTTTTTTTGGGGGGGGGGTTCCCTTATAACATAGCCAACCCAAAAAGGGTACCCCCGTTTTAATATGGTTGCTGGGCTACTAAGGTCACGGCCATTTCGTCACCGATGATCAACCCAACTACCACCACAACCGCGACCTCCACCGCCACGCGCACAATCACCTCGACCGCAACCACCTCGACCTCCCAGACCGAGACCAGCACGGAGACCAGCACGACATTTACCTACGAGGGAACTAGCACAACACGTACCACCACCACCATAACGCGCACCACGCTTACGACCACCAGCCCTACCACCACCAGCACTACTTCCAACAGCGTTACTTCCACCAGCGCTACCTCCACCAGCCTCACTGCCACTACGCTGACTGACACCACCCTAACAGTCTCGACCACCACGACAGCTAGCCTGTCATCCACCACAACTACAACCTACCTCGGCACCTCCACTACATCCTCCGGCACGACAGTCACCAGCACAGCCACCAGAACCTCGAGCCAGACCAGCACCGTCACCAGAACCTCGAGCCAGACCAGCACCAGAACTACTTCCACAAGTAGCACTGCCACGAGCACAAGCTTCACACAGACCAGCACCAGTGTCACTCAGACGAGCAGCACCAGTACCAGTGCCACGTCGACCGTGACCAGCGTGACAAGCACCAGTAGCAGCGTCACCAGCAGCAGCCTCACAATCACTACCAGCACGGAGACACAGACGACGAACACGGTGACCTTCACACCAGGTGTCACCACCACATCCATCTCGACAACGGCAACCAGCACTACGAGTGTCACAGCAACTGCTACTTCAAAGACAACCACAAGCAGCACCGGAACAACAATCACACAGACCACGACCAGTAGCACTGTTAGTAGCACAGCCACCTCGACTGTCACCGTGACAGACACTTCTTCCACAACACACACAGCATCCGAGACTTCTTCTACCACACACACAGCCTCCGAGACTTCCACTACCACACATACAGCATCCGAGACTTCCTCTACAGCCTCAACCGTCACAGGCACAGAGACAACAACGACTTCAATGTCGACCACCGCAACCAGCGTCACTCACACGGAGACCACGACGACGTCATGGACCCACACGAGCAGCACCTCGAGGGCTTGCAGCAGATACCTTTTACTAGGGGAGTAGGCCCTTTTTTTCTTTTTTGGGGTTGGTATTCCCGTATAATCCCCTTAAAACCAAAAAGGGTACCCTTTGTATTCCTAGGTTACTCCCGGGGACATACCATAGCTGATAGTAGGGTGCTAACACAGTCGTGAAAGTTCCAAGGACAAATTGTGTACCCTCAAGAGAGCTGAAAGGGTCCAGGGTGTAGGGTTTAGGGTCTACTCGGGACCCTAAACCCTAACCCTAACCCTAAACAAGTAAGGCACCACGTTGACCTCCACCACACTGGAGAACTACAACATCATCGCTGGAAGCTTGTCGCTGGAAGTGAGCCGCTGGCCATGCAGGAGAAGAGCCCCTAAACCCCAACCCTAAACCCTGAACCCTTAACCCTCAATCCTCAACTCTAAACCCTTAACCCTAAACCCTTAACCCTAAACCCTCAACCCAACACCCTAAGCCCCCCTAAGCCGTAAACCCGAAACCCTATACCCCCTAGATCATCAAACCTCCAGGCCCGAAGCCCTAAACCTCCCAAACCCGAAACTCTAAAGCCTAGTCCCCCAGGACGTCGGAGCTGCGAGTTTTCTAAGAGTAGATATCGGGTCCCTTAGTATGGCCCCTTCAATGGGGACCCCTGATGTACCCCTTATATACCCTACAAAGCCCAAGGGCCAGAACCCCTTAGAAAAAGTCCCTTACATATTCAGGGACCATGCAACCCCCAAACCAGAAACCCTAAACCCTAGACCCTAAACCCGAACTAAGACGTCGGGGGCTTCGGGGGTTTTTTTTGGCTTAAGAGTTCAGGGTTAAGGTTCAGGTTTCAGGGTTCAGGGTTCAGGGTTTAGGGTTTAGGGTTTAGGGTTTAGGGTTCAGGGTTCAGGGTTCAGGGTTTAGTCACTAGTTTTGGTAGGACGCACTCTCGTGCGCCCTGCGTTTCCTGGGGTTTCCATGGTTGGAAAATCCATGTTGGTAATATCCCTGTTGGGAATATCCAAGTTGAGAACATCCATGTCGGGAATATCTCTTGGGAACATCAATGCCGACCGAAGGTCCTTTTTGCTCTTTGCCAGTCGAACGTGCTAGCATTGCAAGGAACCAGGAAGACACGGCACAGATTCCTCGGCGGGCGCTTTTTAGTGATGCCGAGTGTTTCGCCTAGGCGGAGCCTTGTTTTGAAAGGGACGAAAACACAAAAGTTGTGTATACTATTTTTACGTCGATTTTTAAGGGTACTTGTTGGGGCTTGCATGTGTCGGGCCCCAAACCTCAGAGTTCAGAACCAAAGCATTTTCCCAAACAGGAATGAGTCTAACACCTAGGTTTTTATTGCACTTTCGAACTTGAGCACACCCAACGTGCTAAAAAACGCAGGGCACGTGAAAGCGCGTTAACACAACTTTGCCACTTTATAAGTTTTGGGGTTCCTCTAATTCTTGGTAGCCCAGTGGTACCCTTTACCCTTTTTTTGGTTCTGGGTTCCCTCATAAAGTAACCAACCAAAAAAAGGGTGCCCTCAAAACAAATATGGTTACTGGGCTACTAAGAATTTCATATGAAGGGAGCGACAAGTCAAACGTTTATTGGGGTGTTACAGAGCAACCAAGTTTAGAGAACCCATGCAGTTGCTGGGATGGACTCAGACAAGTGTAATCTGATATCCTGCTTGGAAGCCCTTAGTTAGTAAGTATCATGGGTTCCCCTACTACCCCCTTCTATACTACCCTCCCCCCCCCCCACCCTCCCCCCAAGGTTCCACCCTTTAATCACCTCAACTAGGTTTAACTATCCCTAAATCAGGTAGAAATACCCTGAATTAGAAGGATATTCCTGTAATATTCCTCCTTATTCAAGGGGTTTAGGGTTTACGGCCTAGCTATAGTAACGTCTGGCGAACGTATCATTCCCTGAGCTCGAAAACTTTGGGGCTCGACTCTTTGGCTATTGCAGGGCTCAGGGTTCGTTCCCCCCGCCCCCCCAAATTTTACACCGCCCCAAGCCCCACGCAGCCCTAAACCCTAAACCCTGAACCGTAAACCCTAAACCCTACACCCTACACCCTACACCCTAAACCCTAAACCCTAAACCCTAAACCCTAAACCCCGAAGCCCTGCGGACGTCGTGCCTCAGCAAAGGCGATTGCCCTGCTCTCAACACGCAGCAAGGCCGCGCTGGCCTTGCCAATGGCATCGCCGAGGCGAGTTTAGGGTTTAGGGTTTAGGGCTTAGGGCTTAGGGCTTCGGGCTTGGGGCGTAGGGGCCGGGTTCGGGAGCTTGGGATTTAAATCTGCAGTCTCGGGTTTTCAGGGTCTAGGGTTAAACCTGCAGTCTTGTGTTTCCAGTGTTCAGGAGGGGGTTTTTAAGGTTTAGGTTTGAGGGACTTGGTTTGTGGGTTGCTGCAAAGGGTTAGGGTTTCAGGTTTTGGGCTTCAAGGGTTTGAGGGTTTGGGTTTTAAGGATGTTGGGCCTTTTCAGTCTTAAGTTTGAGTAGGTTGTTGGGGCGATAGCGTGGGTCCCAGATCCCCTATTTAAATTCAAGATGTGTGGATTCGCCTTAGGTCTTAGATTCTTGGGGTACATTGCCGAAGTTCGTCTTCATCCTACACTACACCCAAGCATCCTAAGCCCGAAGCATCTTAAAGCCGAAACATCCTAAATCCGAAGCCCGAAACCCAAAACCCTGAACCCTAAACCCTAAACCCATCCCAAGCCCCAGAGCCGTCAACAAACTCTCCATGGCTTGCCACAGACAGCGAATGTGTCGGTCGAGTTTGTCGCTGTGTCCCTTGCCTGCATTAAGGGGTATAAGGAGGGATAATCTTATTCCCCTATATGACCCATGTAAATACATAAATAAAGAAAGAAACAAATAGACAACATATATATATATATATATATATACATATCAATCCCTTATATAGTCCCTATGTACCTAGGTAGCCCCTAAAAAGCCCCTAAATATCCCCTAAAACCCCTTTATAAGGTCCCTCCTTTGGTCCCTTGACTGCAGTCCTTCGGAGCTTTTTGGGGTTGTTGTTCACTCGGCAGCCCCTCTGCACATTTTGCATTTTCTCTTTTTAGGTTTAGGGTTTAGGGTTTAGGGTTTAGGGTGTAGGGTTTAGGGTTTAGGGTTTAGGGTTTAGGGTTTAGGGTTTAGGGTCATAAACAGGATTTGTTTTGTAATTGAGGGTGGTGTGAATGGTCCCTTGACATGGGCCTTTAATAGGCTAGGATGCCCAGTAGTGCCCTTATTCCCTTTTGGGGGGGTTTAGGTTCCCTTATAAACCCCTTTAAGCAAAAAAGGGTACCCTTTTTCATCCTAGGTTACTGGGCAACCTAGTAGGGGAACCCTTACATAACTTATGTAGTCCTTGCATACTTCAGAGCCCTTTAAAGAAGGTCCGGGGTTCAGATTCAGGAGCCATGTAAGTTCCCTTAAGCCCTATACCTGCAACAGACAGGTTTACGGCATGAGGGTTTAGGGTTTAGGGTTTAGGGCTTAGGGTTTAGGGCTTGTATTCTGGTTCTTGGTGCGTGTATCTACGGCGCCTTGGAAGTGTAAATGAGTCTATATGCTTGTTGTGCTTTTCCGGATACTGGCGATCCTTCTCACCCCTAAAGCCTACTTGCACATACGGAGCGCCAGAACAGCCCCTATAAGCCCTCAAGCACCTGCAGTGCCCTAATTATACAGCCGGTACGAGCCCAACAAGGACCACACCCTAAACCCTATACCCTAAACCCTAAACCCTAAACCCTAAACCTTAAACCCTAAACCCGAAACCCTAAACCCTAAACCCCAACCCTAAACCCTAAACCCTAAACCCGAAACCCTAAACCCTAAACCCTAACCCTAAACCCTAAACCCTAAACCCTAAGCCCTAAACCCTACATCCTGAACCCTAAACCCTAAACCCTAAACCCTAAACCCAGCACGTTCAAGTCTTCAGGACCCTAAAACCTACAACCCCTCGTCTAAACCCACGAGGACGGTGACGTGCAGCCGGCGGCTCTTAGACGTGCCTCAGCTGCCCTCACTCTCCAGAGGTTACAGGTACTTACAGGGTTTAGGGTTTAGGGTTCAGGGTTTAGGGTTTAGGGTTTACATTTTGCATTTTCTCTTTTTAGGTTTAGGGTTTAGGGTTTCGGGTTTAGGGTTTAGGGTTTAGGGTCTAGGGTTTAGGGTTTAGGGTTTAGGGTTTAGGGGTTTGGATTTACCTTTTACGCTTTAGGGTTTAGGGTTTTGCCTGAATCTACCAGAGACCCCACCATCCCGTTTTTCGGGAACATCTGAGACTTCTTGCTGAAGCCCTCAGACGTCTTGGGCATGTTTAGGGTTTAGGCTTTAGGGTTAGGGTTTAGGGTTTAGGGTTTAGGGTTTAGGGTTTAGGGTTCAGGGTTTAGGGTTTAGGGTTTAGGGTTTAGATTTAGGGTTGAGGGTTGAGGGTTTAGGGAAAAGGGGGGGGGAAGATCAGGGCGGCTTCCCACAGTTCAATGTAGGGTCCTCCTTCTTGGAGGCTAGGCTAGACCTCCTCCCCCCCAAGCCACGCTAAACCCCTAAACCCTAAACGATAAACCCTAAACCTGAAGTCAGAAAAACCAAAACTCCAAAGTCATCATTTCCCCAAGCCCCGCACCCCGGACCCTACATCCTCATCCCCTGACCTCGTTTACCAAAAGCCTCTCTAAACCCCCCAGCCCCAATCCTCTCCCCCCCCCCCCCAAAAAAAAACAACCTCAAACCCCAAACCCAAAACCCTAAATCCCCAACCCTGAACCCCAAACCCCAAGCACCAACAATGCCCTACCCCGGACCCTACATCCTCATCCCCTGACCTCGTTTACCAAGCCTCTCTAAACCCCCAAGCCCCAATCCCCTTCCCCCTCCCAAAAAAACCCCAACCTTAAACCCCAAACCCAAAACCCTAAATCCCCAACCCTGAACCCCAAACCCCAAGCACCAAACACTCCCTAAACCCTAAACGCCAAAATAGACCCTTCCAGAAACTTCCCTAAGCCCTAAATCCTAAACCTGAAACGCCAAACCCTAAACCCAGAACCTTAAACCCCAAACCCAAGAAACTTGAGTTTCAGGACTTTGTGGAAGCCTTTCGGCGACTGCCGGGGCGCCCAGCTTTTGTTTGGGTTTAAGGTTCAGGGTTCAGGGTTCAGGGTTCAGGGTTCAGGGTTTAGGGTCTAGGGTCTAGGGTTTAGAGTTAAGAGCTGTTAGTGGGATTTCGGGGCTTCTTGGCTTTTGATCAGGTCTTGCGGGCTTATGTGAGAGTCGAGGAGAATTCAGGTCCCGGGGTGGAATAGGGTTTAGGGTCTAGGGTGTTGGGTTTTGGTGTGTGTTGCGTGGCTCTGTGCGCCTGATCGGGTGTATGCCTGGCCGGGTGGCTGCCTAGCCCTGCACCCTAGAGCCCCAGAACGCTAACGCATGAAAGCTTCTTCAAGGGCTTGGGGTCCTAAACCTTACCCTGAACCCGATGTCGAAGCCAGACGCCCGACGCCGACGCGTGACGCCCGACGCCCGACGCCCGACGCCCGACGCCCGAAGCCCGAAGCCCGAAGCCCGAAGCCCGAAGCCCGAAGCCCTAGCCCTGAGCCCATTTCAGGTCCTCAACCGCCGGTGTCGACTACCTCATCGACCTGCCGTTTGAGACCCCGAAAGAGGTTCCGTAGTCCTATTTCGGACTGCCACTGCAGGGTTTAGGGTTTAGGGTTTAAGGATTTAGGGTTGAGGGTTGAAGGTTTAGGGCTTAGGCTTCTGGGGTTTCGGGCTCAGGTTTTGGGACGTAAACCCTGAACCCCAGACCCCAGACCCCAAACCCCAAACCCCAAACCCCAAACCCCAAACCCTGAACCCTGAACCCTGAACCCTGAACCCTGAACCCTGAACCCTGAATCCTAAGTCTTAAGAATCTTGGGGTCCTGGGTTTAAGAGTCGTGCGTTTAGGCCTCTAAGGCGTCTTGTTGGGCTTATTAGGTGTTTTGACATTGTGCCAGTGTCCGACTCTAGGTTTTAGGAGCACGCAGGGTTTAAGGTTTAGGGTTTAGGGTTTGGGGTTTCGGGTTTGGGGTTTAGGGTTGGGGTTTAGGGTTTAGGGTTTAGGGTGGAGGGTTCAGGGTTGAGAGTTTTTGGACCAAAATGCATCCGAAACCCGTAAACCTCTGAAACCCTGAACCTCCCACACCCACAAAATCCCAACCCTCCCAAAGCTATGCCCCTAAACTAACCCCTAGCAGAAGGAAGTACCAACTCAACACATGCAACAGAAGGTTGTAACAAAGGAGGGAAGCGACCAAGCTCTAAACCCTAAACCCTAAGCCCTAAGCCCTAAACCCTAAACCTTAAACCCTAAACCCTAAACCCTAAACCCTAAACCCTAAACCCTAAACCCTAAACCCTAAACCCTAAACCCTAAACCCTAAACCCTAAACCCTAAACCCTAAACCCTAAACCCTACACCTAAACCCTAAACCCTAAACCCTAAACCCTAAACCCTAAACCCTAAACCCTAAACCCTAAACCCTAAACCCTAAACCCTAAACCCTAAACCCTAAACCCTAAACCCTAAACCCTAAACCCTAAACCCTAACCCTAACCACCCCACAGACCCAACAGGTGGGCCTAGCAGCTTCTCGCAACATCGAGACCCAGACGCTGGAAACGCCTCTTGGGCCAGACAGCGGGCCGTTTCGTCTAGGGTTTAGGGTCAGGGTTTAGGGTTTAGGGTTTAGGGTTTAGGGTTTAGGGTTTAGGGTTTAGGGTTTAGGGTTTAGGGTTTAGGGTTTAGGGTTAGGGTTCAGGGTTTAGGGTTTAGGGTTTATGGTTTGGGGTTTAGGATATAGGGTTAGGGCTTAGGGTTCGCCAGCGCAGCGTGACGCCCAAGACAACTATTCTATAGGTGGTTGCCCCAACAGCCAAAATGTTTCATCGATTTGGCAACTGAAACAAGCTTGCCGGAAGCCATCCCCCCCAAACCCTGAACCCTAAATTCCGACATGATACCCTCACTTCTTACTGATGTCGCACCCTGGCATCCGCAAAGGCCGGATAGACCCCAAAACAGGCTCGCAACCGCCCCGGCACCGCAAAAGCTCTATGCCGAGAATTCACCCAAAAAATGCTTCAAACGGCTCTAGACAACAGGCCCTGAAAGGCTAGAACCGGCTCAGAAAGACCTTTAAAAAAAGCCCAAAAGTGCGCTGAAGCCCACTCGCAATCTTTCCGTTTAGCACCAAGAGACACCAAAAGGCTCCCAGACTAGCCCCCAGGGGCCCCCGCCCTTTGAGACCTTACAAAGCTCCCAGGAAGCCTTCAGTTTTAGGGTTCAGGATTTAGGATTTAGGGTTGAGGGTTTAGGGTTTAGGGTTCAGGGTTGAGGGTTTGGGGGTTGGGGTTTAGGGCTTCTTCAAATCCAACCCACACAGATACCATTGCACAAAGAGGCCAGAAGGCTGAGATTCAATTCGACAGTTCAACAAAAAGCTGTGCTGGCACACAAGGGCGAAGCCTTTGAAGTTTAGGGTTTAGGGCTTAGGTGGTTGCACGGTCCCTTACCCTCTTCAAGGGTTCTGAAGTATGGGCCCTTGACTTTGTGTAGGGTTATATTAGGGTCGCTTGCTTTTTTTCAGGAGTCCATCTTTATGGCTTTCAGGGTTTAGTTTCCCTTTTCTCCGGTTCAGAATCTAATTCTTCAACCCAGCATCCTTAAACCCTGAACCAACCCCCCCCACCCCCACCCCCCCCCCCCCCCCCCCCCCCCCCCCCCCCCCCCAAAAAATTATAGAAAGGTAGGTTCTAGGGTTCTCTACGTTTTGGGTTGGGCGTCTTCTTCGTTTGTTGTTTTTCATCATTGTATCCTATCTTTTCCTCTACTGTTCCACCTCTCACATTTCCTATTTCCCATTGTTGGGGTCAAGATTTCTCACCTGTCCCTCTCATTCGTTTTCTCATCATCACCCCCTCCTTCGTTTTTCCTCTCTCCTCTCTCTACTGTCGCCCCTTACTCGTTTTATCCCAGACCCCAACTCTCAAAAAGATGTATCGCCCCCTCATTCGTTTCTCCTCCCTCTACTCTTCCT
Source organism: Symbiodinium natans (assembly GCA_905221605.1). Lineage (NCBI taxonomy): Eukaryota > Dinophyceae > Suessiales > Symbiodiniaceae > Symbiodinium > Symbiodinium natans. The sequence continues at coordinate 435,693 of CAJNDS010002122.1, read as the reverse complement.
TTACCTCACGTTTTGGTTTACGGGGTTGTTCCGTTTTTAATGCAACTATATTAACAACCTTTATAGCAATGCGTGGCAGACATGTCTCGCCCATCCCGCATAACAACAAAGGTATAGAACAATAGTAAGAAACCATCATATTAACATTAATAATATTAATATCATGATTATTAAATAATGTTAAATTTTAACCATTCTACTAAATCATGAAATACCTGTCTTTTATTTAGATAGGTAATAATCATTGAAAATATTCTTAAATAATGATACAAAAAATATTTTTATTCAACATCGTCCCCAAAGCAGGGGAGAAAACACCCCAACACAGGGGAGAAAACACCCCAACGCAGGGGAGAAAACACCCCAACACAGGGGAGTAGGGGAGAAAACGCCCCAACGCAGGGGAGAAAACACCCCTAGGCAGGGGAGTAGGGGAGAAAAACACCCCTAGGTAGGGGAGAAAAACACCCCTAGGTAGGGGAGAAAAACACCCCAAGGCAGGGGAGTAAAGGAGAACAACGTATAAAGACTTATACCTATATAAATGTAGTATGACCGAACAAAACGGAAATAAACCGATTAAATGTTCTAACGGCAGAATATACATAATTAGAAACTGCATAGATGACGACACCTACATCGGAAGCACCACTCAACAACTAAGTAAACGATTTCATGACCATAAGGTTAATAGTCAAGATTGTAACAAAGAATGCCCTTTATATATGAAGATGAGAGAAATAGGACAAGACAAGTTTTACATTGAACTAGTTGAGAGATACCCATGTGAAACTAAAGAAGAACTAAGACGGAGAGAAGGCGAACTAATCAGAGAGAAAGCAACATTAAACAAATTCATAGCAGGACGAAATAGAAGGGAATACGTTGAAGACAATAGAGAACGTATTGATAACTACCGACGCAAATACAAACAAGAGCACGCGCAACAGCACAAAGAATACATGCAACAATACAGCAAACAGTATAGGAAAATCAACGGCGAACGCTTGAGAGCCTATATAAAGGAATACAAACAAAATAATCCCGAGCGATACAATGAATTGAAGCAAAAGTATCAAGACCACAAAGACGAAATCAATGAACAAAGAAAAAAGAAAATACAATGTCCCAAATGTAGGTGTTGGATAAGGAAAGATGGAATGAGTGCACACCAGAGAACCAAAAAATGCAAATCCTTAACAAAAACCGTTGAAAATTTGACTTAAAGAAAGAAAAACATATATATTTATAAATGGACGAAAAAGATTTCAAGAATGTAATAAATTTTGTGATTGATAGTCAGAGAGGAAATGTTAAAACGAAGAACGGAAAAGAATATAAGAAACTAGTCATTGACAACAATGATTATTACTACAACAAAGATAAACCTTTATCTAAAAAGCTAAAAAACAAACTCACAAGTATATCAAAATCCCAAGAATACAAAAGATTTAAAATATTAAAACATGCAACCAAAGGTGTAGCAGTCAGACAAGCACTAAAAAAGTATGCAATAAAACAAAAAGCAAACATCACAGAGGAGCAAAGCGCATTCAAACGATATGCTAATTCATACAAAATTTCAAACATTAACCTGAAAGGATACAGAGGATTAACATATTTAAAATACCAAGAACCTAGACTAAAAGAATTTTTACAAAGAAACAACAATATGAAAATCAGAATTGATGTAGATGTGGATTTTAATCATCCAGAATTTGAGGAAGCACAAACATATAAAATAATGAGTAGAATTTACACGATTATGAATGAAGAAGAATTAAAGAATAACATTAATAATATGGCATCAGACATTGAAATAAAAATTGAAAACAGTCAACTCAAGAAATCAGGATATACAATAAATAAAATACATTCAATAACAATACATTATGACAAATACAACCCAACTAGAGCAGGTAAATATATTGATTTACCAGAATGGATTAAGAAAAAGAAGGCATGTATTAATATTAAAAACGAAGACGACATGTGTTTCAAATATTGCGTTCAATGTAAATTTTATGATATATACAAAAAAGACCACCCAGAGAGATTATTTCATTATAATAAAGTTAAACAAGAAGATAACCTAATTAATTGGGATGGTGTGATGTTCCCAGCATCAAATGAACATATTAACACTTTTGAACAAATTAATAAAGATTGTATATCAGTTAATGTATATAAGATTAACCCGAATGGAACAAACACAATAATTGTTGACAGAGTAACTAAAATTCAAAAACCATCGTGTCATATCAACTTACTGTTAATAGAGAACGATGATGAGAACCATTATGTATTAATAAAAGATTATAGTCGTTTAATGAATTCTCAAACAAACAAAAACGAAGCAAAAAAGTTTTATTGTAGATTTTGTCAGAGAGGATTTCAACAAGAACGGTTGTTAACAGCACACGAACTTAAAGGTTGTATGACCCATGAGGTTCAACAAACCAAAATGCCAGAGGAAAAAGAAAAGATGAAATTCTCAAAATATTATAAACAGTTGAGATGTCCATATGTAATTTATGGAGATTTTGAATGTTTAACAACACCATCAAATGAAGGAATGAAGGGAGTTTATCAGAACCACAAACCGTGTGGATTTATGTTGAACGTTGTGAACAGTATAACAAATGAAACAACACCTTATTTATATAGAGGTGAGGATTGTATGGAAAAATTCTGTTCAACAATGAACAAAATTAGACAGGACATCTTTGATAAAATGCATAATGTCAAGAAAATTAACATCACTAAGCAACAAGAGGCAGAACACAAGAAAGCCAAAACTTGTTTTATATGTGGTGGTTGCTTCAATCCTAGCGACCCTGCCAAAACCAAAGTCCAAGACCACTGTCATTTCACAGGACTGTATAGAGGTCCAGCACATAATAAATGTAATCTGGATTACTGTTTCAAATACTTTAAAATTCCAGTTTTCTTTCACAATTTAAAGAATTATGATGCTCACCTCATAATATCCAATCTTGACAAACTCAACACAGAAAAAGAGAACATAAGTGTAATAGCACAGAACAGCGAAAAATATGTTACCTTCTCGTGAAAACAACTGGAGTTTAAGGACACCTTTAGTTTCTTGTCGTCTTCACTTGACAAGCTTGTTAAACTAACTAAATATGAAGATAATGTAAAGAGAACCAACTGGCAAGACAATTTTTATCATAGTAAGAAAAGTTTATATATAAATAATGATACTGATTTAGATTTACTAACAGACAAGGGCGTTTATCCTTACGACTACTTCACAAACTTTAGTAAATTCAATGAAACAGAGTTACCTAAAAAAGAAGACTTTTACAGTAAGCTGACGGAAGAACACATTAAGGATACAGAATATGAAAGAGCACAAAAGATATGGAAACATTTTAATATTCAGAACCTAGGTCAATACCACGACTTGTATCTTCAAACAGATGTGTTATTATTAACAGATGTGTTTGAAAATTTCAGAACCAAATGTTTAGAAGACTACGGCTTGGACCCTGCCCATTATATAACACTTCCTAATTTCTCATGGGATGCAATGCTTTTAAAATCAGGCATAGAACTAGATTTAATATATGATGAGGAGGTGTATAAAACAACAGAGCATGGGCTTCGCGGGGGTATGTGCCAAGTGTCCCATAGAAAGGTAGAGGCAAACAATCCATACATGGGAGAAGATTATGATGAAAATAAAGAAACTTCATACATTAATTATCTTGACGCTAATACCTTGTATGGTTTAGCAATGTCTCAAAAATTACCATACAAAGATGTTCATTACAGTAACAAAAAGTTTACAGAGGAAGATGTTCTAAATTATGATGATGGATATGAAGGTTATATATTAGATGTTGATTTAGAATACCCAAAGGAATTACACGATAAACACATTGACTATCCACTAGCACCGGAAATTATGAATGTAACAGCTGACATGTTAAGCGACAAACAAAAAGAAATATACAAAGCATATCATCAGGACAAAGACCCAAAGGACGAGAAAACATATAAGTTAATACTTTCTCTTATGGATAAAACAAATTATGTTGTTCACATCAAACTCTTAAAATATTATTTACAACAAGGACTAAAAATTAAGAAAGTGAATAAAGTAATATCATTCAAACAAAAGGCATGGCTAAAACCTTGGATTGATTTCAACACCAATAAAAGAAAATCAGCAACATCAGATTTTGAGAAGGACATGTATAAATTAATGAACAATGCGGTGTATGGAAAAACGATGGAGAATGTGAGAAACCACATTAACTTTGAGTTGGTGGACACACCTGAAAGATATCAAAAATGCGTGAATAATCCAACTTTCAAACATAGACATATCATAAACGAAAACCTAGTAGGAGTGGAAAAGTTAAAAGAAACAGTAAAATTAAATAAGCCTATATATGTTGGTATGTCAATTCTTGACCTCTCCAAGTTACATATGTATTCGTTTTATTATGATGTATTAAAAGAAAAAATATCAAGATAATATTAAATTAGTATATACTGACACAGACAGTTTTGTTATTCATACTAAAACAAAAGACATATACGAAGACTTCAAAGAAATGAATAATCATATGGATTTTAGTGGATATGATAAGGCTCACAAGTGTTATGACCCAACGAATAAGAAAGTGCTAGGTAAGTTCAAAGATGAATGCGACGGTAAAATAATAACACATTTCATAGGATTAAAGCCTAAATCATACTCTTTCAAGATACACAAGGAAGAAAAGGAAGAAAAGAAATCAAAAGGAATTGTAAAACATAAAGTTAAGAAGGAACTAAAATATAAAAACTATGAGGACACACTATCAGATAATAAATGTGACACAGTTCAATTCAACAGCATTAGGAGCAAAAACCACAGCATATACACAATAACACAAGTTAAACAATCATTATCATCATATGATAACAAGAGGTATTATATAGATAGTATCAACAGTGTTCCATTTGGGTTTAGGGGGAGTAAGTTTATAAAAGTATAAATATAAGCCTCTATTTAACTTTTCGTTTGTCATTGAAACTCATTTCCTTTCGTTTATCATTGAAACTCATTTCCTTTCGTTTATGATTGTATGCTTTCATACTCTCTAAACATTCACAACAAGTAACAGTGGTTCTAAACTGTGATAAATACCTACCCGTTTTACAATGATAATATCTTTTGAAATGCCCTAAATTTTTAAATTTTTTACATCTAACACACTGCCTTTCACAATGGGGATGCTGATGCTCGGTATTAAAATCCATAGTTATTTTATCAACATATATTGTCATATTATATTATTTCACAATTTTTATCATAATTCACGAATTATGATAAACATTGTTTCAAACTAATTAACCATTACCACGCTCTTATGACGTGCTTATGGAAGGCACACTGGGAAATGGGAGAAATTGGGGCGCTGTCACTATATAAGTAAATCATCCTTTAAAACGTTATTTTAGCAATTCTTCTAACTGATAAAACTCAAACAACAACTTAAATCTTTTCTTATATTGTTCATAATGATAAGAATCCTCTAGTTCTTCTATAATAGCATTTAATCTAGCATTATACATTCTAATATTTCTTCTTTCGGTTAGCCAATCTGTTTTACTTTCTTTCTTTTCTTTCTTGGGACGCTCGGCTAGAGCCTCGCGTGCTCCGCGACGTGAGGAACGAGCCTCGCGTGCTTTGCGACATAAACAATCCATATATTAATATTCATATAATAATCCAAGCACATTATATAATTTCTATTTATTAATAATGATAACACCTATAGTAAAACCAGTTCATGTAAAGGAATATGATTTCAAACAATCTAAATACGAAATAGCACCTAGATTACCAGCGTCTATGATTATATCGGCACCATCGGGTTCGGGTAAAACAGTTTTGTTACAGTCATTAATTTTAGATATTTATAGAAATTGCTTTGCTCGTATTTACATATGGTCGCCCAGTATAAATGTGGATAGTATATGGATACCTGTCAAGAAATACATAAAAGATGAAATGAAGGTAGATACTGAAAAAGAGCAGTGTTTCTTTGAAGAATATGTCGCAACAGATTTACAACAAGTTATAGAAAGACACCATAAAGTTATAGAATACCAGAAGAAAAACGAGCATAAAACATTGCATTCGTGCCTACTCGTAATAGACGATATGGCAGATAATGAAAAATTCAGCAGACATTCAAGTTTGCTAAATCAGTTATACGTGCGCGGAAGACATAATGCTTTGACCGTGATTACCAGTGTTCAAGCATATCGGGCACTATCAAGAATTATTCGCTTTAATTCCAGACAGTTATTTTTCTTTAAGATGCGTAATTACAAAGAGATAGAGACGATGGTTGAGGAATTGTCAGCAATGTTAATAAATAAAAAGATGTTGGCAGACGCTAAAAACATAGCAGAAGCAAAAAGGTTACTGTTAGAGATTTACAATGAAGCAACAAGCGAACCATATAGTTTTTTATACTGTAACCTTACAAAAAGCGACATTGATGAGGTCTTTATGAAGAACTTTACACATAGGATAATGGTTGATGGTGAATAATACATTTAAAGAAATGAAACTTTATAATACATAATAGGACATAATGCCCATAAAACCAGTTGATTATAGTCAGACCCACTTTTACAAAATAGTTTGTAAAGACTTATGTAATAAAGGAATGCTATGTCGGACACACAACAAACTTTAAAAACCGAAAAAATGCCCATAAAACAAGTCATTACAATTCGAATGGTAAAATGTATAGTGGAAGAATAAACAACAAATATTTATATCGTTTTATCAACGACAACGGAGGATGGGATAATTGGGATATGGTTTTAATAGAAACATTAAACTGTGAAAATGCGCTAGATGCTAAAAAGAAGGAGCGAGAATATATAGAGACACTGAACGCAACCCTAAACGAAAGTCGCCCCTACATTAACAAACAAGAAAAAGAAGAATATAAAAAACAGTGGACAAAAGATAATACCGAACGAGTTAAAATGAAAAAACAACAGTGGTATTTGGCAAACAAAGAACACTGTAATAACAAAAGTAAAGAAGGTTATGAACAAAATAAAGAGAAATGGAACAGACTAAGAAGAGAATATTACGCTAAAAACAGAGAATATTTGAAACAAAAGATGAAAGAACGATATTATGAAAACAAGAAGCAAGATTAATAATATTATCTCAATAAATAATATTATTAATCGCTCTCGCCTTTTCCTTTCCCCTTCAACCTATTTATTTCCTTTTCTAATTTATCAATTCTTTTCAAAGCATGCTGTAAAGCACTCCATAAAATAGGAACACAAGACGTATAATCAAACTTTAAATATCCATCTTTGCCTTCTTTAACTATATTTTGCCATTCATCTGGAACTTTTTTGCTTAAAAAGTCATTAGCAATAAAACCACAACACGATTTACCTTGTTGTCTGTCATCAATAAAATGATATGTTTTTGGTACAATGTATTTAACTAATTCCACTGCCTTTTTCTGGTCAAGTTCCTTAATATCTTTTTTCAATCGTTTATCGGAACTTGGAATTAAAGACCCAGTGTATTCAATATCTCCATTAACGAGAATGCCACCTGGTGAGATTGAAAATACATCATTAGGTACTGAAACACTACCAAAATAAAATGCAAATTCACCACCTGCATCAGTATTTAAAAACTGTATCTGGTCTACGGTGCTTATTGTTTCTTGTGTTATTTCTAAATTATTCATTTTAACTTTACCATCTGTTATTTTAATTTCTGGTGTGCTACTTTCTAAACCAACAGTTAAATTAATATCTCCTAATGTATCACCATTTCTGATATATAACTTATATTGAGTATCTAATACTTCTCTGAACTCTGATGAATTTTGAAACTTCATTTTTCCCCAAGTTATTAAATCTGCTTCAGCTGTTAAATTACCAATACTATTAAAAGTAAGATTATTTGTAACTGCTCTATTTAGTGTAATTCCGTTAGTGTCGTTTAATTGTAAAGCAATAGTGCCAGTAGTCGGGTCAGTTGTTCTATTTGCTTGTAATGAGAAATTGATTTCATTTGTTGATATTACATTTAATGAGTTATTAGCATCACTACGCTGAAATATCCTACCTGAATTATTGACATAGATATCACCATTAAATGTTGATGTGTTTTGAAATGATGAGGTGCCACCAAAATTAGCATTCCCACCACTTACATTTAGTTTATTTGCGCCTTGAATTGCTCCGATGCCTAAACTTAAACAATAGACACCATTACCATTTGCAGTATTTAATAAAAGTAATGAAGAACTGTCATTGCTTGTATTATAAGCATTAATATTAAATGAGTTAAATTTTAAATACCCTTGTGCGTTTTTTACAGTTAAAACATTACTAGCGTCTGTTGTATTTTTATAAAATGTTAATCCATTGGCATTATTAATATTAGCGTTTTCTCCATCAAAATTTAAATCAGTTGTTAAATCAATATCACCATCTACTTTTAAATTCTGTCTAATAATAGCACTATCAACAACATCTAATGTATAACCTCCTGTTAATGTTTCTATTCCTGTATCAATTAATAAAGAATGAGATTTAACATACTGATTAGCATTATTATTTAGTTGTAAAATCCTACCTGTATCACCAACTGAATTATAACAATCAATATTATCATTATTAAAAGTAATATAATTATCAGTATTTCTAACTGTAAATGATAAATTAGCATCTGCTGTATTTTCTACTACTAACCCACCTGTCGGAACTGCTATTTTACCACTCATTTTATAACCTCCTCCATTAGGGTTTAAATCAAGTTGTTTAATAGCATCGTCTGATGTATTATTACAAAATATTTTATCTCCTTGTAAAGTTATATAACTCGTAGCGTTTTTAAATTCAGCTAATACTTTATCTCCTCCTCCTGTTTGATTACTAAATAATAATCCCGCTACTGGCGATATATTAATAGTTGAGTTGTTTAATGTTAAACCGCTATGAATAACTGTAGGGGCGCTACAATCAATAATAGGATTGGCACTAAATCTATTGGTAAAATCAGACTTGGGAACTCGTAAATCTAATAAATTATTAATTTCTGTATCTGTATAACCCGAACCGGCACCTACTAAAGCATCTACTTCGGTTTTATTATAGTAGTTGGTTTGTATCTGTGTATTAGTCTGAAAATCAGTAGATAAATTTGTATCAATTTCGGATTTATTATAGTAATTAACGGCTAGTTGTGCATTAGTTTGATAGTTAGTTGATAAATTTGTGTCTATTTGTGTTGATGTATAATAGTTAGTAAATGTAGCATCTATTTCTGTTTTATTGTAAAAGTTGGTTGCTAGAACTGTGTTAGTTTGGTAGTTGTTAGTTAAGTCATCGTTAATAGCATTGATATTATTAAAGTTTTGCAGTTGCTTACTATTTAAAGCTGCTATGGCGTCTGTGTTTGCATGAATGCTTGAAGAGTTTGCTGTGTCAATGTCTCCTAGTTCTGTTTTTGTTGCATATATTTGTGAAATGTCTGTTCCACTGACAATAATATTATCTGCTGTTAATGTGTTTGTGTTATTGAGCGTCAAAGGCATTCGTTAATATTAATAAAATAGATAATAATTTTATTAATATTAATTATCTTAAAATCAGTCAAAAACTTTCAAACCTAAATCACGTATCTCTAATATTTGTTCCGACAGTAATGTTATATAAATATTATCAGGCATAGCAGTAGTTGTTATTGAAGCATTTGCAGGTTTAACTTTTACTAACATTTGCTGACCGCTACGCGTGTTAATTCCTGTATATGAACTGTCTGGCACTTTTTCAAACGAAAAGCCAAACACAAACTGACGGTCACGATATTGTCTGAAATCAATTGACAATGAATGTTGATGAAACACTGGAAGATTTAATGCCTTTCTTAAGTGATAATAGCATTCTTGAAGTGATGTAATCGGATACTCTGCATATAGTTTAGAACCCAGTTGTATTTGCATTTGTAAATCAAAATTATTGTCATAAATTCCTTCAGTTTGTTCGTCGGATTGTTGTTGTGGGTGATAGAAACGACAAAATTCTTTGTCACAGTATTCATAACCAGTGCTTGGGTCTCCTTCCTTGTAAAATGTAATGAATGATGCGACTAATTTTGATACTGAACGGATGACTTGGACATTAATATCAGTTGTGCCTTTTACTGATTGAGATTGAGTAATATAAGTTGTATAAGTAATGGGTAGGCCTTTTCCTTCTAAAAGATGTTTGACATATTCATTATTCAAATTATTATCAAGGGTGCAAACATCACAAACAACACGAGCGTTATTAATTTCCCAATCAGTGCTTGTATTTCTAAATTCAGCGTCCGCTTCTGTGGCAGGATTAACATCAGTTACAAACCTATTTCCTACAGCATCTGCCGTTGTAACATCTTCAGGGTCAATTACACAATCAGTAGCATTAGTAACCAATTCTAATTCAATTGTTAAATTTCCCATATACTTTAAAGGTAAATATTTAAACTGACTAAATAAACCACACAAGGGCTTAAATCCAACAATCATTTTATCCTTAAAGCCTTGACAAGTTAAACCATTAACTTCATATTTTAATCTTGTGTCACCGTCATTAACGAGAGTTTTAATTTCGTCATCATATCTATAACCAAACCCTTCATTTGCTTCATCTTTTCGTGCGCCTTGAGACATCATTTTAGAGAACATGTGATGAACTCGGTTATAATTATCAAAGTCTTCAACAACCTGATTACCTGCTATAATTCGCATTCGTCTAAAAAAGCTATAAGGAGGGGATAATGGACGGAGTTTGTTATTAAATGTTGGGTCAAGATTTTGTAATGTAAAAAATATTCTTACACTTTGGGGTCTAACCAAGCATTATCTTCAGCGTTTAATGAAAATTTCAATACACGGTTGCCACTTGTAGGTTTATAAATATTTGAACCAGACGGCCAAAACGTAACACTTCTTCTGTCAGTAATATAACTTGAACCTTTGTTTAATTTAAATGAGAGGTTGTCAATGAGAATATCTTCTGGGCTGAACGTCTCCATCTTATATATTTTAGTGTAGAAAAAATTTCATTAAATATAATTGTGAAATTATATTTAATCAAATAGTTTAAAATTATATGTATTTTCTTTGGTATTTTTCTTTTTCCCTTTCACCTCTTTAACTGTCTCATCTACTTCATTATTATCTACTAGTTTTCGTATTTCTTCATAAGTATTTTGTTTAAATTTCTTCTCTTTCGGTTTCTTCTCCATTTGTTCATATGTTGATGCTTTATTATGAAACATTATTAATATTATTTAGATTAATTAATCAAACTGTTGCATAAACTCTTCTTCTGTGATGGGTAAATTTCCCTCTTGATTATGAACATTGCCTATGTCTTGATATGAATGATTTTGTAAAGGGTCGCGTAGCACGCGAGCCTCTGGCGAGGCGTCCAATGTTCCTTTATTTAATGTGATACTACCTTTATCAAAAATACTAACAGGGTCTCCGGCTTTTCGTATTCTTAAGTTAGTCCCCGTATCTTCTGGTGACTGACTTGAAACAAAAGGAGACCCATAACTACGACTACGAAAAATATTCCATAATCATTATTTATTTGTTGTCCCACTGCCGACCCTAATGAATGTGAAATAATATCACTAATACCTGTAAGTTTTTTACCATCTACTTCAATAGTTCCATCTTTCATAAACTTATCTACATCTTTATATCTTTTGGTGTTTCTTGTCTGATAAAATGGTAGTTTTAAGTCATCCCAAAAATCGATGGGGTCTTTAGTTCCTGCTATGTATAAAATAGAGCCGTTCCTGTAAATACCGTATGAGTAAGAAAAGACCAATTTCCAGCTAATTCTTCGCTTACTTCATCATTAATTATATTTCTTGTAATAGGTGGTTCATATATTATTCCTTCATTTCTTTTATGTTTATGCATTATAAAATAGTTTATAAATTATTTTATCACCCAATTAATAATGCTCGAATTCGCAAAGCAATATCAACATTTTATATAAAATAACTTCTAGTTATTTTATACAAATGTTGAAATTCAAAAAGGTATATATTGATAGTTATTATAAAGTAAGTGGCACTTCGTCAAATTTTACTATTGATTTACCTGAAACGGTTCAACTAGAGGAAAATATGCTATGCCAAATACACGAGGTAAGCATTCCCCACTCGTGGTATTCAATCAACAGCACCAACAATAACTTATATTTTAGACATCAGGTTATACCGCCAGGGGTTATAGCGGGCATAACTTATCGTAAAGTAACAATTCCAGAAGGCAACTATACAGCGGTGGATTTAGCGCAAACGATAGAGATTGCTTCAAATCTTTTAGTAGATACGGGGGATAGACCCAACACTTATTCAATAAGTTACAACACTTCAACCAACAAATATACATTCAGTTCCAATTATGCTACTGCTATTTTTGTTGTTCTAACTGATGGAGAAATAGCACCATTAGCGGGTAGTTTTAGTGACCCCGTTGATGTTAATAATTTAAGTTCAATCAATCGAGTAATAGGTAATACAACCCCTGCCACTGACGCTTATACTAATGTCGCGCCGTATGTTACTAATTTATTGATTTAGTCCCTTTCAAGAATTTATACTTACATTGTAACGAAATAAGCAACTACAACCAATTAACAGTGGCGGGCAATTCATCAATAATTCAGAAAGTCCCCGTTAATGTCGCTTATCTAGGTATAATAAACGACAATGAGTTAAGCACCGTTGATTATATAGATGTATCAGGTAAGATGTTACGCCGATTGAATTTTAGACTAACTGACCACCTTAACCAAATTATTATTTTGAACGGGGTGGATATTTCATTTACACTAACATTTTTCAGGGGATAATAAATATCTAATTAGAAAAATATATATATACTACATTAAATAATGAGTAATGAAGAGGTTGATGAGGTTAAAAATGAAGAAGCACCCGAACCAGTAGCAAATGAAATTATTGAAACAACCCACGAAGAACAACCAACTGAACAAATCAAAGCACAACCCAAAGAAGAACCGAAAGAAGAAACAAAGCCAAAAGCAAAAGCAACGCCGAAGAAACTAGCGAGAACAGTTAAAGTTATTGAGCTGGTTGAATGTAGTGCCTGTAATAAAAAGATGTTGCCGAAAAGTTTAAAAAACACACACCCTCATTATTGTAAGGGTCAACCGACTGAAACATTACCTGTAAATAAGCAGAAGGCAAGTTATGGGTCAAAGGTTGAACAAAAGTTAAGAAAAGAAATTGAAGAAGAGATGAAGAAGAAGTATGAGGTGAAGAATGTTCCAATTGTTCCAAGCGTTGAAAAGCAAGTGGAACAAGAAAAGCCTGTAAGAATGAAAGAGGTAGTGAGACAACCAACCGCAACAGAATTACTACAACAGTCATATAATGAAATGAAAAGGTTAAGGCAACAAGAAAAGCAAGAAAAGATAAATAGGTTTAGAGCAAGTATGTTTTAATAGTTGTTAATATTAATTATTATCTAAATTAATATTAATAATATGAGCATTTGGAAGAGCAAACCGGAGATGAGGCGAATGCCACAGGTTCAACAACATTATGATTTAGAGGAAACAATAGGGGTAGCAAGTAGGAAAAAGTATTTAGAAGATTTAAAATTAAGAATTGAAGAAGCGGAGAACAGAGGCAAGAATGTAGCATTAAGGAATGATTGGGTTAAGCATCAGAAGAAAAGCCTTTATCAGGGTGAACTAGATGATATTAACAGACAGTTAGAGCGTCCGATGATGCCAGTAAGAACAAAGGAAGAACTGGAAAAGAGACAAAAAGAATTAAAAAATATAATGTCGGAAATAATCTAAATTAATAATAATGATTGAAACATTAAAATCGGAATTAAGATTAAGACCTACATATGATGAACTTATAGGTTTAATAAATCAACAAGGAGATGAAAACCGCCCATCAATTGAAACAGTGATTGACAGAAGGGCAACATTATTTAGAAACAATCAATTCGGTTCACAATTTGACAATGTTGACTTTCTAGGTTTGAAAAAGCAAGAAGAAAGCAAAGTAAAGGAAGAATTAAGACAAACTCAATTGAGACAAACGGCAATGGCAACAGGGTCGTCAATGGGTATTTTAAGTTATGGAGATAGAACTCCAGTAGGTGCTTATAATGCTGATGGTTATGAAACGCCAGACAGTGACGATTATCGGATGACACTAGAGCAGATTAATAGAGTAAGAACCGAACTAGAAACACACAAACAACGACGAAGAGACGCACAACAAGCGTCCTCATCAGCAGTAAGCAGTGATTTAGATGAAGCACATAGTCAATCTTTACCAGCAGGTGTTACTGTTCATTCAATAGCAACAGATGAGGAACAAGAAGAAGAGATGCCACCTTTAGAAACACCGACTGAAGTTGCAGAAGAAGGGGAAGAAGAGGAAGATTTTGAAGATGATGATGAAACGCAAGTGCCCCCACAATCTAGAAAACATAAGGAAATGATAGACTATAATGAAAATATAGATAGATGGAAAAACAAAGATGTTTCAGTAGATGATATACTATATCAATTGCATTTAAGAGGAATACACCTAACACAAGAACAAGAAGAGGAGATGGACAAACTAAAAATAAAAGGCAAGGGTAAAACACCAACGAAAAAGGGTTATTTACTAAATTATGTTGAAAGACTAATTCAAACGGGTAAGTGGGCGGACGAAGTAAATGACCAACTTTTACGAAGTAGAATGGAAGAATGGTCGCAGATGAAGAAAGGAAAAGGTAAAGGAGTAATCCGAAAGGCGTTTGAAAGTGCAGGAAGTGCTTTATTAGATGCTGGAAAACAGGTAGCAAAAGATGCGGTGATAGCAGGTGCTCAAAGTGCTGTTATGAGTTTGTTATAAGTTATAATATCAGTATAGTTATAAATGTTAAGATTACGTCCAACATATGAAGAAATGTTAAGGGAAGCAAAAACACGAAGATTAAGAATATTACCAGAAAGGGAAAGAAGAACACAACAAGGAATGCTACTAGATGAGGTGGATTTTGATGATTTTGATTTAAATAAATACGATAAGAAAACGATTTTAATGAATGAGAACCCGCAAAAGGGAACCCAAACCGATATATTTGATAAAACGTTTTCAATTGAAACAAGCGAGAGCATGAAGTCAGTAGACGAAAAAGCTATGGAAAGCCAAGAAGAACAGGAAACAACCCAAGATAAGCAACAACCAGAACAAGAAGAACCTGAAAGAGAAAGGGGGAAATCAATGATGAGACGGATATATGATAATCTTTTTGGTCATGATGAATTTCAAGAGGAACGAGAAGAATTGCTAAATAGGAGAACGCAAAGAGAAGCAGAAGAAGAAGAACAAACAGTACAAACAGAACAAATGGAGGAAGAAGAAGGAGATGATTTACCAATGAATGTTAAAAAGTCGTATGAGCCTTCGTCATCATCATCAAACTCATCAAGTAGAAGTGTATTATTACCTATTGAAGAAGGAGCATTAAGTGAACATATACAATCTTCAGCACCTATATCAGTTCAAAGTTCCGTTCGTAGTGACAGGACTATTGAATATATTGAAGAAAGCCCAATAGTAAGTGTTATAAGTTCAAGGCGTTCACAGGAAACAATAGAATATATAAGAAGCAGGAGCAGTTCTAATAAAAGCAGAACATCAAGTAGTTAATAAAACTGTTTTGAATATAATGACATATTTCTTTAAGGCACTTTAATTAAAATTAAAGTGACTTAAAGAAATATTCATATTTTTAAATAAGATAATGACTAACTATTTAGTTACAGAAGATGGACGAGTGTCAAGGATTAATGACGATTTATTTGACATGATGTGGAGGGCGTTAGATGATGATAAATTAGTATTAACTGATACTGAAAGTATAACCAGTGATGATGTTAGGAAGGCGAAGAAGAAGGAACACAACAACGTTCATAATAAGAAGAATAAAGAAAGTGGTTACTTTAGTAGATACTTTAAAGAAAATGATAAATTTTATGTTTGTGAACGATGTGGTTGTTCAATTAGAAGCATAACTAATAAGTCAAGACATTTTAAAACTGATAAGTGTAAACGTTTAGCTGAAGAGAGAAGACAGGAAGAGTTAGGTAATAAAATCATTGACAAGGTTCTAGGGATTACAGCATGAGTAATATTAATTAATTTCTAGTTAATATTAATCATGAGTAAAGAAGAGGTGTTAAATAAACTCTATTATGATTTAGAAACAGGTTTCGGTAGTGCCAAGAGTTTATATGATGACGCAAGAAAAGAGGGTTTGGCAGGAGGTGAAAGACTGGGTTAAGAAGCAATCAATAAACCAAAGAAGAGGATACAAGAACTATAATAGTTATTCTCCACCTTATGCTCGCGCTGTGTTTTCTGCTGATATAATGGATATGATTAGTTTGATGAAAGACACTGATACTTTCAAGGAAGATTATAAAAGATACGCTTTAGTTTGTATTGATAACTTTAGCAAGAAGGCACATGTTGTAGCAATGGAAAATAGAGACGGTGAAACAGTGTATGATGCATTTGTGGAATGTTTTAAAGTATTAGGTTACCCAGAGAGTATTTATAGTGATGATGATGGAGCATTCAAATATAAGAAATTTCAGGATTTTTTGAAAGGGGAAGGGATAGAGCATATTGTAACTTTGACACATGCTAACGTGGCAGAGAGATTTATTAGAACTATTAAGAAGATGATAGGCGACAGAGCACTTGTGACTAAAGGAGCATGGACAATATTATTAAAACCTGCTTTGGACAAGTATAATAAAACGATGGTGCATTCAACAACTGAAATGACCCCGAATGAAGCACATAAAGATGACAACCATGTAACAGTAAAAGCAAATTCAGTATTGAAGGAGAAGTAGATGAGAAAATACCCACAAGTTAAAGAAGGTGACAAGGTTAAAATCTATGTTAAGGGTAAAGGTAATTTTACTAGCAGGAAGCAGACAAGGAGCCAATGGAGCGACAGGTCATATGAGGTCAAGGAGGTAGGACGAGATGGATTATTAAATAAATATTATATATTGGATGGTTTGAGTAAAAAATATAACCGCCATGAAATTTTATTAATTAATGAATAAATACTTAAAAACACTTAAAGAAAAGAGAGCTTAATAATATAGAAGATGGAAACATTTAATTTTAATTTTCAATGTAAATATTGTATGAATTATAAAAGAAGAAGGCAGGAAATTTTCAATGAAGTATTTGATGAAAACATTACTAATAATATTTTATCTTTTACAACTTGTATATTCTGTCATAACATGTATGAGTATGAAAAAGAATATAAAGGTTATATGTCAATAAACTGTTATGAAAGAATAGAACATAGACAAGTTCATTGTATACTAAAACATTTTGACAATGGATACAATAAGCTAACAAATTTGAAAGATAAGAAGAATTATTTGAAAAATATTATAGATAAATCAAAAACTAATTTAAAACCATTGTTAAAAAAGTTCGTGAATGAGACAAGGAACATAAAAATGATTGATGAATATAAAATGTTTTGGTTGTTGGATTATAATATTTATTATTTACATGATAAATGGGATTTTTACGGAGAGACTTACAACTATAGAAATAAAATTGAAGAACCAATATATTTTATCATGATTGCGATTTTGTTCATATGTTGTCAGTCACAAGTAGGTCTCTACAAAAACTATTTTAATTTTAAGGGTATATATGATTATTTAAGTGATATATTTGAAGAAGAAGACTAACATAATATTAATATATGTAAATATTAATACGATGGTCATTTTAACTTAAAAACACTTAAAGACAAAATGATTTAATACATTAGTAATGAGAACAGTATACGAGAAATTATATGAAAAGTACAGTTTTAAACTTGATTGTTTTAGATGTGATTATGAAGACTTTCTTTCTCAGATAGGTGAAGCCGATAGAATAGTCAATAAGTATAAGGACATTCTAGATGAAGAAGATTTAGGAACAATTAATGAGAAAAAGCAATCATGTTACAAAGAAAAAGACGAACATCACAAGTTGATAAAGCGTTATGAGGAGTTGATGGATTTCTTGAAAGTCGCACTAGGGAAAGATGATGATAGTAATGATGAGAAAAATGAAGACAATGAAGAAGGTAAGTCCATTCATTGTAAGAAAGAAGAGGAACACAATTCGGTGTGCCATTAAACTCATCATATACATATTTGACCAGATGAAACTAAAATATTAATGTTACTAAATGTTAATATATTGGTTTTAACTTAAAAACACTTAAAGGCAAAAAGCCTTAATATATTAAGTGAAATAATGAGTGATACTGAAAGCGTTGTAACAATAGATTATAATATTGATAAAGAAATTGAGTATGGTCGGAAATTAATAAATGATGACATGAAGAACTGTAAGAACTGTAAATTAATACATTACCAGCTTAAGAATAATTTTAATGTATTTTCAGAGGGTGTAAATGAGAATATCTTTTCATTTATTGGTTGTAGTAATTGTGTTGATAGAATGAAATATTTAGAGTATGACGTAGCTATTCTTATATATGGATTAGTTGGGAATAATGAATATCCTGAACATAGAGATATAATATTAAATGTGTTGAGAGGTTATAATACTAATTTGTGTATTGTAACTATTTATTGTAATGCTTATAAAGATGAAGTCCAAATGTATCCACACGATTTCTATTCTAAATTCAGTGAGTTATATGATGAAGAAATACATGACAAATTTAAAGATGTATACAATCATTATTTTAATGAGGACAAGGTGAAAGAGTTGAGAAAGTTATTAATTAAGACATATAAAACTAAATACAAAGATAATCATGAAGAAATAGAGCTTAAATATTTCTTGTATCATTATTTAAGAATATTTTCAATGATTATTACCTATCTAAATAAAAGACAGGTTTTTCATGATTTAATGGAATGGTTAAAATTTAATATTATGTAGTAATCATGATATTAATATAATAATAATTATGTTAATACGATGATTGTGAGGCTGAAAACGGAACAACCCCGTAAACCAAAACGTGAGGTAAAGGAAGAGTAGAGGGAGGAGAAACGAATGAGGGGGCGATACATCTTTTTGAGAGTTGGGGTCTGGGATAAAACGAGTAAGGGGCGACAGTAGAGAGAGGAGAGAGGAAAAACGAAGGAGGGGGTGATGATGAGAAAACGAATGAGAGGGACAGGTGAGAAATCTTGACCCCAACAATGGGAAATAGGAAATGTGAGAGGTGGAACAGTAGAGGAAAAGATAGGATACAATGATGAAAAACAACAAACGAAGAAGACGCCCAACCCAAAACGTAGAGAACCCTAGAACCTACCTTTCTATAATTTTTTCCCCCGCCCCACCCCCCCCCCCCCCAGCACCCCCCCCCCCCCCCCCAGACAAACTCCAAGGCTTAGCACGAAGCTGGAGGTGGCCGTGGCTCTCGCAGGCGGTGAGGGTTTCAGGGTTTGAGGGTAGTATAAGGGGGAACATCCCAAGTTTAAGGGTTTTGGGTTTAAGAGTTTAAGGGTTTGAGGGGTTGAGGGTTTGAGGGTTTGAGGATTTGAGGGTTTAAGGGTCAAAGGGTCAAAGGGTTCAAAGGTTTAGGGGTTGAGGGGTTCAAGGGTTTAAGGGGCTTGAGGGTTTAAGGGCTAAAGGGTTTAAGGGTTCAAGGGTTTTAAGGATTTTGAGGGCTTAAGGGCTTGCAAGAGGTTCAGGTTGAGGTTGTTGCTTGAAGGCATCGACTTTATACCCGAACCCTATAAACCTTCAACCCTCCACAACCCTAAGCCCTAAGACCCTACACCAAAGTCTGGGGGGGGGGGGGGGGGGTGTATGGTGCACACCTTGAGGTTCAGATTCCAGGGCTTAGCGTGGAAGTCTGAGGGCTTCCAGTGATTTGACGGCGGACGTTAGAGGTTAGGGCTGTGTGTTCCCTCAACCCCACAACTCGAGAGATTCACATCAAGTTTGTAATCTGAACCCTAAACCCTAAACCCTAAACCCCAAACCCTAAACCCTAAACCCTAAACCCTAAACCCTAAACCCTAAACCCTAAACCCTAAACTAAACCCTAAACCCTAAACCCTAAACCCTAAACCCTAACCCCTAAACCCTAAACCCTAAACCCTAAACCCTAAACCCTAAACCCTAAACTGCAGACTCTGGGAGGGATGTCTGGGCAAGCAGCTTCGATAACATGGGCAGTGCCTCGAAGGGCCACGCGCGAGTTCCATGCCTGGCCGCGGCATCATACATGGCCCTGAGCCGCATGGCCTGGGGTTCTTCCTCCATTCTGAATTGGTCATCAGAGACGCGGTGGGCGAAGTCACGCTCGGTTTAGGGTTTAGGGTTTCGGGTTTAGGGTTTAGGGTATAGGGTATGGGGTTTAGGGTTCAGGGTTTCGGGTTTAGGGTTTAGGGTTTAGGGTTTTGGCAATGTCGAACCCCCCCCCCCCCCCCTGCGTGCACGCAGCGGAGAGGCAGAACATGCCGCTCTGGGCAGGCAGATTTGCCCTAAGCAAGCATACCCCGAAAACCCTAAACCCTAAACCCTAAACCCTAAACCCTAGACCCTAGACCCTAGACCCTAGACCCTAAACCCTAAACCCTAAACCCTAAACCCTAAACCCTAAACCCTAAACCCTACAGTAAACCCTAAACCCTAAACCGGCAGACTCTGGGATGGATGGCTGGGCCAGAGCCGCGGATAACACAGCTCCCTAGCCCTAAGGCCCTAAACCCTAAACCCTAAACCCTAAACCCTAAACCCCAAACCCCAAACCCCAAACCCTAAACCCTAAACCCTAAACCCTAAGGCCGAAGCCTTAAAAGCCCTACGCCCCACGCTGCAAATTCGTATGGCCCTAAGCTCTGACTGAGCCCTGAACCCTAACTTATCGCAAAGGGTCGGCCTCGCGTGCCTATGCCACCAGTAGTTGCTTGAAGTACACCCTAAGCCCTAAGCCCTCAGTCCTCAAAATTATCCCGAGGGGTGGTTCCTTTTTTGTTCATTAAGGACTCCTCTTCAAAGGGACAACCTCTTCTTTGTTTGCAGGCCCACAATGCTTAGAAGTCAAAGGGGCTTGCTTGCCTGTCCTTCGACGGCTGTGACTCGATTGAGCTTCTTTCCTGACTGCTGGGCTGGAGTTGCTATCGGCTTGAAGGGAGCTCTTTGTATGTAAGATGATCTCCAGCTGGAGGTCCACCTAAAACCTAAACTCTAAACCCTAAACCCTAGAGCTAAGGGCTCAGTTAGGTGTAAGGTTTAGGGTTCAGGGTTGGAGCCAGAGTGGGCCGGCCCCCTTCCTTTTGGCTCCGGCCCTTACCCCTGTTGTTCCTAGGCTATTCTGGGATCTAGAGAGCTTCTGGGCGGAAGTTTGGGGACAGTGCTAGCTCTAAAGCCTAAACTTCAACCTTTAACCCGAAACCCTGAACCCTCAAACTCCCCAAACACCCTAAACACCCTAATCGCCACAGACACCGTAAATTCTAAACCAAACTAAACCCAAAACCAAAACCCTAAACCTTAAACCCTAAACCCTAAGCCCTAAACCCTAAACCGTGAACCCTATACCCCAAACCCTAAACCCTAAACCCTAAAGCCCTAAGGGCCCTAAGGGTCCGAGAGCCCTGGCTTGTCTAGGTGTGGCGAATCTGTCGCTCAACGTGACCGTGGTCGCTGCGCCGAGTGTGGAGGCCAAGACGACCACCACCACCACGACCCTGTGCCTTGGCAGCTGGGGGCTTTTGTTTAGGATTCAGGGTTTAGGGTTTGTGGTTTAGGGTTTAGGGTTTGGGGTTTAGGGTTTAGGGTTAGGGTTTAGGGCTTTGGAGGGTTTTGACGGCTTTTGGGGCTTTCAGGGCTTTTAGGGCGTTTAGTCTTAGGGAACTAGGGACCCGGGCCTTGGCAGGTGCGGGCTTTTGAGGGTTTAGGGGTTTTGAGGGTTTCGGGCTTAGGGCGTATAGGGTTTAGGGTTTTGAGGGTTTAGGGTTTTGAGGGTTTAGGGCTTAGGGCGTATAGGGTTTCGAGTTCAGGGTGCGGTTAAAGTTTTAGGGTTTAGGGTTCTTAGGGGCTTTCGGGTTTTTAGGGTTTTGGAGCACTTAACGCTCTCTCGCTCTCCTTTTCTCGCTCGATCTGATTCGTTGCCTTCATGGGTGTGGCGTTCGCAGACTCGAAGCCATACCCTGGAAACCACCAGCCCTATGAACTCTACGCTCTAAACATTGCCCAAAACCCTGAACCCTAAACCCTAAGCCCTGAGCCCTAAACCCTAAACCCTAAACTCTAAACCCTAAACCCTGAACCGTGAACCCTAAACCCTAAACCCTAAACCCTAAACCCAACCCCCCCCCCCCCCTTCCGAGCTTAGGACCACAGGGCCGGTGTTTTGCACAGCGTATACTTTCGGCAGTCGGGGTTCGGGTTTGGGGTTTAGGGTTTAGGGTTTAGGTTCAGGGTTCAGGGTTTAGGGTTCAGGGTGCATGGCTTAGGGTTTGGGGTTTTTGGGGTTTAATGGGTTTTGGGGTTTTGGGTTTTTGGGGGGCTACGGGGATTTCCTGCAAGAATGTCGCTTTCCTGTGTACAGCCCACATGCACTTTCTCAAGCGCGGCCCGAAGACCTCCAAGCCCGAACCCCCAAACCTCTAAGTAGCCTCAGGCCTCAAACCCTAAACTTTAAACCCTAAACCCTAAACCCTAAACACCCTCAACCCCAAACCCCGGAACTCAGCTGCCGAAGCCCCCCAGGTACTGCCCGGGTGATCCTCCCTGCGGTGGCGCCACCTATGGCACGTGCAACCGGGCGTCGCCAGGCGCCTCGGATGAGTACTGTCTCGGAAAGCAGGTTCCCCAAACCCCCCCCCCCCCAAAAAAAAAAAAACAGAGAAGAAAGATAAGCTAAGCCCTAAACCTGAAACCCGAAACCCGAAACCCCAAACCCGGTTTAGGGTTTAAGCCTTTCCGTTTCGAGCCCTAAACCCTAAAATGTGTACACGCAGCTCGTAGGGTTTAGGGTTTAGGGTTTAAGGTTTAGGGTTTAGGGTTTAGGGGTTTAGGGGTTTAGGGTTTAGGGGTTTTGGGGTTTAGGGGTTTAGGGGTTTAGGGGTTTAAGGGTTTAGGGGTTCAGGGGTTTAGGGGTTTAGGGGTTTAGGGGTTTAGGGGTTTAGGGGTTTAGGGGTTTAGGGGTTCAGGGGTTTAGGGGTTTAGGGGTTTAGGGGTTTAGGGGTTCAGGGGTTTAGGGGTTTAGGGGTCTAGGCTTGAGGTTTATCGTTCTTTCATACCCTGGTCCCTACAAACCCTGATCCCCCTAAACCTTGAGACCCTAAAACCCAAACAGTGGAAGTAACAAACAAGAAAACCCCTAAACCCTAAACCTTAAACTCTCAATCCTAAACCCGAAGCCCTAACCCCCAAACCCCAAAACCCACCTCCACCTCAAAACTCTCAAAACTCCGAACCGTAAGCCCTAAATCTGCAAAGCAGCCATGCGCTGAAGCCCTAAGGCCCTGCAGCCCCGAACGTCAAAAAACTTGTCATTTCAGGGTCTTGGGTTTTAGGGTTTAGGGTTTAGGGTTTTGGGAATGTCCATGGGCATTTGTCAGGCGGGGTGTGAGTAATTCAACGAAGGTTGAGCCAGTTAAGTTAATGTGCAGTTGCTCTGCTTCTGAGCCGCCGAGAAACCCTAAGACCCCAAGCTCCAAACTCAAAAGGCCCTAATAACCCTAAATCCTAAGCCCTAAACCCTAAACCCTAAACCCTAAACCCTAAACCCTAAGCCCCCAACCCACTGCTGCCCTTGGTGAGGTGATCCTTTGCGCAGGGCATGGATCTGTGAGTGCGAGGACCTCCGTGATGAGCCCTAAACCCTAAACCCTAAACCCTAAACCCTAAACCCTAAACCCTAAACCCTAAACCCTAAACCCTAAACCCTAAACCCTAAACCCTAAACCCCAAGCCCTAAACGGTTTTGGGTTGAAGCGCTGTGGTGTTACTGTGCGTGGTGTAGACGAACTTGCTGGCACTTGAGGGGTATATCCCCCGCAACACAGCAAGAAACTGGTGGGGGGGGGGGGGGGGGGACCCCTTTAAGCCCTAAACACCCCAACGCCCGAATCATCTAAGCCCTAGACCCCTGAACACCTAAGCCCTACACCCATACTAGGTAAGGCCCTGGGGTTTTGTTTTTATATTTTCCCATATTAAGTTTCAGAGGATCCTAAACCCTAAACCCTAAACCCTAAACCCTAAACCCTAAACCCTAAACCCTAAACCCTAAACCCTAAGCCCTAAATAAACCCTAAACCCTAAACCCTAAACCCTAAACCCTGGCTTTAAGGGCCATCCGAAGCCTAAGCCCTTGAGGAGACCTTCAATGGCAGCGCCTGCGACGAGCGCATCTGTCCCGTGTGCCAGAACAACGGAACCTGCGTCGGCGAAGGTCAGATGCTTGCCGATTTAGGGTTTAGGGTTTAGGGTTTAGAGTTTAGGGTTTAGGGTTTAGGGGTTTAGGGTCGAAATCGAGAACGCTTTTGGAGCTTTCGGTTGTGGGGTTGAGAGCTTAGGGCTTGTTGGTTTTGTGTTCAGCCCTTCTTCTGAGATGTTCTCTGCTTATTCTTGCCTTTCGAGAGGGCACTGTAGCAACAACAAAGTTCAGGCGTTTAGGGTTTTCAGCGGTTGAGGATTTTCAGGGCTTGAGGGTGTTTTGGCTGTTGCTGTACAACTAGTACCAACATCAGGACTTGAATCGGTACACCGAAGCCGTCGACCCTAAATCTATGTTGTACCTCTTTTCCTTGGAAGGTGCTGCGTACTAAGAGGGTGTTCTAGGCTAAGACGCAGAGTAGGCCCTTATTCCCTGTTTTTTTAGGGTTTAGGTTGCCTTGTAATCCCTGTTTAAACCAAAAGAACGTACACCCTTTCTTTATTCCTAGGTTACGCTCGGGTCTAGTGTTAGCGTCAAGGCACGATGGGGGCTCGCAGATATGTACTTATTCGTCTGGCCCATCCCAAGAGGGCTGCTTTGTCTTCCCTACTTGACAAGTTGGAAGGGGGTGCTGGATTTAGGGTTTAGGGTTTATGGTTTAGGGTTCAGGGCTTAGGGGTTACATAGGGGTTAGGGTTTAGGGTTTAGGGTTCAGGGTCTGTGGGCTTGTGGGTTGTAAGAGGGCTTGAGGCCTGAGGGTGACACCTTGAACAGCCCGGACCCTGATCCCTCACCACACCCTAAACCCTAAACCCCCTCGCCACACCCTAAACCCTAAACCCTAAACCCTAAACCCTAAACCCTAAACCCTAAACCCTAAACCCTAAACCCTAAACCCTAAACCCTAAACCCTAAACCTCCTCACCAGACCCTAAACCCGAAACCCTAAAACCCGCCAAGGAACCTCACGGCCGAATGGACTTGCGAGTGCCCCTCCACCCACCAGGGCGATCGATGCCAGTTTCTGCGCTGCCCAAGCGACTGCAGCAACGCAGGCCTTAGGGTTTAGGGTTTAGGGTTTCGGGTTTAGGGTTTAGGGTTTAGGGGTTAGGGGTTAGGTTTTAGGGTTTAGGGTTTAGGGTTTAGGGCTTAGGCTTGAGGTTTAGGGTGAGAGCGCTGTGAGACCCGAAGCCTAGGTTTAGACCCTCAAACCTGCCCGAAGGTACCCTCAGAGCCCTAACTCTAAACCCTAAACCCTCAACCTGCAACCCGCAACCCGCAACCCTCAACCCTCAACCCTCAACCCTCAACCCTCAACCCTCAACCCTCAACCCTAAACCCTAAACCCTAAACCCTAAACCCTAAACCCTAAACCCTAAACCTGGACTGTCATGGGCTCTAAGGTTCCGAATTCCCCTTTACTCCTTCTAGACATACCCGAAACTTCCCCTAAGCCCTAAACGACTCCAACCTACCCTAACTCCAACTGCCCTAAAACCTAAGGCTAGTTTCATGGGCCCTGAATCTAGTCCCTGACCTCCTTCAAAAGGGTTCTGGAGTCTGGGTAGTTGGGTTTTACAGGGTAAATTAAGGGGGTTCCCATATAAGGGCCCGCGCTTAACTACCCAGAGTTCAACCCCTGGACCTTCAACGCCCAGCTCTGACCTTCTAGTAGCAGGATGAGTACACTTTGCACTTGTTGGGGTACTATATTCCCCTATAGAATTGAGAGTGTGCACTTTTCCGGGGCTCATGAAAGCAGGTAAGAGCCCCAAAGCCCTGGGGCTGGGGGGGAAGTTTGGGGTTCGGGGTGTAGCAGGTTCAGGGTTTAGGGTTTAGGGTTTAGGGTTTAGAGCTTAGGGCTTAGGGCTACGAGTTTAGGGTTTAGGGGTTTAGGGGTTTTGGGTTTTGAGGTTTTAGGCTTAGGGTTTCGGGTTCAGGGCGCGTTGCCTTGATGGGCTTCAGGCTGTTGCATGCAGAGTCGGCGCTGGCAGGCGACTGCGACAAGTTCACGGGCATTTGCGCCTGCTTCGACGGCTACGATTCCTGGCTTTCACAGCTCCTGTTCGTTGGGGACTGTGGTCTTTTTGGATGCAGGCAGTAGCCGTGAGTTTCTAGGTCCAGGTGCGGCATCTGAACCAAGGCTGAGGCACGTAGGCCTGCGGTGACGAGGCACTTGCTTCACCAGGAGTTTTGGTGCGCGTTCTTTCGGCGTGCACAAGCTTTTACAAAGCCCTTGCCCCCTCCAAGACAAGGGTAGACTGGATACCCTGAACCTAAACCCCTCAACGAGAAACCCTAAACCCTAAACCCTAAGCCCTAAACCCTAAACCCTAAACCCTAAACTCGAAACCCTAAACCCTAAACCCTAAACCCTAAACCCTAAACCCTAGATGGCCGACCCAAGGATGGGGCGGATTGCAGCCTTGCGCCCGGCCAGCAACCTGCCTTGCAAGACGGGTTTCAGGGTCTTAGGGTTTTAGGGTTTAGGGTTTAGGGTTCAGGGTTTTGGGTTTTGGGTTTTGGTAGGGTTCAGGGTTAGAGCCCAGGGGTTAGTGGTTTAGGGTTAGGGTCTAGCCCCTTATACTAAACCCCACCCTAATTTTACATATCATTTTTGCCGGACCCTCCCGGTACCCAGCCGAATATTTTTGAGAATTAAGGGGGGGTTGAGGGCCTCCGCCCTTGAGTTGAGCCATTACGGCTCAAGGCTCAGAGGATTTTCAGGGTTTAGGGCTCAAGGCTCAGAGGGTTTAATTAGGGTTTAGGGTGTTGGGCTAAACCCCAACTGAACCCTAAACCCGATTGGTCGCAGTCACTACCACACCTCTCTCGTTTTCGACTTTGGGGTTTAGGCTTCGGATTTCAGGTTTTAAGGTTTAGGGTCCACCCCAATTGCCAACTTCAAATATTTGGGTTATGGGTGTTGCTTGACTTACTAGGGTTTGTAGGGAATGACTGGAAGCCTTTGCCCCCTAAACCCTAAACCCTAAACCCTAAACCCTAAACCCTGAACCCTAAACCCTAAACCCTAAACCCTAAACCCTAAACCCTAAACCCTAAACCCTAAACCCTAAACCCTAAACCCTAAACCCTAAACCCTAAACCGCCCCTGAGGCAAAACCCTAAGATCCTGAGACCCTCAACCTCCGCGATCCTGAGTCCGAATCCCCTAGAGGCACCCCTCAGCCCGAACCCCAACACCCGAGGGTTACAGGGGCGACGTTGTGCAGCTACATGGTGTATAGGGGCTCATCCTAAACCCTAAACCTTAAACCCTAAACCCTAAACCCCAAACCCCAAACCCCAAGCCCCAAACCCCAAACCCCAAGCCCCAAACCCCAAGCCCCAAGCCCCAAACCCTAAACCCCAAGCCCTAAACCCCAAGCCCCAAGCCCTAAACCCTAAACCCCAAGCCCCAAACCCCAAGCCCCAAGCCCTAAACCCTAAACCCCAAACCCCAAGCCCCAAACCCCAAGCCCCAAGCCCTAAACCCTAAACCCTAAACCCTAAACCCTAAACCCTTAACCCTAAACCCCAAGCCCTAAACCCCAAACCCCAAAGGCTGGTGCCCATCACCAATGCCATCGAGCTCTCCCTCACCTGGGGCCTTCAGGGCTACGAGGTGTGGCCTGAAACCAACCCCTAAGCTCCGGAGGTCGCACTAAACCCTAAACCCTAAACCCTAAACCCTAAACCCTAAACCCTAAACCCTAAACCCTGAACCCTAAACCCTAAACCCTAAACCCTAAACCCTAAACCCTAAACCCTAAACCCTAAACCCTAAACCCTAAACCCTGAACCCTGAACCCTGAACCCTGAACCCTAAACCCTGAAACCTGAACCCTGAACCCTCAGCGCCCCTAGGGCTCAGGGCCTAGGGTTTTTACTCCTATGCAAGCCTGCTATGACCTCGACAGTAGTGCAGGGGACCAACGTAAAGTTCTAAGTTCCAGGTCCTCCCGTGGTTTCATAAACCCTAAACCCTGAACCCTAAACCCTAAACCCTAAACCCCAAACCCCAAACCCTAAACCCTATACTAAACCCTAAACCCCAAACCCCAAACCCCAATCAACTGCTCCAGATGCGACAGAACATTCTTGATGCTAATCATTATATTGATCTTGGTATCTCCAAAGTTCCGCACGTTGCTTGTCCTGAGTGGAAGCGCCAGGGCATAGCGTGCCACTTTTGCCATGCTCGGTTTAATTTCCTGACTAAATCCGAAAAATTCCTTCAAAAATGCCATAAACCCTCAAAGCTGTCTCAGCGAGAGACAAACGCTTGGTTGGGAGTCCTACAAGAACAGCGTGCAAAATTGAGTGACATCATCACCAAACTGGAAGCATGATATGCCACACATGCTGATTAAAGCATCAGCCGTCTCACTTATAGATCGCATTGACTCCAAGTCCGTGTCAACCCCAAACCCCAACCCCAAATCCCAAACCCCAAACCCCAAACCCCAAACCCCAAACCCCAAACCCTAAACCCTAAACCCTTCCCCCTACACCTACCCCACAGGAGGACAACAACTCGGCCCCAGAGTACGACATGGGCTTCGACCTCTACGACCCAGAGGTGCAGGCACGTCTGCTGCGGGCTTTTTTTGGGTTGTTGAGGGTTCTGTAGGTTTTTTTTTTTCACCCCTCTATTTGCTGGTTTCGGGCGATTTTTGGGGAGTTTAGGGTTCTTATGGCTTTGTGTGGGCTTCAGGGTTTTAAGGGTTTTGGGGGGCTTTCAGAATTTTAGGGTTTGGGGGGAGCTAGGGTTTAGGGTTTTTCGGGTCTAGGGTTTTCGACTCGGGGGTTTTAGGGTTTGGGGGTTGTGGGGGTTTTGGGTTGGGGCTTAAGTTGTAGGGTTCTTAAGGGAACCCCAAGCTTCAAGCTTCCAGAAGGTGGGGGGCGGGTTTAGGGTTTAGGGTTTAGGGTTTAGGGTATTTAGGGTTTAGGGTTTAAGGTTTAGGGTTTAGGGTTTAGGGTTTAGGGTTTAGGGTTTAGGGTTTAGGGTTTAGGGTTTAGGGTTTAGGGTTCCGGAAGGTTCCCTAGGTGCCTACCTTCAAGAAACCCCTTGAATTAAGGGCCAAGAGGAAGGTCAGAGAGGCCCCTGTTGTCATGGGTTGCCCCTTCTACCCCCCCTCTATGTGAAGGGAACCTAGAAGGGGGGGGGGGGGAGGGCAGGTTTAGGGTTTAGGGTTGGGGGTTTAGGGTTTAGGGTTTAGAGGGTTTAGGGGGTTTAGAGGGTTTAGAGGGTTTAGAGGGTTTAGAGGGTTTAGGGTTTAGAGGGTTTAGAGGGTTTAGAGGGTTTAGAGGGTTTAGAGGGTTTAGAGGGTTTAGGGGGTTTTGGGTTTAGAGGGTTTAGAGGGTTTAGGGTTTAGGGTTTAGGGTTAGGGTTTAGGGTTTAGGGTTTAGGGTTTAGGGTTTAGGGTTTAGGGTTTAGGGTTTAGGATTTAGGGTGCAGGGGAACCCATGCGGTTTGGTGAGCTTTGGTTGAGGAGGTGGAAGGCAGACGTTGGGTCGCAGGGCTTGCAGACCTATAAGCTCCCCTGGAGCCCTAACCTTCACAAGTTTTGGGGTTTAGGGTTTAGGGTTTAGGGTTTAGGGTTTAGGGTTTAGGGTTTAGGGTTTAGGGTTTAGGGTTTAGGGTAGGGGTCCGTTCTGTTGTTTAAAGAAATTTCCTCACTGACGGGCTATTGGGCTCTTAACCCTCTTGGTCTGGTGCCAAGCCCTTGGCTGTCCTCAGGGGCTTATTTTTGTCGAGGCGGCCAGGGCTCAGGGTTTGGGGTTTAGGGTTTGGAGCCACGTTAAGGATTCACCGGGCCTTTGTCAACTTCATACAGAGTGCATGGAGCTTGGTTGCATTTCTTCCAGCGTTCCTTTTCCCAACGCCTTCGCTGGAAGGGTTCTGGAGCACAGTCTGCGAGAGATTGAGTTCGTGTTCGCAAAGCACACTCCGCTGATTTTCAAGATTGGATATACGCACAACCCCGTGTGGCGTTGGTGCAACACCCCTATGGCTACACGCACGAAATGGACAAGTGGAGCCACATGTCCTCTACATGTCCACAGAGGTTTGGGGTTTGGGGTTTGTGTTTCAGGATACAGTTGACTTGTAGGATCAGATGACTTAGTAAGCAGTTTTAAGTGGAGATGCTGAGTAGGATAACCTCAATTGGGACCCCCTTTAACCTCGCAGCACTTATAACTCCTACTTTGTTACCTGTTGTTTACTGAGTTCCCCCCATCATCTGACTAGGGTGATATTTAGGGTGATATGGAGTACCTGGTCTGTCTGTAGTAGAGAACCCAGTCTTACCCAAACCCCTGCACCGAAGCTCTCCACTACAACCCTAAGACCAAAATCCCAAGCCTAAACCTTAAACTGTAAACCCCAGACACTAAACCCCAAACCCTAAACCCCAAACCCCGAGTCCTAAACCCTAAACCCAAAACCCAAACCCCTAAACTCTAAAAACCTCCAAGCCCCGAAGGAGTGGATCCTAGACACTTGCAGAGCTGCGCGCACTTCCGTGAACCTCCTGGCCTGGGCCCAACAGAGGTTTAGGGTTTAGGGTTTAGGGTTCAGGATTTGGGTTTAGGGTTTAGGTTTTAGGGTTGAGTGTTTGGGGTTTAGGGTTTGGGGTTTAGGGTTTAGGCGAATGGGGTTTAGGGACTAAAGGGATTGCTGTTGGGCTGGTTTCGGGTTCCTGGGACCAGGAACTGCAAACCGACAAGAAAGGTCACCATAACAATGTTTTGGTTTTGCAAGTTATCTGGGTCAGGTAGCTGGGTCTACGTAGGGTAATAGGTGTAGGATACGAGGGTAGGGGCCTTGTCTGGGTCTAGGATGGTTGCTGGGGTGGTTCCAGCGTGCTCCTTGTCGTACCGACGTGGAATTCCTTCCATTGTGCCGGGCATGCTAGGATTTAGGGTTTAGGGTTTAGGGTTTAGGTATTTAGGATTTAGGGTCGTTCTCCAGCCACCAGCGCCACGAATTAGGGCGTTAGCCGGTGCATTCGTGTAGGACCCGCCACGGATCTCCCTCATCTTGTAGAAGAGGGAAAGTTTGCGAAGATCTTGGCTGAAGCAAAGAAGTGGGAGGATGGCCAGAGTTCGCTCCTCTCTCTTGCATTTTGTTGCTTTGCCTGTGACTTGCGAGGGCCGCCAAGACCGGACGTGACCATCAGAGGGTTTATGGGGTCTATAGGGTCTTAGGGTTTCATAGGGTTTATAGGGTTTATAGGGTTTAAAGGGTTTATGGGTTCACAGGGCAAGGGCACGTGCTGAAAGAGCATGACAGCATTTGGGGCGGCGATATGCAGTGGGCGCCGGTGATGCATGTCGCCAGAGACTACTAACTGTAGTTACGACTGATCCCACTCATAAAGGGGGTTTGCGGGTGGACCCCCCGTATAGTCCACCAAATAGTAATGATTCCCTTTCCATGGGACCCCAACAGGTACCCCTAGTTTCGGACATCCCCACAAGTACCCTAAGTACTACGCCTTTGTGCTTTTTCGAGCGAGGTTCCCTTCTGAACCCCGTCATAGAAGGGGTTTAGGGTTTAGGGTTCAGGGTGTAGGGTTCAGGGTTTAGGGTTTAGGGGTTTCGGGTTCACGGAAGTTTGGCTGTCCTCCCATAGACCTCCAGCCGCTCCGGACACCGTTTCCCATACCTAATCGATGTGGGCCCTTGCGCTACTTTGCATTTTGAAGCCTTGCTTACTGTTGGCTAGTAAGGAATGGGGGAATGAGGTACCCTATGTAATCCCTTTAAGGGTATATATAGGGCCCCAATTCCCTCATTCCCTGCAAACCAACAGTAAGCTCCAGCTTGGGATGTTCCCCTTATGCTATCAGCGCTTTAGTAGGGATCATAATCGGGGGGTACTAGAATCCCTCCTAGGGGGCTGTTAAGATAAGGGGGACATCCCAACCTTAGGCCCGAGACGGCATTCTAAGTGTCCCTGTTTCCAGAGGTCCTGTTGCGGCAGCTAGCCCTGAGCAACAACTACACACCAACAAACCCTGGGCCCTAAATCCTAAACCCTATATAAACTCGCAACCCTAAACCCTAATCCCTACCACTACCCTAAGCCCTAAACCCTAAACTCCTAAACTCCTAAACTCCTAAACTCCTAAACTCCTAAACTCCTAACCTCCTAACCTCCTAAACTCCTAAACTCCTAAACTCCTAAACTCCTAAACTCCTAAACTCCTAAACTCCTAAACTCCTAAACTCCTAAACTCCTAAACTCCTAAACTCCTAAACCCTAAACCCTAAACCCAGTGATCTGCATTGCTGGGAAGATCGCCGTGCCGAGGTGCGAGAGGAGATGATTTGCTGGATCGAAGGCAGCTCAGGGGAAGAGTTCAGGGTTTAGGGTATAGGGTTCAGGGGCTTTTTAGGGCTTTAGGGTCTGTAGTAGAGTTTGGATTTCAGTGGTGTAGGGCTGCGTCGGGAGTCCCAAGCGCGTACCCAAGCCCTCACGTCCCATGACACCCTCAGTGGGTTTAGGGTTTAGGGTTTAGGGTTCAGGGTTTAGGGTTTAGTTTTTAGGGTCTAGGGTTTAGGGTTTAGGGTTTGCTTGGAGGTTCATGGTACTTGTTTACCAATTATAACTGTACCTGTAACCCACTTGTAAGCCCCTTAAGTGCCCGAGTATGGTCGTAAGGACAGTTCTAAGTACATTCATCATGGATTAAGAAGTACCATGAACCTGCGCAAGTACACTACATCGTTGAGGGTATCTTTCTAAATTAATGGGTCGGGAACTCTCGGGGTAGAATATGCATCCGCTCCCCGAATATATATGTGGAAGATCCTCTAGGCCCTAAATTTTCAAAGTGGTGGAGAACATCATGCAGCTCTTGAAGAAGCATCGCTTGGTCCCGACGATCCAGCTTGAGCCCATGCTTGTGGCTCCCTGCAACATTGATGGGTACGGCATAGACTCACGGGATGGAGGTCCATGGGTACTTATAACCACAGCTGTAAGTCTACTTATAACCTACTTAGGGACTTAGGTGGCTTATTAGTAGAGGAATACTTCGGGGAATAGGTACCATGAACCTCCAAGTAGAATCCATCGCCGACGTCGGATTCGCCCCCAGCAAGGCACATGCCGTAGGTGTGGAGGTGGAGTCTGAAACAGTCAGGCTCTGCAATGCCAGTCAGCTCCAGTGCGCGAACGGCCTCTGGGGCTCAGTAGGTGCTTGGAGCAGCAAAATCACCAGCCTATGCGGCTCTCACACACAAAATGCGGCGCTTCCTTGCCTGCACAACAACGAGCTCCTCTCCTCGGGCGGCAGGCTCTCCCTTGAGAGCCCCAAACCCTGAAACCCACGCCCTCAAATCCTCAGCCCCAAAACATTGACCCCGCAGAAACCCATCTTCACTACTAAACGATAGGTGAAATAGAACCCCCCCTCTCCCCCCGGCAGAAAAAACACAAAGCAAGGTTAAGCCTCCTCTGAACACTGAACCCTGAACCCTAAACCCTAAACCCTCCCCCTTCGCCTCAGTGACCAGGCTTTGAGACATGGATCAAGGCAGTCGGCGGGCCCTTCCCGGCAGCTTGTCAGGGTTTAGGGTTTAGGGTTTGGGGTTTGGGGTTTAGGGTTTAGGGTCTAAGTCTTTCGCGGTTAGGGAAGCCCTAAGCCCTAAACTCTAACCCTCAGGCCCTAGGTATAGGGTTTAGGGTTTACGGTTTAATTAGGGTTTAGGTTTTAGGTTTTAGGGTTTAGGGTTTATTTAGGGTTTAGATATGGGATTTAAGACCCAAAAAAACCCAACCCTAAACCCGAAAACCCCAAGAGGGTGCTGCTTGGGTCACAAGCCTTCAGTTTAAGGTTTTAGGGTGTTAGAACCGCGGGGCTGTAGTGCTTAGGGTCTTGAAGGTTTTAGGGCTTTAGGTTTTAGGACTTTAGGGTTTAGGGTTGGGGTTTAGGGTTTAGGGTTTAGGGTTTAGGGTTTGGGGAGGTGAGGATTCAGGCTTTCAGTTTCGGGGCTCAAGGCTTTCGAGCTTCCAGCGTTTCAGTTCGAAGCCCTGTAGGTTTCGTGGCTTTATATAGGGGTTAGGGCTTCGACTTGAGGGTTTAGGGCTTGTGGTATAGATTCGAGGGTTTAGGGCTTAGGGTTTAGATTCGAGAGTTTAGAGTTTAGGGTTTAGATTTGAGGGTTTAGGGTTTAGGGTTTAAGTTTAGGGTTTAGATATGAGGGTTTAGGGTTTAGGGTTTCAATTTGAGGGTTTAGGGTTCAGGGTTTAGATATGTGGCTTCAGGGTTTAGGGTTTAGATTTGAGGGTTTAGGGTTTAGGGTTTGGATTTGAGGATTTAGGGTTTAGGGTTTGGATTCGAGGGTTTAGGGTTTACGGTTTAGGCAGGAAGCCCCTGACCCAAGTCGTTGTCTACTGCCTCGGAAGCCCGAACAAGCAATGGCTCAACCCCACAACCACTCAGCCCCAAACCCTAACCTGCAACTGTCGCGATTCGCAACCCTAACCCAGAAAGCACGAAGCAGAGGAGACAATGCACAAGAAACGGGTCATGTTCTTTGAAAAAAAGAAAAAGAGGTTTGTCATCGCAGAGAAGATACCGCATGAATAGGGCATAGGGCCAAGCAAAGGTGCCCTAAGTATCCTGTATACCGCGAAAGTGCTTTAATTATCCTGTATACCGCGAAATGAGAGGCAACGCCACCGCACTGGTTGACCAGCTTCCTCAGCCTTAAAACACCCTAAGCCACAAGCCCAAACCCTAAACTCTATACCCTATACTCTGAAGCCTAAACTCTAAACCCTGACCCCTAAACCGCACGAGCTCTACCTGTCACTGCAGCACATGGAAGCTCCTTCGACTTCGTAAGTTAGTATCCCCCAGAAACCCTCTTCTCATGCCCCACAACCCACCTTACCCTCGACCCTACCCCCTCAACCCTAGACCCTAAACCAAAAGCGCTTCCAAGCGGATTCCTTTTTTTACTTGCAACCCTCCACCCAAAAATCTCCACTCCCAAGCTCCACCACCTCCCCTTGCCCTAAAACCTCAACATCCTACTGCTATGTGGTTTAGGGTTTAGAGTTTGGGGTTGATGGTTTCGGGTTTAGGCTTAAAGGATGTAATCCCCATATTGCCCTTATAAGGAAGAATGTCTTGGGGGGATTCTTTTAAGCAAACAGGGGTTTACGAAAACAAGGGATCCTTACTGTAGACCCCCAAAGAGTAGGACTCCCTTCTCAGAAGGTAATTTCGGAAACCCCCCAATAGGAGCCTACACCCTGAGGTCAACAATTCGGAGCTTGCTTCCGAAGCTCTTCAGGCCCTTTGCTTGATGTTGTCTGGTTAGGGTTTAGGGTGCTGTTGTTTGTGATCGTGGTGGCGGCGGGGTTTAGGGTTTAGGGTTTAGGGTTTAGGGTTTAGGGTTCAGGTTTTAGGGTTCAGGGTGTAGGGGTTTCTTCTGGCTAGGGGAGCTGGATGTAGGGTTGAGGTTTACGTGGCCCACCGCGTTCTTTGGCGCGGTTTTTACGGCTTCAGGTCACCAGGAACTCTTGAGCTGAGCCCTAAACCCCAAACCCTAAACCCTAAACCCTAAACCCTAAACCCTAAACCCTAAACCCTAAATCCTAAACCCTAAACCCTAAACCCTAAACCCGAAACCCGAAACCCTAAACCCTAAACCCTAAACCCTAAACCCTAAACCCTAAACCCCAACCCCCCCACTCCCCACTTCATGGTTTAGGGTTTGCAGACTAAGGGCCCATGTCTCGGGGCTACGTCCCCCCAAAACCTCAAACACCTGAAACTCTGAAACCCTGAAACCCCGCAAACCCTCAAACCCTGTGTTTCCGCAAGAGGAAGGGAGATTATAGACCCTTAACCCCAAAAACCAAACCCCAAGCCCCAAGCCCCAAGCCCCAAACCCCAAACCCCAAACCCTAAACCCTAAACCACAAACCCTAGATTGAAGCCCTGCAACCTGAATGATACCAATCTGCGGCCTCACGCCCTCAAACCCTCAAGCCCCTCTGGAACCCCAAATCAGGGTTTAGTGTTTAGGGTCTAGGGTCTAGGGCTTAGGGGGTCTAGGGTTTAGGGTTTAGGGTTTTAGGGAAACTCTGTATGCTTAACCCTAGGAACCACGCATCCCTGACTCTCCCCAACCCCAGGTGTTCATGCACCAGCGCTTGGCGAGCACCTTTTTAGGGCCCGCCGGGGTAGGGGGGCAGGAGTAAGGGGAGGGTTTAGGGTTTAGGGTATAGGGTTTCTAGGGTTTATAGGGTTTATAGGGTTTATAGGGTTTATAGGGTTTGTAGGGTTTGTAGGGTTTATAGGATTTATAGGGTTTATAGGGTTTATAGGGTTTGTAGGGTTTATAGGGTTTATAGGGTTTATAGGGCTCAGGGGTGGGGGTAGGGAGGGTAGGGGGGGTAGGGGGGTAGGGGGGTAGGGGGGTAGGGGGGTAGGGGGGTAGGGGGGGTAGGGGGAAGGAGTTGGGGTCGGGGTAGGGGTAGGGGGAGCTCCGGGGGGATCGAAATCTTCAGGGTCACAGCGTTCCGGAAATTATGTTTTTTCGGGTTTGGGGTTTAGGGTTTAGGGTTTAGGGTTTAGGGTTTGGGGTTTAGGGTTTAGGGTTTGGGGTTTAGGGTTTAGGGTTTGGGGTTTAGGGTTTAGGGTTTAGGGTTGTCGGCTTCGTGGTGTAGGAGTCTAGGGAGTCCGGAGCCGAGACACTAGGGTTAGGGTTTACGGTTTAGGGTTTAGGGTTTAGGGTTTAGGGTTTAGGGTTTAGGGTTTAGGGTTTAGGGTTTAGGGTTTAGGGTTTAGGGTTGAGGGTTTAGGGTTTAGGGTTCAGGGTTTAGGGTTCAGGGTTCAGGGTTTAGGGTGGTTTAGGGCTTAGGGTGGTTTAGGGTTTAGGGCGGTTTAGGGTTTAGGGCGGTTTAGGGTTTAGGGTTTAGTCTTTAGGGTTTAGGGTTTAGGGTTTAGGGTTTAGGGTTTAGGGTCTTCACTTGGGAACCCGATTATATAACCTATACCACTTCATAGATTCAGGGCCCATACTTCGGATGTCCTATCCCTTGTAGAATTCCTCAAAGGGTTTGTAGCCTATCTCCCTCATTCCCAGCTAAGAGCCAACCCTAAAACCTAAACCTAAACCCTAAACCCTCAACCCTAAACCCTAAACCCTAAACCCTAAACCCTAAACCCTAAACCCTAAACCCTAAACCCTAAACCCTAAACCCTATGCTTTGAGAATTAATACTAGTGGGAAGGGACTCCTGGCCTTAAGAGCTCGGAGCGTTTGTTTGGGATTTAGGATCTGGTGTTTAGGGTTTTGGGTTTAGACATTAGGGTTGAGGGTTGACGGTGTCTATGCGGACGGCAAGCCTTCAGCACTCTTTTGAAGCTCCTAAGCCCTGAACCCTAAACCCTAAACCCTAAGCCACAATCCTGTTCTTATGCTTCAGGACCTTCAGGAGTTGAGGGCTTTTTAAGGGTTTTGGTCGGGTTTCGGGTTGCCCTAAACCCTAAACCCTAAACCCTAAACCCTAAACCCTAAACCCTAAACCCTAAACCCTAAACCCTAAACCCTAAACCCTAAACCCTAAACCCTAAACCCTAAGCCCTAAACCCTGAACCCTACACCCTAAACCCTAAGCCTTGAACCCTGAACCCTAAACCCTAAACCCCAACCCGAGTCAGGGGTTCAGTAGCTGCGCGGGTGCCAGGGATGTCGCCACGGATGGGACGGACTATGCCGGGCGGCCTTACTTCACCCGCGTCAGGCG
The DNA here is from genome assembly GCA_905221605.1 of Symbiodinium natans. Taxonomy (NCBI): domain Eukaryota; class Dinophyceae; order Suessiales; family Symbiodiniaceae; genus Symbiodinium; species Symbiodinium natans. Next base: position 397,359 of record CAJNDS010002122.1, on the reverse strand, counting down.
GGATGCCCTTCAAACGCTAAACCCGAAACCCTAAACCCCCTAAGCTCTAAACTCTAAACCCTAAACCCTAAACCCTAAACCCCCAAACCCCTAAACCCCTAAACCCCCAAACCTCTAAACCCCTAAACCCCTAAACCCGAAACCGAAGCACACTAGACTGTAGGTTTCTACCGAAAATGTTAACCTTTTTTCGTTCGTGAACTATGGTAAACTCCAGTCACCTTGGGTTCAGGGTTTAGGGTTGGAGGCTTAGGCTTCAGGCGTTTAGGCGTTTAGGGGTTTAGGGTTTAGGGTTTAGGGTTTCGGGTTTAGGGTTTAGGGTTTAGGGGTATTTCCGTGAAGAGGCTGAAGATCAACGTCGCGGCCAATGCCAACTCGGACTACCGGCGCCTTGGGCAACCAGCTGGGGCATGGGCCCTAGGGTTGTATATGGTCTGCTTGGAGGTTCAGGGTTTGGGGTTTGGGGTTTAGGGTTTAGGGTTTAGGGCTATGGGGGGGGGGGGGTTGGGAGGTTTGGGGGGACTTTGGGAAATCCCAAACCCTCAGCCCCTGAACGTTCGGCTGTTTTTCTGAGTGTGCATGTGCAAGAGTGTTGGATGTGTGTGTGTGTGAGCATTTGTGGTTGCAAAGTGGGTTGGTTTGCGGGTGCATGTCTTTGGCTTCAGTGTGCAAGGAAAGTGTCAGTGTGTGGCAGTGTGTGGGTAAAGGGTGGTAACGCATGGAGTCTTAGAAGTGACACCAAATCAAAAAAACAGTTACCTTGCAGTGGTGTCTGTGTGTGTGTTGACCTCGTTTTTTCATTGTGAATGGGTGTGGTGTGTTGTAGTTTTCGGCGTTGGCAGAGAGTCGTGTGTGTCATGGAGTGTGGTGTGTGTTATTATATGAGTGTTGATGCAAACAGAATCGAATAGAGAAAATCTTGTTTGTCTGTGAGTTGATTTCAATTATTATTGAACTCAAATGGGTTCCAAAAGCAGCTCAATTCTGGGCACTGAAAACGGGCCCTGGATTTTTGGATTTCCTGTGTGAACATACAAGGCCACCCAGGTTGGAGCCTCAAATTGGAACCCAAGTTTTGCACGTTGACGGGCTTAGGGTTTACGATGTAGGTTTTTTTTTCAGACTTAGGTGGGAACTCTAGGCCTCTGTATGTGTTGCCAGACCTGATGCAGGTGGATGGTTCAACAAGTAGGGGCAGTGAAGTCCTTAAACCCTAAACCCTAAGCCCTAAGCTCTTTAGAGGGGACCCTGATGTCGAAAACAATCCCTAGCCCCTCTGCTCACGTTTTCCGGCAGCTTGTTAGTCATGACCTTGCACTTATGTAGGTGTGTTACGTCAACAATGCAAGGGTTTCGGCTCCAAGACAGGGAGTTCGGGCTTGGCAGTTTAAGCCCTAAACCCTAAACCCTAAACCCTAAACCCTAAACCCTAAACCCTAAGCCCTAAGCCCTAAGCCCCAAACCGTCCACGTGCCAGGGCCGAAGTGCGCGAGAGATGGGACAGATGGGTTGAGCATCGGAACGCCATCGCCCCTTCGAGTGCCGCACGCCAGCATGAATTTAGGGCTCACGGCCCGGTTCAGTTTTTGAAAGGATCTAAAGAGGGGACCCCCTTCTAAAGGGACCCTTAATCTTGTTCCCCATACATAACCCCTATATATTCTCTACATCTACCTTATAGAAAGTCCCTAATATGTTCATCTAAGTAGCCCCTACATTACCCCGAAGGTCCCTTGTAGGGGTCCCTCCTTTCGTCCCTTAAGGCAAAGGCTTTTTGAATCCCTCATCCCAAAACCGCAGGCCCTCATCCCCTGGAACCCTGAGCCTGCGCTTTTGGTCCTGGACTTCGAAGACTTTCAAGGGTTTAGGGTTTAGGGTTTAGGGTTTGGGGTTTAGGGTTTAGGGTTTAGGGTTTAGGGTTTAGGGTTTAGGGTTTAGGGTTTAGGGTTTAGGGTTTAGGGGGTTTTAGGGTTTAGGGCAGTTTAGGGTATAGGTTATAGGGTTAGGGTTTGCGAGTTTAGGGTTTGGGGCGTTTAGGGGTCCCCGACTGAGGGACTAGGGCTTATAGGGTCTAGGGTCTAGCCCTGACCCCTCAAGCCCTCAAGCCCTGAAGCCCTAAATCCTCAACCCTACTAAGCCTCAACCCTGGACCCTCAACCCTGAACCCTAAACCCTGAATCCCCGACCCATTGCAGAAGCTTAAATCCCAAACCCTACGATGAGCCCGAAAACCCTGAAACCCCTGAAGCCCTAATGCCCTCAGCTCCAACGCTCATGACTTAAAACCCTACGTCACAAAACCCTGGAGTCCTCAAGCCCCAAACCTATGATTTAGGGTTTAGGGTTTCTTTCAGAACCCTAAAGCCCTCGAAAGCTCTCAAACCCTAAATCGCTGCACCCCACACCCCCCAAATTCACCAAACCCAAAACCCAAAACCTTCTACAACCCCAAAAGAAAGCCCCGAGAGCCCTAAAGCCCCATAAAGCCCTAACAAAAACACAAGAGCCCTGAGCAGCCGTTACAGAGGGTTTCCTCCTCCTTTTAAACCTTAACCCTAGACCCTGAACCGTGGACCCTGAACCCTGCACCCTGAACCCTAAACCCTAAACCCTAGTTTAGGATTTAGGACAGAAACAGCCCTTGAGGGAGCCCTTTAACGCCCTAAACCCTAGACCCCAAAAGCCGGAAACCCTAAACCCTAGACACTAAACCCTAAAGCCTAAACCCTTAAATCCCCAAAGCAAGCCCAAGGTGGGGCCGATGCTCATGGTTTCCTACTTCTTCACGCAGATGGAGCTGGAAAGCCAGGCTCGCGACTGTTTTGCGTGGGGGGGCTGTAGAGTGTCAGGGGCGGGTTTAAGGTTTAGGGTGTGGGGTTTAGGGTTTAGGGGTTATGGTTCAGGGTTCAGGGGTCAGGGACCGGTGCACTGGGAGCTCAGACAGGGTTTAGGGCTAGGGTTGAGGGTTGTTATGGAAAATTCAGGCTCTAGTTGGGGGCTTCCTGCGGATCTGCGGATGCTAGGACCCCAAACCCCCAACCCTAAACCCCAAAACCCCAAAACCCCAAACCCCAAACCCTAAACCCTAAACCCTAAACCCTAAACCCTAAACCCTAAACCCTAAACCCTAAACCCTAAACCCTAAACCCTAAACCCTAAACCAAAGTGTGTCGGCGCAAGGTGCTTCAGAGCACGTTCATGGCCTTCGGCGGCTCTATGGCGACCTCCCTGTCTCCCGGGTGGGGTTAGGCAGCATTTTTCCCCAGGGTCTAGAGGGTTTAGGGTTTAGGGTTTTGGGTTTAGGGAACAACTTACAGGTGCTGTGCCAGCACAAGCCCCGCACCCCAGACCCTGGTACCCTTCAAGCCCTGTAAGCCCTAAACCCCAAACCCCAAACCCTAAACCCCAAACCCTAAACCCGAAACTCTAAACCCTAAACCCTAAACCCCAAACCCTAATCCCCAAACCCTAAACCCTAAACCCTAAACCCCAAACCCTAATCCCCAAACCCTGAACCCTCAACTCTAAACCCTAAACCCTAAGCCCTAAACTCTAAACCCTAAACCCTAAACCCTAAACCCCAGACCTCAAAACGCAGCTCAGGTTGGCCGTCGCGTTCTTCACGCAGCGGCGCGGCAGGTTTAGGGTTTACTGGCCAGGAAAGCTCCTGAAAAATATTCGGCTATTGCATGGAGGTTCAGGGTTTAGGGTTTAGGGTTTAGGGTTTAAAGGTTTAGGGTTTAGGGGTACTTATATCCCCAGCTATAAGTCTACTTTATAGCCTACTTGGAGGACCTAGGGGGCTTGTAAGTACCAGTATAGTCGGGGTTAGAAGTACCGTTTCGGGTTTAGGGTTTAGGGTTTAGGGTTGTACTTGGGCTTGTGTTCTCGATTTTTTGGGGGGTCGATCTGTCTCAGGCAGTGTCGTGAACTGCCGTGAACTTGGTAGGCTTCAGGGTCTAGAGGATCTAAGCTTGCGCGCGCCGCCTAAACCTAAGCGCTAAACGCTACGAATGCACAGCTCGGGATGGAACGTTTGGGGGACTTCGAGTTCTGAGTTCTGAGGGTTGGCGGTGCAAGGTTTAGGGTTTAGGGTTTAGGGTTTAGGGTTTAGGGTTTAGGGTTTAGGGTTTAGGGTTTAGGGTTTAGGGTTTAGGGTCTAGGGTTTAGGGTTTAGGGTTTAGGGTTTAGGGTTTAGGTTTAGAAGTTACCTAGTACCTGAACGCCGAGGAATGCGGTGATTGCCTTCTACGTCTGCCTGAACATTTTTCTGGTGGTCTGTGTGCTGGCGGGCTTCCTCCTGTACTGGATGGGGTATCAGCCTCTCGCCTCAGCCGTTCTGAATGGTATTTATGTGTACATATATATATATAGATACCCCGTTTTGTGTATATATATATATGTATACATGTATGTATATGAGTGTGTATATGTACGTATGCATGTAATGAAAGTAACGTTATGCGATGCAATGCAACGTAATGTTACGTCGTGCTGCGTTATGCGTGTGCACAGACTTCTTCCCTTTTTGTATACACAGATCCATTTAACCTTTATGCCTTGCATGTCTTGCATCTATACACATATGTACCTGGAGAATCCCAATGGGACCTCACTCCACCGGGCACCATGGTCTTCGACCGTTTTCCGCCCCATGTGCTGAGAGGGGAAACTTGCATCTTCTGCACTCCAGGGCCGGGTTCTGAGGGTTCCACTAGTAGCAGCTCGTCGGACATGGCGACCTCGGCTGAGTCAGGACAGCACAGTGACTCTGATGAGGATGGTTTAGAGCTTCAGGGATTTAGGGTTTAGGATCTAGGGTTTTGGGTTTGGGGTGTAGCTTGCCCTTGAACTCCCTAAGCCAGTGAAGGTTTGGGGTTGTTGAAGCCATCGGCGCGACGATTTTTGTGGGCTTGAGCGTGGACTACTGCCTGCACCTGGCGCACGCCTACAATGAGGCCAGTTTTGGGTTTTAGGGTTTCGGTGTTTTAGGGTTTTAGGGTTTTAGGGTGTTTGTGTTGCTTAAGCGCTTTTTAATAGGAGTTTTTGCTTTCGGAATTAGTATTGTTAGGTTGGGTTTGGCTTGTTGCGGGTTCGGACGTCCGAGTCTAGGATTTAGGACTCAGGGTTGTTGTTTGGGCCCTAAACCCAAAACCCTCAACCCTAATCCCTAAATAAGCTCGCCTTGGGTACTCTACCCCACCCCCCTCTCCCCCCTTCCCCCGCCCCACGCCCCTAAAGCCCATATAAACGCCCAAAGGTATGCTGGCAAAGCCCGTTCAAAATCCTAAACCCTTGTTGTTCAGACTCGAAACAAGAGACCCGAAGCCCCTTACGGAGGGGAGTTTTGATCCTAAAACCCCAAACCCCAAACCCCAAACCCCAAACCCCAAACCGCAAACCCTCAACATCAAACCCTAAACCCCAAACCCCAAACCCCAAACCCCAAACCCCAAACCCCAAACCCCAAACCCTAAACCCTAAACCCTGAACCCTGAACCCTAAACCCTAAACCCTAAACCCTAAACCCCTGGACGTGCGAGGCACAGCTGCCCACATCACTAAAGAAGATGCAGCGGACGCTGATTGTCATAGGACGGGGGTTTGGGGGGGGGGGGGGGTTTTGGGTTTAGGGTTTGGGTTTAGGGTTTAGGGTTTAGGGTTTAGGGTTTAGGGTTTAGGGTTTAGGGCTTTGGGCTTTGGGCTTAGGGGTTTTGGGGGTTTTGGGGGTGAGGGGCTCAGGGGCTGAGAGGGGGCTCAGGGGCTGCGGGGCTTAGGGTTTGGCGGATTAGGGGACCTCAAGGTTAAGGTTGTACAGGTACCAATGGTTCTGGGACCCTCTGCCACTTTCAGTACCATATTGAACCCCAAACCCCCCATAACAACCCTAAAACCCCTTGGCAGAACTCTCGAGTACTTGGCGTTCTTGATCCTGGATGTCCACCTTGCACCCTGATAGCCCAAAGCATACACCAAAGGTTCAGGGTTTCAGGTCTAGGGCTTAGGGTCGAGGATGTAGAGGATGTAGGGCTTGCGGTTCAGGGGTTTGGTGAAAACCAGGTTGGGGTTCATGTGCTGGGTTTTAGATTTCAACCCGAAGCCCTGAACCCTCAGACCCGAAACAATCTGCCGGGGCCCGGCTATCATACCCCCCCTCTATACCACCCCTCCTAGGTTCCCCCATAATTAAGGCTATGTAGGGATGATTATGCCTACTTAAGGTATTTAAGGGGGAAACCTAGGGGGCGGGGGGGTAGTAGAGATGGGGGTAGTAGGGAAACCGGTGCTGCTAGGACCTTCCATCATGGGCGGCGCAGTGACCACCATCGCGGGCACGGCCTTCCTACTGCCCTGCCGGATGATCCTGTTCCAAAAGCTAGGCCGGGCTGGGGGTTCGCGGTTTAGCTAGGACTTGCTGAATCAGGAATCCCAGAAAATATTCGCTATCCGTCAAAGGCAACTGCAACCATGATTTTCCTTAGGCAAGTCCGAGTTCGGGCTTGGGTTTGGGGAGCCTGGAGCGCCCAGACTAAACCTTGAATTCGTACTCTCTCTTAAACCCTAAACCCTAAACCCTAAACCCTAAACCCTAAACCCTAAACCCTAAACCCTCAACCCTAAACCCTCAACCCTAAACCCTAAACCCTAAACCCTAAATCCCCAGTTATACACTACACCCTAAGCCTTCAACCCTAGACGCTGCACCCTACACCGCCTGCTCAGCGGCGTCTCAGCGCAGCAGAAGCGCATCAGGGAGAAGTGACAATTGGGTTTAGGGATTAGGGTTTTGGGTTTAGGGTTTAGGGTCCCACAACATGTCGCTGCAGCAGAGGTCGTGATTGCGTGGGAGCGGTTGCACCTTTGACTAGTTCGAAGTGACTGCCAACTGTTTGGCGTCGAAAGAACCCCAGACCCTGAACCCTAAACCCTCCCTCCCGAAATTCCACCTAAACCCTAAACCGTACACCCTAATCCCTAAACCCTAGACCCGAAATGCAGGCGACGGAGTTTAGGGTTTAGGGTTTATATAGGTAGTGTTCAGGCTCAGGTTCAGAGTTTAGTGAGTAGAGTTCAGGTTTAGGGTTTGAAGTATAGGGGTATGCCCAAGCACTATATGTTACTAGGTCACAACGAGTCACGGCCCCAGCATCACCCCCTCAGGACCGCGGTAGGTCCCAAACCCTAAACTCTGAACCCTAAAGCCTAAACCCTAAGCTCTAAACCCGAAACCCGAAGCCCTGATTCACTAAACCCTAAACCCTAAACCCTAAGCCTGCTTCACTTTCAACCGGTCAGGCTGGACTCTCTTCGCCAACTCCATTGTGTCTGTCTTGTTCACTTTCACCTTCCTCACGCCCTTGTTCATCATCCTCGGGCCGACAGGAGAACCCTAAGCACCCCAAACCCTACACCCGACACCCCCCGAAACCCTAAACCCTAAACCCCAAACCCTAAACCCCAAACCCTAAACCCCAAACCCTAAACCCCAAACCCTAACCCCTACACTCGTATTTGAGGGTCGGGCCTGTAATGAAGGGGAGAATGAAGCCCGTGTGTTCCCTTACGGGCACAGGACTGGGGCTTGCGGATGTTGCTTTCTTGCTGATAAGCTACCTCCCATTTAGGGTGTAGCCTTTAGGGTTTAGGGTTTAGGGTTTAGGGTTTGTTTTAGAGAGTTCAGGGTGAGGGTTCAGGGTTTAGGGAGTTTTCATGGGTTTCCCTACTCCCTCTATCCCCCCCCCCCCCCCCCAGGTTCCCGCTTTAAAAACTTAAAAACCTTAATTGGGCTGAATGATCCCTAAATAGCCTTAATTATGGGGGGAACCTAAGGGGGGTAGTATAGAGGGGGTAGTAGTGGAACCCATGAAGTTTAGAATTTGGGGCTTTGGGTTTCCCTTTTTTGGTCTAGGGGTACCCCTACTTTGGGAAGTCCAATCTCATCTCATGGAAACCCTAAACCCTAAACCCTGAACCTTCAACCCTGAACCCTTAGTCCTAAGCCCTAAGCCCTGAACCCCGCATCCTTTGGTCCTGTTGTTCGTGGAGCCTTCGACAATTTCGAAAGCTGAGAGATCGACTCCGAAACTTACAACCTAAAGGCCTGAATCTGATAAAACCCTAAAAACCCTAAACCCTAAACCCTAAATCCCCAAACCCTAAACCCTGCCTTAACCCTTAGCCCTACCCCAAAACCCTTGTAAACCCTAAACCCTAAGCCCTAAACCTCAGAACCCCTAACACCTTGACCCTACAGCCCCCAGGCTTGAGCCCGAAGCCACAACTCCCCCCAGACCCTCCAGCCCTAAACGCAAAGACGTGTGAGCCCTAACCCGGAGCCCCAACTCTCAAGGCTAGCGAGACCCAACCACGAAAGCCTAAACCCTGAACCCTAGACCCTAGACCCTAAACCCTAACCCTAATTAACCTAAACCCTAAACCCTAAACCCTAACCCTAACCCCCTAGACCCCAAATGACCCCAAATGACCCCTCAAAGCCTAAAAGGTAGGAAGCCGCCAAAAACCCTGAAGAGCCATGAAACCCTAAGCCCCGAAACAGCCCTCAAACCCCTCGAAGCCCAAACCCTAAACCCTAAACCCTAAACCCTAAACCTAAACACCTAAACCCTAAACTCTAAACTCTAAACCCCAAACCCCAAACCCCAAACCCCAAACCTCAAACCCCAAACCCTAACCCTCCTCTAAAAGCCCTTTTGCAGGAACTGCCGGGACCATCTTCTGCTTCCCATGCCAAGCAGAGCTCTCGGGGGGCTTCGGGGGTTGTCGAGGGCTGCGGGGGCTAGTTTGGGGGCTTAGGGGTTTAGGGGTGCTAGGGCTTAGGGTTTAGGGTTTAGGGTTTAGGGTTTAGGGCTTAGGCTTTTTTGTTTGTTGTTGGGGGGGGGGGGGGGGTTTGGGGTTCAGTGTCCAGGGGTTTACGGTGTTTCCTCTGAGGAGGGAGTTACTGGGTTTTTGGTGTTAAGGTATTCAGGGTTTAGAGCCGTGGCTCTTGTTGATCTGGAAGAGATTTGAGAGTTCTTATGGGCCCCAACCCCAATAGGACCCTGTGAGTACGCATTGACATCTGGAATCCTTAAACCCTCAACCCGTCAACCCTAAACCCCCAAGCCCACCCCCAGTTCGGAGTTTATGATCTAGCCTGCAGCTCTAGCAAAGTTGCGTCGCAGCCACTTTTTGGCCCTAAACCCTAAACCCGAAACCTTAAACCCTAAGCAGATGCGGCTGTTTAGGGGCTTCGGAGTTTTCGGGGTGCGGGTTAAGGCGTGTTTGTGTGCTTTCAGGGATATGATATTCTAGGGGTTAGGGGTGCGTCGGTGCCTCCGTTTTGAAGAGGTGGTGTTCGGAGGTGCTGGGTTTGATTAAAACCCTAAGCCCTCAACCCTATGGGCTCTTAAAGAAAGGTCCTTTTGGGGTTTAGGGTTTACAGGGTTTGGGGTTGGCCCTGGGATAAGAGTCCCTTAAAAGCTGAACGTTTCTGATGGTCATTTTCGGCGACAGGCATTTGTGAGCCCTAAACCCTCAACCCTAAACCCTCAACCCCAAACCCTAAAGCCTAAGCCCTAACCTTAAGGGAGCCTAGGCCCGAAACTCCTCAACCCCTAAACTCCTAAACCTCCCCAAGCCCGGCAAGCCCTCAATCACCGGAAGCCCCAAACCCTAAACCCTAAACCCTGAAATCTCCTAAGCCCCAACCCCGCAGCACCTCAGCGCTAAGCCTGAAACTTCACCCGTAAACCTCATTTTTCCCCTGTTTTCTCAGTAGGGAATAAGGGAATGAGGTACCTGTATAATCCCTTGAAGGCCCTAAACCCTAAACCCTAAACCCTAAACCCTAAACCCTAAATCCTAAACCCTAAACCCTAAAACCTAAACCCTAAACCCTAAACCCTAAACCCTAAACCCTTGAAGGGATCTTATAGGGCACTCCTTCCCTCATTCCCTACTCAGAAGCAGCCAGTTTTTCCCGAAGTCCCCCGACTGAAAGGCGTTTCGCGCCGGAGGGGCACCATCCCTCCAGGAAGCCTTGGGCTTAGGGCTTATGGACTTTATTAGGGTTTAGGGTTTAGGGTTTAGGGTGTAGGGTTTAGGGTTTAGGGTTTAGGGTTTTAGGGTTTAGTGCTTTAGGTCTTGAGGGCGTACGTACACCGGGGGGCGCGGGGGGTGGGGGGTTGGGGTAGGCTCTAAGGCTGTTTTGCCATTCCAGACCCTTACGGCGTCCTCGTTATAGGGTTTAGGGTTTAGGGTTTGCGGTTTAGGGTTTGGGGGTTAGGGTTTAGGTTTTTGGGGTTTGAGGATTTGGGGTTTTGGGCACAGCCTTAAGGCTGTGAGTTTTGCCTTGCTGGGTGAGGGGTTTAGATTTTCCTGCAACATGCCTGGAAGCCTTTGCAGCGTTCAGGTTAAGACCTGCATGCTTTAACCCTTCCGTGGAAACCCTGAACCCTAAAGCCTGAACCCCAAACCCTACACCCTGTACATAAACCCTGAACTTGAACCCCGAACTCCAAATCCCAAACCCTAAACCTTAACCCTAAACCTTACACCCTAAACCTTAACCCTAAACCCTAAACCTTAACCCTAAACCCTAAACCTTAAATCCTAAACCTAAACCCTAAACCCTAAACCCTAAACCCTAAACCCTAAACCCTAAACCCTAAACCCTCAGCCCTCAACCCTCAACCCTAAACCCCAACCCCCTGAGCCTCCAAACCCCAAACCCTTGCTGATCCGACTGGGGAGTCCTTCAGGCGCGGCGATGGTCTTCATGATGCCGCCGTCGCACGGCTTATAGGGTTTAGGTTATTATTTTAAGGGTTTAATAGGGTTTAATAGGGATTAATAGGGTTGAATAGGGTTGAATAGGGTTTAGGTTACAATTTTAAGGATTTAGGGTTTAATAGGGTTTGGGGTTTAGGGTTTCAACTTTAAGGGTTTAGGGTTTCAAGGGCCAAAGCCCTAAACCCCTAAGCCCTAAAAAGAAGGAGCTGGACTTCCGCCTGAACTATGCTGCCTGCGGGTAGGCTTACTTGAAGGTTCATGGTACTTACTAACCAATTACAACTGTACTTATAACCCTACTTATACTACCCCTAAAGGGCCTTATAGGGGTTATCCCAATTATAAGTAGGGTTATAAGCCCAGTCATAATTGGTTAGTAAGTACCATGAACCTTCAAGTAGCCTGGGGTTTAAGATGTCGCCGAACACCTACCGTAGTGAAGGCAGGCGTTCTCGAACCCTCACTCTGGTTGTGGGTTTCGGGTTTAGGGTTGGGACATTCAGAGTACCCAAGAGCCCAATACCCCTTAGTTAAGGAATGTACCTTCACTTATCAAGCTTGGTAGCCCAGTGGTACGGTACCCCAGTGGAGCCCTTTTCCCGTTTTTGTTTCTGGGTTCCCCTATAGAGCAACCGACCACAAAAGGGTGCCCTTTTGTAAGATGGTTACTGGGCTACTTTGCAAGGGATCCAACTTGGTTATGATTTACGGTACATTTTCGAAGGGGTATTGGGGGCATATACTAGGACCGGGAGTAGGCCCGTTTTTCCCTTTTTTAGGGTTGGGGTTCCCTTATAATCCCCTGAAAACCAAAAAGGGCACCCTTTTATTCCTAGGTTACTCCCAACCCTAAACCCTAAACCCTAAACCCTAAACCCTAAACCCTAAACCCTAAACCCTAAACCCTAAACCCTAAACCCTAAACCCACCGCCAAGGTGTTTCCCGATTCCCCGCGGGCTATCGACGAGGAAGCGCCGCAAATCCCGGAGACCATCCGTGAAAGCGAAGAGGAGGCAGACTATGCTGCTCCTGTTTAGGGTTCAGGGTTTAGGGTTTCGGGTTTAGGGTTTAGGGCTTTTGGTATAGGGTTCAGGGCTTAGGGTTTTGGGTTTGGGATTTGGGGTTTAGGGTTTAGCATGCTGCTCCTGTTTAATATAGGGGTCGGAATAATTACCAGTATTCCCTTTTGGTCCCTTTATAACTCTACGATAGTAACCCCCCCCAAACCCTACTCTAATTTCGAAGGCCCCTATATTAGGGCTTATGGTTTGGGGTTTAGTGGTGTACAATAGCCTAAAAAGCATCACTTCATGCTTCGAGTCTCGGAGTTGGATGTAGAATGTGGGCATTTAGGATAAGTTTGGCTTTGTTCTTTGGGTTTGGGATTCAGCTCCTCTCTGGAAACTTCCTGGGGTCACAGCCTTATACGTGTCGTCTCAAGACTATCGGAAAAGACAAGCCTGTGACTGCAACCTAGGGTTTAGGGTTTAGGGTTTAGGGTGTACGGTTTAGGATTTAGGGTTAGGGTTTAGGGTTTGGGGCTTAAACTACGCCAAAACCCATGCAAGAACTATGTAGCTAAAATCATCAGACGGAGAAACCCCAACCCCTAAACAAGGAATGGGGCGGCTGCCATCAGCTTGCATACTTTCGTGTTTAGGGTTTCGTGTTTGAGTTTAGGGTTTAGGGTTCGCCCTAAACCCTAAACCCTAAACCCTAAACCCTAAACCCTAAACCCTAAACCCTAAACCCTAAACCCTAAACCCTAAACCCTAAACCCTAAACCCTAAGCCCTAAGCCCTAAACCCTAAGCCCTAAACCCCTATAAGTGGCTTTGGGCTTCGGGGTCAGCCTGCAAGGACAACGATCGGACGCCTTACTCGGGCGTGGCGCCCCTGCCCACGTCCTCGGAACACCACACTGAGGACCGCACTGAGGCAATGGAGGCTCGGAAGGTTCAGGGTTTAGAGTTTAGGGTTTAGCGTTCAGGGTTTAGGGTTTCCTTCCCCCCCCTAATGCTAACCCCGCCCCCCCCCCCCCCCCCCCGGCAAAAAAAGTCGAAAATTCGGATCGGCCGGAAGGCATTCAAAATTTGAGGGGTTAAATGTTGGTTGGAACCCTAAACCCTGAAATCCCTAAGACCTATAAACCCCATACACCCCTTAAAACAACCCAAACCTTAAACCTTAAAAACCCTAAGAACCTCAAACGAACCCTAAACAAAACCCAAACAAATCCCTGAACAAACTCTAAGACCTACAAACCCTTCAAAAACCCTTTAGCCTAAACAAACCCTAAGACCTACAATCCCTAAATAAACCCCAAACAAACCCTGAAGCCTAAACAACCCTAAGACCTACAAACCCTAAATGTCCTCAAACAAAAAAAGGGCTGAACCCTTAAAATAACCAAAGACATGGATTGTTCCCCCTTATACCAGCAGTCCTTAACAGGGAATATAGTACCCCTATTGCAATCCCCATTAAGGACTGTTAGTATAAGGGGGAACATCCCAACCTAAGACCTGTAAGCGATCGTGACTTTTCATCGTAGGCTGGTCCTTCGCCGCGGGATTCATTGAAGTGCCTGGCAGGTAGGCGCTAAACCCGAAACCCTAAACTTAAACCCCCCCCTTGACCTTCAGTTCCGCTAAAGCCTCATCCCTGCGGCCTTACTTGCAATCAAGCAGGAAAGGAAAGATAATAGTGACAATGCCAACCGTAAGTCGTAGCAATAAACGTTGGGGGGGGTTAAGGTTTAGGGTTTAGGGTTTATTTAATTAGGGTTTAGGGTTTAGGGTGTGGGGCTTAAGGTTTAGGGTTTAGGTCTTCATGTGGGACCCACTTTAATGTGTAGGCCCCCCCGCCCCCCCCCCAGGAACAGTCGAGGCGTGGATGGGATCCTGATTACACGGCCCCGAGGGCTTATATGATTTTAATAGGGAGGAGTTTACAAGGGGCAGCGATGCCCAGCATCCTTTTTACAGGCGCGCCGCGTGGATTTTTCTTACGGCGCCCGGACGATTTGACTTTAAAGAGGATCCCCCAAACAGTCAGGGGATCCTGAATAATTTGGCCAATTTGACTTTAAAGAGGCCCCCCCTGCTAAACGGGGTCCAACATTAGGGTTTAGGAGCAAGGAAACCTTACACTCTAAACCCCATACTCTCAGCTAAGCCCCAAACCAAAAACCCGCGCACCCTAAACCCTCGACGCGAAGGTACTCTACCAAATACATTCCGAAGGAGCCCCAATACCCCTCAATGATTGTTAAAATTTCTTCAACCATATCAAAGCATCCCTATATATATATATATATACACGCCTCTAAGGGATCTGGGGGTACCTCATTCCCTAAACCCTAAACCTAAACCCTAAACCCTAAACCCTAAACCCTAAACCCTAAACCCTAAACCCTAAACCCTAAACCCTAAACCCTAAACCCTAAAAAGGCCGTGGCATCCCGGCGCTCCTCTGGGCGCTCCTCTGAGATCCAGCACGAAGAGACGCTTTGAGACGGTAGATCAGGAGACCGGGCTTAGGTTGAAGGCGGGTTTAGGGTTTAGGGTTTAGGGTTTAGGGTTCAGGGTTTAGGGTTTAGGGATTAGGGATTTAGAGGTTTTGGGTTTAGAGTTTTCGGGTTTTCGGGTTTTCGGGTTCTGGGTTTCGGGTTTCGGTGTTTGGTCTCATGGAAATAAGACCCTTGAGCCAACCGTGGCTGTCTTCACAAGAGCATGGTGGCGTCTAGGGTTTGTGGTCTCTAAACGAAACCCATAAACCCTAACCCCAGCATGAACCACTGGGGAACCCAAAACACGAAACCCTAAACCCTCCATGAAAACCAGGGGGGTGGGGGTACCATAAGCTTTGTACCCGAATCCCAAAACCCTAAACCCTAAACCCTAAACCCTAAACCCTAAACCCTAAACCCTAAACCCGCCATGAACCACCGGGCAGAGTGCAGACCCTAAACCCGAAAGCCAAGCCCTAAACCCCAAACCCTAAATACAAGCAGCCTGAAACGGGGGAACCCTAGACTGAACCTGTCATGGTTGACGGAAGGTTTAGGGTTTAGGGTTTAGGGTTTAGGGTTTAGGGTTTAGGGTTTAGGGTTTAGGGTTTGGGGTTTGGGGTTTATTGTCCCATCCACAGCTGCCAGGAGTCCCGGCTGAACGGCTGAGGCTTTTTTCCATTTTGGCACAAAGACCAAGATACACGATTTCGGGGATCATTCTCTATACTTTCTGGCCCTAACCTAAACCCCCCTTCTACTAACAGTCCTAAATAGGGATCGTGATTTTAATAGGGGGTACTCTACACGATTCCGGAGATTACTCTCTATACTTTCCTGGGCTTTGGAGTACTATACATCAATACATTTGTTTGGTTCTGGGCTCCTATTACAGCTACTTATACCTAGAAAGTCTTAGAAAGTATATACTTCTTTTCCAGGGCCTACTCCAAAGTAGGGTTTCTGACCCTTAACCCGAAACCCTAAACCCTAAACCCTAAACCCCAAACCCTAAACCCTAAACCCTAAACCCTACACCCCAAGTTTGGGATGTTCACCCTTATACTAACAGTCCTTAATGGGGACTGGTACTTGGCGGTACGATGAAGCCGATGAAGGACTGTTGGCATAAGGGGGAACATCACCCCAAGTTCTTGAACACGTATCTTGCGGGTGTGTTGTGGGTACTTGAGGGTTCATGGTACTTACTAACCAATTAAGGCCCTTTAGGGGTATTATAAGTAGGGTTATAAGTACAGTTATAATTGGTTAGTAAGCACCATGAACCTTCAAGTAGTGTCCGGATCTCCGAAACTACTAGCTGCTGACCACAGATGTCATCTCTTGCAAAAGCAGCTCTCGAAGAGAGCAGAATTGAGTTGCAACTGGCTTCGGTTACCTTACCATGCACCCTAAACCCTAAACCCTAAACCCTAAACCCTACACCCTAAACCCTAAACCCTAAACCCTTCTAAGCCCTAAACCCTGAACCCTAAACCCCAAACCCCAAACCCCAAACCCCAAATGTCCGCTGTCCACCCTCCCATGCCAAGGCAGCCAAAGGCAGCACTACGTAACTACGACTAGCGCACTGCGGGGGCCCGCACGCATCGTGACGCTACGAAGGGATTCTTCGTCCCGCCACCCTAAACCCCAAACCCTATACCCTAAACCCTGAACCCTAAACCCTAAACCCTAAACCCTAAACCCTACACCCTAAAATCCTAAACCCTCAACCTCAAGCCTTAGTGTGTATGTATATACACATATGTACAGAACTACGCGAATAAATATACACAGTCATGTATGATCCCAGGCTGGTACCCGGACAACGTCCCCTCAAGGTTTTGGGTGTAGGGTTTCTCCCCTCCCCGACCCCATGGTTCATGGTTTAGGGTTTGGGGTGTAGTGTTTAGGGTTTGGGATTTCGGGTTTAGGGATTAGGGTTCGGCTTTAGGATTAGGGTTTGCGCATTATGGTTGGTGGAAGGTTTAGGGTTTAGCGTTGAGGGTTTCCCCGCTCCTGTCGTTCGTGGTGGGTTTAGCGTTAATGCTTAAACCCTAAACCCTTAGGCCCAAAATTGTGCGGGATCATGTGTTCTTGAGGCTCAGGGTTCGCGGGCCCTTGTTCCCTTGTTCCAAGTTAATCATGGGACTCCCCTAAGTAAGGTTGTGCCCTTGGGTTTGGGGACCCTCTTTTGAGAATATCAACGACATATTAGGAGTATGTTAAGGGACCTCTTAGGGGTACGTCTTTAGGGGTTCGAGTATGACTGAATTAAGCCCTAATCCTAAACCCTAAGCCCTAAACCCTATAGCTAATCCTAAACCCTGAGCCCTAAACCCTAATCCTAACCCCTGAACCCTAAACCCTAAAACCCTAAACCCTAGGCAACTGTGGGATTGAGCATAACACCTCTTCGGCCCCCGCGGTGAATTCTGTGCTGGGCACCCGTCCCAAAATTCGCCGGCACGTGTAGAAGTACCACGCGTCGGGTTTTAAACCCCTTCCAAAAGGAAGGACACCCCAAGCGGAGGGTTTAGGGTTTAGGGTTTAGGGTTTAGGGTTTAGGGTTTAGGGTTTAGGGTTTAGGGTTTAGGGTTTAGGGTTTCAGAATTTTAGGGCCTTATGTCAAGGGATTAAGACACGTACAGGTTGTACCCATAAAGGTTCCCCTTCAGAAACTCGTAATATGGCCCTTATAGGGCTGTTTAACAAAAGGTTTCCCAAAACGCAAGGGTACAACCCAGAACCCTACTTGAAGGTTCATGATACTTACTACCCAATTATAACTGGGCTTATAACCGTACTGATAATTGGGACAACCCCTATAAGGACCTTTAGGGCTATCATAAGTAGGGTTATAAGTACAGTTATAATTGGCTAGTAAGTACCATGAACCTTCAAGTAAGGGTCCAAGGTACAGCCCCTTGACGAAGTTTAGGCTTGAGGCAGGCGTCTTGCTGGTGCAGGGGGCAGGCGATGGGGCTTTTAGGGTTTAGGGTTTTAGGGTTTTAGGGTTTAGGGTTTTAGGGTTTTGGGGTTTTGGGGTTTTAGGGTTTTAGGGTTTTAGGGTTTTAGGGTTTTAGGGTTTTAGGGTTTTAGGGTTTTAGGGTTTAGGGTTTTAGGGTTTAGGGTTTTAGGGTTTAGGGCGTAGTAGACGGACTTGGAGAGTTGGCAGTGGGCATTCTCCCGGCGTGCGTTGTAAACACGCGCTTCTGGGGTGTCCTGCAGGGCACAAAGAAGAGCTCCGTAAAGCTAGGCGAGGTGCATATCGTTGATGAACCTGACACCACGCGCGTGCAATTGTGGCACGCTGGAGATGTACGGCTGGCGAAGCAAGATGCGTTCGGGCCTGTTTAGGGGTTAGTCGGGGTGTTTAAGGGCTTTCGCTTTCGGTTTTTGAGGGTTGTATGGTCCTTGGGCTTGGGCATCCATCTCACCCTACACCCGAACGTCGAAGCTGCACAGCACGAACACCCGAAACTGAACACCGAAAACTTAACCCATCACTAAACCCTATAAGCCTAAACTCCTCAACCCGAATTAAACCCTAACTTCCCGCCCTAAACTCTAAACCCCGAAGCCCTTCGCAAGTAGCATCGTCCGCACTTTCATAATATGAGCTCGCAGAGAGCCATGAACCCAGAAACCCTTAACGCCCTAAAGCCCTAAAGCCCTAAAGCCCTAAAGCCCTAAAGCCCTAAAACCCTAAAGCCCTAAAGCCCTACAGCCCTAAAGCCCTTAAGCCCTAAGCCCTGAAGCCCTAAAGCCCTAAAGCCCTAAAGCCCTAAAGCCCTAAACCTGAAAGCAAAAGACCCTAAGCGCTGAGGCCCTGAAGCCCTGAAGCCCTAAGAACCCCAAAAGCCCTAAGGCCCGAAAAGCCGAAAAGCCCTAAAGCCCTAAAGCCTTACAGCGCTAGAGCCTTAAAGCCCTAAAGCCAAAAACCCTCAGAACGCCAGAAACTTTTAATTCCCCAAGCCCTAAAGCCCTCTCTTTCCCAAACCCTAAAGCCCTAAGGCCCGAAAAGGCCTCAAGCCCGAAAGCCCGAAAACCCCAAAGCCCCAGACCGAAAGCCCGAAAGCCCTAAGGCACTAAGCCCCCCAAATCCTATAGAACCCCACAAAACCCTATAGAAGCCCTAAACAACCCTAAACAACCCTAAACAACCCTAAACAACCCTAAACAACCCTAAACAACCCTAAACAACCCTAAAGCCCTAAAACCCTAAACCCTAAACCCTAAACCCTAAACCCCCCGGCCCTTCCCGAGGCTCTGCCGCGCTTCAGGTGCAGGTCCGCCCCCTCCGGGAGCCCTCTGGCGCGCACCAGCAAAGGTTTCGTAGGGTTTAGGATTTAGGGTTTAGGGTTTAGGGTTTAGGGCGCGCACCAGCAAAGGTTTCAGCTTTGGGGGGTTTTGGTAGGATTTTGGGGTTTATGGGTTTAGGGTTTGGGGTTTAGGGTTTGGGGTTTAGGGTTTGTGGTTTGGGGTTGAGGGTTGAGGGGTTTTGGGTTGGCGGTTGAGGGCTTAGGGTTGAGGGCTGAGGTGGTTTAGCGCTTGGGGGTTTAGGGTTTAGGAGTTGAAGAGTTTCGGACTTTCGGGTCTCATTAGAGTTAGGATTCAGGGCAGCCCCGCGCCCTAGATACCCTAAGGTTTTGTGTGTGTAGGGTTGTTGGGAGGTTTAGTCCGGAATGTTTAGGCGGGTGGTGAATCTAAATTCTGGGTCCTGATCAGATTTTGAATGAGATGGCTCCGAGCTTGAGAGTGGGTTGCGGGAGGGTTTAGGGTTTAGGGTTTAGGGTTTAGGGTTTAGGGCTTAGGGCTTAGGGCTTAGGGTCTGTTCCCAGGTGCCTGCACACTATGCAAATCTTGTAAGGGATTTGGGGTACTGCAGGGTCCTTTAAAGGCCCATGGTAAGTTGTAGCTACTGGTGCACGGGAAACTACCCGCCTGGAAACAGTCCCTAAACCCTAAACCCTAAACCCTAAACCCTAAACCCTAAACCTTAAACCCTAAACCCTAAACCCTAATCAGTATGTTGCGCACCTCTCCCGAGGGAGTTCGCCAGGCCCCAGCTGGGGTACCGACGCCACACAGAGACCTTCAGCAACCCAAGTTGAACCCTATCCTAAAACTTAAACTCAGCCTAAAACCCTAAACCTAAACATTAACCTGAACCTTGCGCATTGTCGGGTTTAGGGTTAATTAGGGTTTAGGTTTAGGGTTTATAAGGTTTAGGGTCTAGGGTCAGAGGTTTAGGCTTGGTAAGGTTTCGGTTTGCAGGGTTTAGGTAATCCGAAGCCCAAGTCCTCATTTATCCCCTGAAACCCACTCCTTACAAGTGGTCGCCTTCCAGCTTAATATTTCCTGGGTTCAGGGTTTAGGCTTGAATGTTTAGGGTTTAGAGTTCAGGGAAACGAGGCCCCTTCCTACCCATAGACACAGACTTGAACTTAGGGAGATGGCCAGGGTGTGGTGCGCACGGTTGCCCTATTTCCTGAAACCTACACCCCGACAAACCCTAAACGCCTAACCCCTACACCCCAAACCCTGAACCCTAAACTCTAAATCCTAAACTTGAAATGACCCCGCTGCCCACCCGCCTCTCCGCCGTGAGGTTTTCAAACTTCTGAGACTGGCCCTGAGCCGGGTCCTCATGGGTTAGGGTTTAGGGTTTGGGGCTAAGGCTTTTCATTGCGACTGAGGGGCAGGGGATAGATGCTTACTAACCCAAACCCTCAAACTTTGCACCTCAAACTTTGAATGAGAAGGCTTGGGGTTTCATCCTGGAGCCTACATTGCCAATACTATCGCCCCACTTATGCCTGTATACTATCTACTTTCTATTCAAATTTCAAACTACCCAAAATGCATAATTCAGTACGCCCCTATATTGAGGGTTCCAAAATGCCCATAAACCTTAAACCCTAAACCCTAAACCTCAACTACAAACATTGTCGATGTTTAACTCCGGGCGCTCCGTGCAAGTCCGGTTACCTTGCTTGCAGACAATTAGTAGGGATGAGGGTTTGAAGGTTACTAGACTGACTTTACAAGGGGGACCCTAGTTGGGGGTGTTTAGGGTTTAGGGTTTAGGGTTTAGTGTTTAGGGTTTAGGGTTTAGGGATCCTACTGAGTAACCCTACTTCATAAGCGCTTAGTAGGTCTCCCGATCCTGCATGTAGGAGTAATTGCACTCGGTTCCTAGTGGTATCCTTTCTTCTCGTTTTAAGAGGCTCTTATCCACAGCAAGATCAGTCACATGGAATCTAGTAGGAGACATACCTTAGTATAGGCGGCATTTCTGGAAGCACTGAACCCTACCCTAAAGCCATACAAGTGCAGGGAACTGAAGTCCCATGCAAATCCCCTAGGTGCTGAGTAGGTAGCCTTTAAAATTTCAGGGCATTCCCCGAAGCCCAATACCCCTTAATTAAGGAATTTTCCGTAAATCATATTCAGGATCCCTTTATAATCTAAGGTATATTCCTTATTTAAGGAGTATTGGGCTCTCTAGGTTCGCAACCCTTGGTGAAGCCTTTTTTCCCCTGGATTGCTCAGCCCGAAATCAGAAATGTCGGGGAGGACATGGATGTACAGCTGTGTCGCGGTCTTGTTCGGGTGCGTTCAAAAGTAACATTGCCCGCACATGTCCGAAGTCTGTAGGGCTTAGGCAACCCTCAACCCTAAACCCTAAACCCTAAATCCTAAATCCTAAACCCTAACACCACATTCAGTCAGCAACATCTTTTACCCGAGAGTTGGTAAGGTTGCTGCGAGACGGCTGCGGACGGAGGCTCCTTAGGGTAGTCTAGGGGTTCTAAGGTTACAGTAATTACAGTAAGGGTTTAGGGTTTAGGGTTTAGGGTTTAGACAAGCATTGAGGACTGTAGGGCTTGGGGGGGGTTAGGGCGTGTTTAGTTTAGGGCCCCAGGTTCTATACTGGAGTGCGCACAACCTTACACCAGCATGTCGTCATTAAATAGGGGCTTGGGTTTGTTTATCGCAAAGCCGCCGTTTAGGGTTTGGGGTTTAGGGTTTCGGGTTTCGGGTTTAGGGTTTAGGGTTTAGGGTTAAGAGGAGCAAGGCAGCCGACGTGGAGGTCCGGCTTTTGGCCTGCCTCCTTGAACCTTGAACCCTAAACCCTAAACCCCTAAACCCCTAAACCCCCAAACCCCTAAACCCCTAAACCCCTAAATCCCAAAACCACTAAACCCCTACGCCCCTAAGCCCCTAAACCCCTAAACCCCTAAACCCCTAAACCCCTAAACCCTAAACCCCAAATTTCCACCCTGCCTGCTTAGGCCGTACCCACCCTTTACTAGGGTGCCTGGACCCAGAATGATACCCGGCAGCGAGATACACCTTTACTGGATGGACAATCGGTGGAGCCATTGGAGAATGGTCGAATTCAGCCCCTTGGGCTGAGCCTTGCTTTAGGACCACTAAAGTGGTGCCCCCTCCCTTACCTCCCCCCCCCCCCCCCCCCCGCTACCTTCACCACACCTTTGTAGGGATGGGAATTGAGGGCGACAGCCTAAACCCTAAAAGGCAGTGGCTTGCGTGGTGGCCTGCCAAAGCTCACAGCGGGTGGGGGAAAAGAAACCTAGCACCAATGAGAATTGTTGGACTGCATTGGAAACAGATGCCTTCGCGTGACATGCCCCCCCCCCCCCCCCCGCCCCCCTGGGTGTGTTGGGGCGCCATTTACACATGTTACTTACTGCCGCTGCGTGGCGAGACGCCCTAAACCCAAAACCCTAAACCCGAAACCCGAAACCCTAAACCCTAAACCCTAAACCCTAAAGCCAAAACCCAAAACCCAAAACCCTAAACCCTAAACCCTAAACCCTAAACCCTAAACCGTAAACCCTAAACACGAAACCCTAAACCCTAAACCCTAAACCCTACACCCTAACCCTAAACCCTAAACCCTAAACCCTAAACCCTAAACCCTAAACCCTAAACCCTAAACCCTAAACCCTAAACCCTAAACCCTAAACCCTAAACCCTAAACCCTAAACCTAAACCCAAACCCTAACCCCCCCCCCCCCCCCCCCTGCCTGGCTCCTGGTGAACAGGTGGGCAGGAGCTACGGGGCGCTCCCTTAGCTGGCATCTCAGAGGTTTAGGGTTTAGGGTTTAGGGTTGAGGGTTGAGGGTTGAGGGTTTAGGGTTTAGGGTTCAGGGTTTAGGGTTGATTTAGGGTATTAGGCTTTTTTTTGTGTGTTTGTTCGGGTTGCAGGGTTTAGGAATTTAGGGGTTCAGGGTATAAGGATCAGGGTTTAGGGTTGATGTAGGGTATTAGGCTTTTTTTTGTGTGTTTGTTCGGGTTGCAGGGTTTAGGAATTTAGGGGTTCAGGGTATAAGGAATTTTGGGTTTTGGGGTTTTAGGGGTTTGGGGTTTTAGGGTTTTGGGGGTTTAGGGTTGGAGGGCTTTAGGCTTTTTTTTTGTTTTTTCAAGGATTTAGCGTATTAGAGCTTTAGAGTTTTCGGAGTTTAGGTTTTTGGGAATTCATGGCTTTTAGGGTTTTAGGGGTTTGTGGGTTTTTGGGTTTCAGGGTTTCAGGACTTCAGGGCTTGTAGGGTTTTAGGCTTATGGTTTAGGGTTTAGGGTTTAGGGTTTAAAATTTCAAATTTAAAGTTGTAGGGTTGTAAAGTTTAGGGCTTACGGTTTTGCAGAGTTTAGGGCTTTGGGTGTTTAGGTTTTAGTGTTGAGGGAATACTGTATTTGCTCTGAGATCGCCTCTTTTGGGGAACTGCTGACAAATTCCCTAGCTGGGCCCCTAGTTTTTGACTAAGCACTGGTGAGTTCAGGGGTTCAGGCAAGGTTTGGATCGATTGTTAGTAATTAGGGTTCTTGTGCCTCCGCCCTACGTGACCGCTGTTCTTCGCGGCATGTGCACCCCCAAAAGGCCGAAACCCTAAGCCCAAACGTCCGAAACCCTAAGCCCCAAACGCGCAAACCCTAAGCCCAAAAAGCCGAAACCCTAAGCCCGATAGCCCCAAACCCTAAACCCTAAACCCGAACCCTAAACCCTAAACCCTAAACCCTAAACCCTAAACCTCAAACCCCCAAAGAATCCCAAAGTCCAAAAGCTCCCACAGGCTGCCGCAACCCCGATCCCCCAAAAGCCCCCAAAGAAACCTAAAGCCCTAAACCCTAAACCCTCAACCGTTTAAACCCTAAACCCTAAACCCTAAAGCCCCCCGAGGCTGCCATACCCCTGGGATTCCTCGAAGAGATCGCCAGTGGCATCGACGGCCCCCGGGCCCGAATATCGGGTTTAGGGTTTAGGGGTACCCTAAACCCTAAACCCTAAATCCTAAACCCTAAGCCCCAAACCCTAAACCCTAAACCCTAAACTGTAGGGTTGAGGGAAGTTTAGGGACTCAGGGTCTGGGGCTTTGAGGCTTCCGGGAGTCAAGGCTCTTAGCTTCTTGGGGTCTACAGGGCTTCGGCCTTAGGGCGGGCTTCGGGCTGAGGGTTTAGGGTTTAGGGTAGGGTTTCGGGCTTAGGGCTTAGGCCCTACTCGTACTTGCTGAAGTCGCATCCGCCATGCATGCACAAACTGCTGCATAGAACTGGGGGTTCGTGAATTTCTCCATCCTCGCACAGCGTTTACTTGGGGGAAACAGATTGAGGGCGGCGTTCATTAGGGGAAGCATCGTGCAATAAAAAGTTGATGTGACTTCGACGTTTCTGAGTAGGCCTTGGGGCCTAGGGCTTGGGCGGGCGTAGGGCTTCGGGTTTCGGGTTTAGGGCTTGAGTTCGTCTGTTCGTTTCCATAACTAGGTAGGTCCTTTGGATGTTGAGCTTAAGAGGGTCCTGCTTTAGGAACATGTTTTGCAGTGCCCCAAAGCCTAACCCGTAAACCCTACTTGGGGTTTAGGCTTCAAGGTTTCGGGGCTCGTGCACAGCTTCACGGGCCCCAATCCCTAAACCCAAGGGTTTGTGTCTACAGAGTTCAAGGGCTTGGGCCTAAACCCGAAACCGCGGGGGTATCGCATGTCCCACACTCCCTTGACAAGCCAACCGCTAGCAATCCTGTGCTTCTGCTGTCCTGGCCCACCCGAAAAGTCCAGGGTTTCGGGTTTGGCTTGCTGATGACAATGCGAAGTTGTTTTTCGCACTGGTAAGAGGTACTTCCGTGTAGACGATTCCTCCGGTGGAGATTACCACATCAAGATTGAACGAGATCTCTGAACGGCTCGAACGCCAGCCGCTACACGCAGTCATGAAATGTCTATTAGAGGTGCTTCCCACTGGTCAGGCCGGTGTCCTGCTTGCAGAATACTTAAGGCCGAATCGGGCGACTCTACAACTTTGGACACAAGAAGATCGCCAGGGAATCATCTGAAGGGCAACTTCTTGGTGAAAGCTGCTCGCCCATAAGGGGAGCCTTCTTGTGTAGCGCGCACACCGAAGCCCAACCCCTAATTAACCCCCACCCTAGACCCTAAACCCGAAACCCTGAACCCTGAACCCTAAACCCTAAACCCGAAACCCTAAACCCTAAACCCTAAACGCCCTGAACCTCAAGCCCGAAACCCTATACAGCCAAACCCCACCTTAGAAAGTCTGACCTTTCCAGGTTACGAGGGCATCGTGGCTACGGAGGCTCCCGCCAGGGTTCAGGGGCCTTGGGCTGCAGGGTGGAGGGTCCCCAGCCCCCTTAACCCTCAAAGGGTTTTAGGGTTCAGGGTTTGGGGTTTGGGTTTTAGGGTTTGGGTTTTAGGGTTTGGGTTTTAGGGTTTGGGTCTTAGGGTTTGGGTTTTAGGGTTTGCGTTTTAGGGTTTTAGGGGTAGAGGTTGGGATGTTCCCCACAAACACTCCTATGAAGGACTGTTTGTGTGAGGGGGAACCTCCCAAGGTATGTGGGTTTAGGGTTTCAAGCCCGGGTTGTTTCCCTTGTTCGTTGTTCGAGGTGTTAGGGTGTCGGGTTTCTTTGTCATAGTTGGGTACAATTTTACATTTTTTAAGGGTACTTAAACCCTATAAGGAATACAAGATTAAATTTCTAATACTATCCCAACCATGAACTAGGTTTAGGGTTTAGGGTTTAGAGAGGCGTGCAGTACACCTGAGATGAGGCGCTGGAGTCTCTGTTGGCCGTCCCGCCGGAAGCAGCCCGGGGCCACGTCCACTGAGGGTTTCCAGGGCTGAGGGGCTTCAGGGGTGGGGGGGTTTGGCTGGGGGGGGGGGGGGGGGGGGGGGGGGAAAGGTGTAAGTTCCAACTTGGGTTAGGGTTCAAGGTTTTTGGCTTAGGGCTGCGTGGGGTTATGGCTTTCATCAGTTTCAGGTCTAATTCGGGTTTGTACTCGTAGGTTTCGGCGTTTTATGCCGCGTCGGGTTGGTGGGCTTTGTCTTATGGTTGCGTTTGGGGGCCTCCAGATGTTTGTTCAAGGTTTCGGGCTGGGGTCGTCGTTGCCTGTAGTATAGAAGAGCTATTCGTATAGTATAGTCCAGGTGCTAGCATTAGGCATTGCGGCCCGGGGTGTGCCCCGTACTTTTTCCAAAGGATCCTCTACTCCATACGTTCTAGGCAACCTAAATCCTGAACCCTAAACCCTAAACCCTAAACCTAAACCCTAAACCCTAAACCCTAAACCCTAAACCCTAAACCCTAAACCCTAAACCCTAAACCCTAAACCCTAAACCCTAAACCCTAAACCCTAAACCCTACTGAAAAGCTCTAAACGCCAGACACTCGTAAGCCCCCAACTGTGAACCTGCCTGTGGTTGCGGGGTTTAAGGCTTAGGGCTGTTGTCAATTAGTCGTGTTTGGTTTGTTCGTTTTTTTTTTTTTTTTTGGGGGTGGGGGGGGGGGGGGGATTTCGGTTTTTTTCGGGCTTCGGCGGGTTTTTAGGGCTGAGAGTGTCAAGGTAAGGGTGTTGTAAGCCCTACAGGCGTGAGTAACCTTAGAAGGCTTAATTTTTCCTAAAACCAAATCGGAGACTCAGCTTAAGCTTTCAAACCCCAAACTCCTCAAACCCTCAACCCTAAACCCTCAAAACCCTCAACCCTAAACCCCCAAAACCCCCAACCCTAAACCCTAAACCCTAAACCCTACACACGAACCCTAGGCCCGAAACCTTGAAGCCGCTTGGGACTTTCTACGAATCCGGCGCCAGACCTCCAACTGCACAAGTGGCACAAGTCCTAGTTTCGGCTGGAATTATAGGGGCCTTTATACTTCGAACAGGGTTTTGGAGGTTCGTATAGAAGAAGTACATAGGGACCCATAAGGGAATGCTATGAGCAGTTCTTCCGAGTTTTCACAGTGTATATATATATATATATATATAAAAAGTCATATTAAATAAATGAATAAATAAATATATATATATATATATGTATATATATATATACAAATATATATATATATATATATATATATATATATTTGGTTTTAGGGTCTTTCTAGGGCGTCTCGTGGAGTAAAGGAGCACACCCGGTGTCTTTTGGGGGCTTCAGGGCCAGTAGAGTTTAGGGACTAGGTGTTCCCCCTGATACTAACATTCCTTAATAGGGATTATAGTAGAGGGTACTATCATCCCTATCAAGGACATCCCAAGTCTGGGGTTTAGGGACATTTCTTCATTGCCGGCTCAGCCCGCGTTGCTGGTGGCGCGGATACTTCCCCAAAGCCCCAAGCCCTAAGCCTGAAACCCCTAAGCCCTAAGCCCTACAAGGGCCCCATACGCCAAGCTGCGATCATTCTCATGCTTAAAGCCCGACAAAACTTCCGAATCCCCCAAAATAGGAGCGTAGTTCGAATTTTTCAGCTTGGAAATCGAAGCTATGCCCCGCCAGCCTCCATTTCCAGGACACCAGGGCGGGGGTCTAGAGGGTATAGGCTTTAGGGCCTAGAGGTTCTCGTAGCCTCTAGACCCATACCCCAAACCCGGACCCCCAAAGCCTAAACCCGAACGCGGTTTAGGGTGTATAGGGTTCAGGGTTAGAGTTTAGGGGTTAGGGTTTGGGGTTTGGGGTTTAGGGTTAGGGTTTAGGGTTTGGGGTTTGGGGCTTGGGGCTTGGGGCTTTGGGTTTAGGGGGGGCTGAGTACAAACAAAGTGCCGTACTGTCCGTCAGAGCCTTATAGTGCTCCAGGACCCTAAACCCTAAACCCCAAACCCTAAACCCTAAACCCTTGAAGGACGGACAGCCAAGACTGCTGGATTCAAGGGACTAAAGGAGGGACCCTTATAAGGGACCTTAGGGGTTCTTCAGGGGTTATTTAGGTGCTACTTCGGTATACAGGGACTATAGAAGGAATATATAGGGTTATTTAGGGCCATAAGAGTTAAGGGTCCCTTCGGGGGTCCCTCCTTATACCTCTTATGGAAGCAGTTGACCAACCATATGGCTGGTCATACCTTCTGTCCCCCTTCTCAAAACAAATAGGAGCCGCAAGAAAGGGCACCCCTATGTTTTTTGGGAAACCGCCCGCTAAACGCTAAACGCTAAACCCTAAACCGTTACACGCTAAACCCTAAACCCTAACCCAAAGCACTAAACCCTGAACCCTACGCCCTACACCCTAAACCCTAAACCCGAAACCGAGTTTGGGTATCAGAGCGTTGCGAGAGGACGCCGGTGCCCTCTTCTGGCTGCTTGTGGGGCGCTCCTGCTGCTGCTGCAACCTGCCTCGCCCTGTGTGTGACCCCACGGTTTAGGGTTTAGGGTTTAGGGTTTGGGGTTTGGGGTTTTGGGGTTTTGGGGTTTTGGGGTTTGGGGTTTGGGGTTTAGGGTCCAAGGTTCAGGTACCTAAATAGACCCTAAACGCAGGCCCTGAACCCTGAAGAGGCCCTGAATTTAAGCCTTTAACCCTGAACAGGCCCCGAACTTCAGCCCTAAACCCTAAACAGGCCCTAAACTCAAG
Organism: Symbiodinium natans; assembly: GCA_905221605.1. Lineage (NCBI taxonomy): Eukaryota > Dinophyceae > Suessiales > Symbiodiniaceae > Symbiodinium > Symbiodinium natans. The sequence goes on along the minus strand of CAJNDS010002122.1, from coordinate 369,172 downwards.
CCCTAAACCCTAAACCCTAAACCCTAAACCCTAAACCCTAAACCCTAAACCCGAAACCCGAAACCCGAAACCCTAAACCCTAAACCCTAAACCCTTAAACCCAAACCCTAAACCCTAAACCCTAAACCCTAAACCCTAAACCCTAAAAACCCTAAACCCTAAACCCTAAACCCTAAACCCTAAACCCTAAACCCTAAACCCTAAACCCTAAACCCTAAACCCTAAACCCAACCAAGTTACACCCTCAGGGGTTGGGATTCAAGACTGGGAAATCGAGGTTTCAAGGTTCAGGGTATTGGGTTCACACGGCATGGGCTTGCCGACTACCCCCCCTCTATACCACCCCTCTAGGTTCCCCCCCCCACCCCCCCCCTAAATGACCTTGATTTGGTTTAGGGTTTAGGGTTTAGGGTTTAGGGTTTAGGGTTTAGGGTTCAGGGTTTAAGGTTTAGGATCCCTGAATAGCCTTATTATAGGGGGCACCTGGGGGGGGGGGGGGGGTGGTATAGAGGGGAGGTAGTACTTGCAGGTTCATGGTACTCATAACTCAGTGATAATTGTACTTAGAACCCACTTGTAAGCCCCTTGAGCACCCTAACATGGCTCTAATTTTGTGATAAGTACAGTGATAATTGGCTTAATAAGTACCCTAAACCCAAAACCTAAAACCCTAAACCCCAAACCCTAAACCCTGAACCCTAAACATGAACCTCCGAGTAGGGGAACGCATGAGGTTTCGGGTACCTGGTTGAGGCCCCACTGCACGTACCCAGCTGCCTTCAGCGCCGTCGCGGTGGCGCCCTCTGCCGAGGCGGCCCTAAACCCTAAACCCTAAACCCTAAACCCTAAACCCTAAACCCTAAACCCTAAACCCTAAACCTCTCTTACCATATATATTTAAACCCTATACACCTTCGTGGCTAAGGGTCATTTCTTCGTGGCTAAGGGTCAGTTCTTCGTGGCTAAGGGTCATTTCTTCGTGGCTCAGGGTCATTTCTTCGTGGCTTAGGGTCATTTCTTCGTGGCTCAGGGTCATTTCTTCGTGGCTAAGGGTGATTCCCAAACCCTAAACCCTAAACCCTAAACCCTAAACCCTAAACCCTTACTAAACCGTAAGCCCTAAACCCTAACCCTACACTCTGGTCGACAGGGTTTGGGGTTTAGGGCGATGGGCCTTAGAGTTCGAGATCTTTTGGGGTTTCAGGGTTTTAGGGTTTTAAGGGTTTTAAGGGTTTTAAGGGTTTTAAGGGTTTTAAGGGCTTTAAGGGTTTTAAGGGTTTTAAGGGTTTCAGGGAGTTCGGGTTTGCAGGGCTTTTGCTTCAGGTCTTTTCGGGGTTTAGGGTTCGAAGTTCCCCCGGGGAGCCCAATACTCATAGACCTTAGAAGAAACGGGCATCCGGAATATGATTTAAGGAATATTCCTTGTAAGTAAGACCTTAGTATGATTTGAGGACTATTCCGTACCCTAAACCCTAAACCCTAAACCCTAAACGGGCTCTCGAAGTTCGGGGCCCAAGCCCCGAGTCCAGAGATGTTTGGAAAGGCACCACCCTAAGCCCCAGGGTTTAGGGTTTAGGGTTTAGGGTTTAGGGTTTAGGGTTTAGGGTTTAGGGTTTAGGGTTTAGGGCCCCTATAAACCCTATGGACCCTACTATAAGCCCTATGAGTTCTGGAAACGATTGAGGGCACGTCGCAGCAACCCCCAGGCCGTGTCGACGCTGCGGAAAGCGGTCGGGCTGGCGTCAGGACTGCCCAAAAACCCTAAACCCTAAACCCTAAACCCAAAAACTAAGCCCAACTGTTTATCTCCCCAACTCCCCAAACCCTCAGCCGGTTTTAGGGTGCAGGGTTTAGGGTTAGGGTTGAGGGTTGAGGGTTGAGGGTTGAGGGTTGAGGGTTGAGGGTTGAGGGTTGAGGGTTGAGGGTTGAGGGTTGAGGGTTGAGGGTTGAGGGTTGAGGGTTGAGGGTTGAGGGTTGAGGGTTGAGGGTTGAGGGCATTTGGTTTAGGGTTTAGGGTGGGTTGGGGGTTTAGGGTTAACCCTAAGCCCGAAACCCAAGACCCTAAACCCTAAACCCTAGACCCCCCTCCCTTCTTTGTTTCGGAGGAGGGGCTCGCCCCTCCGAAGATTCGGTGCTCCAGTCGCTACTCTCGCTGCAGCGGCAAAAGACAGAGCTCAACAAGGCGTGACTGCTTTTTCGTTTTTGTTTTTCTTGTTCGATTTTAGGGTTTTGAGTTTAGGGTTTAGGGCTTAGGGTTTAGGGTTTAGGGCTTAGGGTTTAGTGCTTAGGGTTTAGGTTTTTTTTTTGAGTTTGGGTGTTGCTTTTTGTCGATCTTGGTGATCTACGGGGTTCCAGTCTAAGGGTGTAGGGTCTGGGGCTATCGTGTTTGGATTTCGGGTCTTGGGGAACTTCAGCCAGGGTCCAGGGTTAAAGTGCGGGGTCTAGGATCAGGGGTTCCCCAACGCAAGACGATGATTGCAAGGACTAAACCCTAACCCTAAACCCCTTAACCCCTAAACTGCCAGAGCCCGAAACCCTAAACCTTGCGATGTTCCCGCTTCTACGGACGGTCCTTAAGAAGGATTCTAATAGGAGGTACTGGAACCCCGTTTAGGACTGTTAGTATAAGGGAGAACATCCCACTCTAAATCCTAAACGCTAAACCCTCGGCCCTAAACCTAAATCCGGAGGGTTGAGCATCGTCGAGGATGCCGCCCCAAACACCCCTATAGGCCTGAACCCTTGGGTGTCCCCTAAGCCCCCAGAGTGCCCTGAGCCCTAGGTTTAGGGTCTAGGGTCTGGGGTCTGGGGTTTAGGGTTTAGGGTTTAGGGTGTAGGGTTTAGGGTTCAGGGTTCAGGGTTCAGGGTTGAGCCTTAGGCAGGGTCTAGGGAACTCTGAACCCTGAGAAGTTGCACAAGCCAAGCCGAAGATCCCCCCTGCAGTTTCCCTAAACCCTAAACCCTAAACCCTAAACCCTAAACCCTAAACCCTAAACCCTGAACCCTGTACCCTGAACCCTAAACCCTAAACCCTAAACCCTAAACCCTAAACCCTAAACCCTAAACCCTAAACCCTAAACCCTAAACCCTAAACCCTAAACCCTAAACCCTAAACCCAGCCCCAAGATGCCCCCTGCAGTTTGCAGGCCGAGCCTTTCCTGGAGAAGCTCACCGGGGGCTCGCGCGACGGGGGCAAGCGCTGGCGCCTGGTGCGGCCTGCCCTCGATGCTCAGAGGGTTTGCAGGATTTAGGGTTTCGGGTTTGGGGTTAGGGTTTTGGGCTGTTTAGGGTTGAGGGTTCAGGGTTTAGGGTTTTGGGGTTTTGGGTTTTTGGGTTTTGGGGTTTAGGGATCGAGGGTTTGCAGGATTTAGGGTTTACAGGATCCTCACGACCCTAAGCCCTAAATCCTAGGGGATCCCTACACCCGAAACCGGATTCCGTCTCTGGAGCTGATAGGGCTGGGCCCTGAAGGAGTTCACAAAGGTTCATGGGGTTTATAGGGGTGTTCTAGACAGCTTTACAGCCGGCTTCCAGGTTTAGAGGGTTTTACAGGGGCTTTGTGGGGCTTCTATGGGATTCAGAGCTCCGCATGTTCTCCACTGCCCCCTCGGTTTAGGGTTTAGGGTTTAGGGTTAAGGGTTGAGGGTTGAGGGTTGAGGGTTGAGGGTTGAGGGTTCGGGCGGTTCATGCCCTTATGGCGACCGCGGAGCTCTCATAAGGCGGCCCCTTGAAGCCTGCTTGGAGGTGTGGTACTTGTCACCCAAAGTGGTACTGTTAACTCTGTTATAAGGGTTTAGAGTTTAGGGTTTAGGGTTTAGGGTTTAGGGGTTATCAGCCAAGTTAGAACTGTACTTCTAACCCACCTTGTAAGCCCCTTAAGTGCCCTAATGTGGTAGTTATAATTGGGTGATAAGTACAGCTATAGTTGGGTTGATAAGTACCATGAACCTCCAAGGGTTGGGTGGCTGTAAGTAGGCTTAGAAGGGGGTTTTCGAGATTAGGGGTACCTTCTTGGGGTCCTTGTTAGAAGGGAATTCTACTATTTAGGGATCTACATTAGGGGTCCCCTTTTTTCGTAAACCCCTCACTTATCATCGGTGCAGCAACAAAAATGATGCACTGTGCACTGTATTTTGGCCAAAAGAAACTCTGCACATAACTTACTGACTGACTGGTCGTGAACCTCCAAGTAGGCCCCCCAAACCCTAAACCCCAAACCCTAAACCTCAAACCCCAAACCCCAAACCCTAACCCTAAACCCTAAACCCAGCCGGTTTTGGGGTGCCGTGCGGCCTAGGGATGTGATGGTTTTGGGGTCAGGTTGAGGGTATGACCTTCCCTAAAACCCCTCAAACCTTTGGAGTTAAAAGGCGGCGTTCATGTGTTCCCAAAATAGGGGTACCTCTTCTACACCCCAAATAGAATGGAAGCCTTTCTATTTTCGGAAACCCCCATGTGGGTTTCGGCTTCAGGGTTTGGGGTTTGGGAGGGCAAACCCTAAACCCTAAACGCTAAACGCTAAACCCTAAACCCCCTGGGGCCTCTGACAAGGTACCTGGCGACGCGGAACGCTGTTGTTGCTGCGCGGCAGGGCGCACCTGGGACCTTCAGGGTAGGTGTTTAGGGTTTAGGTTTAGGGTTTAGGGTTTAGGGTTTAGGGTTTAGGATTGAGGGTTTAGGGTTTAGGGTTTAGGGACCTTCAGGCATAGGCCCAAAGAGCCCAGCCCTTATCTAAGGAATATTGCTTAAATCAGGTTAAGATCCCTGAATAATTTAAGAGCCAAATTTATACGTCTTTCGTAAAAGGAATATTTCTTAAATCATATTGAGGATCCCTTTATAATTGTGGGGTTGCTCTACCATGGTATGACCGCTGCTGCTATGGTAGATGAGTCCAGACAATTTGGTGCGCAGATACACTTCCCGGCCTGAACTGATACACCTTCCGGCCTGAACTGATACGCTTCCCGGTGTCAACTGACACGCATTCCGGCCTGAACTGACACGATTCCCGGTGTCAACTGAGACACATTCCTGCCTGAACTGATACGCTTCCCGGTGTTAACTGACACACGTTCCGGCCTGAACTGAGACGGCCCGACACGCGTCTCAGAGAGGCCCCGAGACGCGTCTCAGAGAGGTCCCGCGACGCGTCTCAGAGAGGCCTCGAGACGTGTCTCAGAAGGGGCGTCTCAGAGAGGCGTCTCAGCTGCCCACATTGGTGTCTCAGTTTCCGGGCCGGGGCGTCTCAGAAGGCGTCTCAGAGGCCCTGAGACGTGTTGCGGGGCCTCTCTGAGACGCGTCGCGGGGCCTCTCTGAGACGCGTCACAGGGCCTCTCTGAGACGCCTTGAGTGTATCAGAGCGTGTCTCAGTTCGAGCTGGAAGTGTTTCAGTTTGAGCCCTGGAGTGTATCAGAGCGTGTCTCAGTTCCAGCTAGAAGTGTCTCAGATTCAGCGCCTTAAGTGTATCAGAGTGTATCAGAATGTGTCTCAGTTTGCCCCCCCCAAGCGTATCAGATTGAGCTTGTCTGCCTCCAAGCCAGGACTCATTCCCCATAGCAAAGCATGGTAGGGCGACCCTCTAACTTTATAATTTATGTATATTCCTGAATTAAGGGGCATTGGGCTCTCTGGGGTTAGGTGTTTATAGGGGTATAGGAAACCCAGAAGCTCAGAAAGCGTAAAGACTCGGCGCTGTTTCCTACACCCGTCAACCCCCAGAAACCTGAAGTCTTCAACCTAAAGCCAGAACGCCTCTAGGGCCGACTGCAAAAACAAATCTTCTCCTGCGGCTGAGGTCTTCCAGGGTTTAAGGTTAAGGGCTTATTTGTGTGTACGCGGCTAAGTTTCAGCCTTCATGGTTTCGGGTTGAGGGTCTTGAGTTTCAAGGGCTTTGCTAGGCAGGTTATTCTGCGAGCGAGCCTGCACCCTAAACCCGAAACCCGGGTTTGGAGGCGCACAAGGCACGAATGGCCCCTCAGTTGGCCTCTTTTGGGTTGAGGGTTTTGGAGAGTTTGCGGCTTAGGATTGGACAGAAAGGACCGCATGATTCAGGCTTGAGAGTTCAGGATACCCCTAAACCCTAAAACCCTAAAACCCTAAAACCCTAAAACCCTAAACCCTAAACCCTAAACCCTAAACCCTAAACCCTAAACCCTTTTTGGAAGGTGGCCTTGAAGTTTGGGGTTTCGGGGGTAATGTTTAGGGTTCATCGGCGGCTTAGTGATTTATAGGTTTGTTGGCTGGGGCGCCAGACCCACAGAGCCCAATGCCCCTTAAACAAGTACTCTACTGTACCTTAAATCACACGAAGGGTCCCGATACGCTTTAAGGCGTGTTCCTTAAGGGGTGTTGGGCTCTTTGGGGCCCCTAGACCCGAAGCCCTAAGCCCCCCACATAATGATACAGGTCGCGCCTCCATCTCCGCTTGACCGGGGCTGGTATGTGGATGGCCTGGTGACTGCAGTGCAACGCTTTGAGAACAGTGGCTCTGCTTTGGGGAACCCTAAACCCTAAACCCTAAACCCTAAACCCTAAACCCTAAACCCTAAACCCTAAACCCTAAACCCTAAACCCTAAACCCTAAACCCTAGGGTTTAGGGTTCAGGGTTTGGCTTTATAGGGTATAGGGTGTATGGCTTAGGGTTTGAGGGCAGACTGCAGTCTTCTTCTGACCTTAGAGGGTTTGGGGCATTGGGGTTAAAGGGGCTCGGAAGTGGGGGGTGGGGTGTATGTAGCAACCCTACAAAACAGGGGCTGCCAAAGAGCCCCCCGCTACTCCTTATTCTAGGGATCCGTAATATGACTTAAGGCATATTCCTGGCTGATATTCCTTTTAAAAAGTATTGGGCTCTTTGGGGATATCAAACTCCGTGACGGCCCTTGGAGTCGTCCCTACGGGTCGTATCTGGTTGTTAGATGGGGGTTGTCATAGGGGTTAGTAGGGTTTAGGGTTTAGGGTTTAGGGTTTAGGGTTTAGGGAAAGAATTTTGCTGACTTGAGGCAGCAGAAACGCCGAAGAGCCCAATACCCCTTAGGCCCCTTAGTTGAGGAGTATAGACCTTAAATCGTATTAAGGACCCCCTGCATAGTTTCATGGCATGTTGCTTAATGAGGAACCCTAAACCCTAAACCCTAAACCCTAAACCCTAAGCCCTAAACCCTAAACCCTGAAGTGACTTTTGGAGCCCTGAGCCTGCAACCCTGAACCCATACTTTGACGCTCCTGCAGCCAGTATCCAAGCGAGATGAATGTCCCTAGACCCCTAAACACTACCTACACCCTCCACCCTAAACTCCAAACCCTAAGCCCGAAACCCTGAACCCTGAACCCTCCCCCTCAAACATTGGGGTCTAGGTTTCACTTCGGGTTTTTCGGCAGAGTAAGCCCTAAGCCCTAAGCCCGAAGCCCGAAACCCTAAACCCTAAACCCTAAACCCTAAACCCTAAACCCTAAATTTAAGAGCCTCCGGCTCAAGCCGCCGACCCCGCTGGAGCATAATAGTTGAAAGGTTTAAACGCGTTCGTCAGGTCAAAGGATGCCAAAGTTGGTGGGGGGGGGGGTAGGGGGGTGGGGGGGTAGGGGGGGTGTAGGGCGGGGGGGGGGGGGGGGGGGGGGGGGGGGGTGTGGGGGGGCAGGGTGGGTAGGGCAGGGGTGGGTGGTTTTTTCCCAAAGGGCCCCTATGTCCTGTGCGAAACCGCCTATGGTCCGTGAGTTTATGCCGTGTGGGTGGTCCCTGGCCCTCCATGGAAAAGCTGCCCGGGGACCCCCCCCTACCCCCCCCCACCCCCCCCGCGTTTTGGTTCTTTTTCTGGCACACCCTACCCTAAACCCTAAACCCTGAACCTTGAACCCTCGCCCTAAACCCTAAACCCTAAGCCCTTGTTTTGTTCCTCATGTCCGTTGGGGCCACAAGGCACCAAACGCGTCAACCAGAACGGGGTGTTCGAGATGTTGGGCTTCGGCGGCTTCTTCTTTGGCTGCCCGGAACGGTCCTAGCCGTCTTTAAGGGCCTAAACCCTAAACCCTAGCCCTAAACCCTAAACCCTAAACCCTAAACCCTAAACCATAAACACTAACCTGAATCGCGTCACCGCCTCCCTTCTGGTTGGGGTGGTGCCTTCAGTTACAGGCACTGCCCCACATGCCAGGGAGACACTCTGGGAGTTTGTGCAGCTAAAAGGGAGATGCTGAATTTACTTTTCCCCTGATTTTTGCTACGGCACGTGTGCCTGTTCCCTCCCACTGGGTATCTTTGTGGGAAGAGCTTCTGTTCCTGAGTGGCCCAAGTCCCACCCAAGCCACCCGGCTTAAAGACTACGCGCAATTTTCAGGTCCTTTTAGGAACTGTAGGATGCATGTATAGCTCCACTTTGTGTCCGCTTACGAACTCCCCCGATTCCCCCTGTAAGGTTGGACGTCAAGGGCCCGATCTGACAGAGGTGATGATTTGGGGGGAGTAGGCGATGCAAAGAAAATTCGGAAGGAGCACAGACAACGGAAGAAAGAAAAGAGAGAGAGAGAGAGAGCGGAGGTCTAGGTTCCAGGGTTGAGTGTTTAAGGTTTAGGGTTTAGGATTTAGGGTGTAGGGTTTAGGGTTTAGGGTTTAGGGTTTAGGGAGACTTTGAGGTAGAGGAGGGTGTGGACGAAGAAGCTTAAAGCCGCAGCCCAGGCTACTTCGCCCGCCTCCCGGTCGCTTTTGGGAATCTCTTTCTTTTGTTGCATCTGCAGGGTTTACGGCTTAGGGTTCGGTGGGGTTTGCCGCAGTTTTGGACAAATCTCAGCGCCAAACTGCGCGCGATCACCCGCTGAAGAGGTCAAGACATCTCCTGCCATGGCGTTGTCAAAGCCATGCAGCCTCGCAAACACGACTCACTTGCAGGATCGGGGGCCTTGGCCAGTCGGTACAAAAGCAGGTCTACAAGCGAAACCCCCAACAGAGCCGTTGTTGGGTGGGGGGGGGGAGGGGGGGGGGTGCCTACTGGATGAATCTGTTAAAAACCCCAAAGTCCTGAACCCTGTAATGAGTCCCTCGATCCTCAAGCCGAAGCGAAACACTGAGACAGGAATCAGCCCTTGAAACCCCCAAAAAGCCTGGTTTGCGGTTGTGGGCGACACGAAATCCTACCCAAAAATGGCGCAAAACTACCAAGGCTTCAAGTGGCCCTCGCCCGAGAAGCGCACGACGATGGTCCCCAGGTTTGGAAATTAGGGTTTAGGGTTTAGGGTTTTGGGGTTTGGGGTTTTGGGGTTTGGGGTTTAGGGTTTAGGGTTTAGGGTTTAGGGTCCTCTTTTGAAGCAAAGAAGGCGGGGGTCAGGATGCCGCTCTGCAAGGCCCTGAAGTCCGTTGAAACCTTAAACCCCGCACCCTCAACCCTCAACCCTCAACCCTCAACCCTCAACCCTCAACCCTCAACCCTCAACCCTCAACCCTCAACCCTCAACCCTCAACCCTCAACCCTGACACCCAACTTGGGAAGATTCTGATGGCAGGGCTTGGGCTTTAGGATCTGTAAACCCTAAGCCCTAAACCCCAAAACCCCAAACCCCAAACCCCAAACCCTAAACCCTAAACCCTAAACCAGAAAAATCGGATTTAGGATCTATAGGGTCTAGGGCTCGGGACGGAGGATTCGGGTTTGAGGGTTTTGGGTGGCATTTTTTGGAAAGCGTCTAGGGTGAAAAGTTTCTAAAGTCCCCAACCCTCGGTACCAGCCCCCGAAGGCCGAAAGCCTACAGCCCCAGAAACCCTAAACCCTAAACCCTAAACCCTAAACCCTAAACCCTAAGCCCTAAACCCTAAACCCTAAACCCTAAACCCTAAACCCTAAACCCTAAACCCTAAACCCTAAACCCTAAACCCTAAACCCTAAACCCTAAACCCTAAACCCAATAGAAGTCAGCCCAAGGCCTTCCAGCCCATCACCAACAACGTGATGGCCTTTGGCCAGGACCGCAGGGAAGAGTTTAGGGTTTAGAGTTTAGGGTTTAGGGTTTTCAGGAGGGTTTAGGGTTGAGGGCTTGGGGTTAAGGGTTTAGGGTTTAGGGTTTAGGGTTTAGGGTTTAGGGTTGAGGGTTGGGGTTTGGAGTTTAGGGGTTTAGGGCTTTTGGGGTTTGGTGTTTGGGGTTGCTTGCCCCCCCCCCCCCCCCCCCCCCCCCCCCCCCCCACTGCCATATGTCAGGTTTTTTGGTCCAAAGATGGCTTGAAAGGCAGATGTGTCATCTACCTGGCTGGCATAGGGCCCCAATCCCTCATTCCCTACTCAGAACCAGGGGCTACAAGAAGTTGCAACCCTTGTCTGGGAAAGCCTGGTTTTCGGCATGTGTCACGCGCGCAGCGATGGCAAGAATGAATCCTAAAACCCTAAGCTCTAAGCCCTAAGCCCTAAGCCCTAAGCCCTTAACACCTACCAAACCCATCCGGCCCGACAGGCGGACTTCGGCACACCTGCGCTCTCATAGAAGGTGGGGTTCGTGGGTTTAGGGTTCAGGGTTTAGGGTCTAGGGTGGGCCGCCTTCTGTCCCCCTGTAAGGTAACCTAACCCCAAAAAGGGTACCCTCTATTTTCATATTGGTTCCTGGGCCACCTTAAGAACCCCCTAAACCCTAAACCCTAAACCCTAAACCCTAAATACTAAACCCTAAACCCTAAACCCTAAACCCTAAGCCCTAAGCCCTAAACCCTAAACCCTAAACCCGAGGACTGGTCTTGGCCATTTGAAGGCTTTGGCCCAGGCCCCGAGGGCGACGCAAAGTTTGAGGACGCACGCCCCCTGGCCTGAAGGTTGGGGGTTTAGGGCTTAGGGCTTAGGGTTTAGGGTTTTTAGGGTCTTTGGGGTTTTTAGGGTTTTGGGGGTTTTTAGGGTTTTTAGGGTTTTAGGGTTTTTAGGGTTTTTAGTGTTTTTATAGTTTTTAGGGTTTTAGGGTTTTAGGGTTTTAGGGTTTTAGGGTTTTTAGGGTTTTTGGGGTTTTTAGGGCTTAAGGCTTAAAGGGTTTAAAGGGTTTTAAGGGTGTAATGGGTTTAAAGGGTTTACAGGGTTTAAAGGGTTTAGCGGGTTTTAAGGATTTAAAGGGTTTAAAGGGTATAGAGGGTTTAAAGGGTTTAAAGGGTTTAGGGTTATGGGCAGGGATTGGGGTTCGGCACCGTCTGCAAGGTTTTGGGCTAGATGACGGGCTAATGCTGCTGAATGGGCTCGCTGGGCCTCGCGAATCCCCGCAACCTGCATCCATGATAGTACGACAACTGGAGCCTCTGGGTATGAGGGGTAAGTCATAACCCTAAACCCTGAACACTAAACCCTAAACCCCGAACCCTAAACCCCAAACCCTACACCCAAAACCCTAAACCCCAAACCCTAAGCCTTAAACCCCCTAACCCTAAACCCTAGACCCTAAGCCCTAAGCAATACAGGGCCCCTTCAGGTGCTTCAGCGCTTCTGGGATTGTAGGATGTGGGGTTATCTAAGGGTGGTTACATGGCCCCGTAGTATGGGCCCTTACAAAGGTACACCCCTTATATAGCCCTTATATACCCAAAACAAATGAAGGGCCCGTACCTCAGGTCCCTTCGAAGGAGGTAGGGGACCATATGAAGATCCGCACTCTGGCAAACCCAAACCCCAAACCAAAACCCTAAACCCTCAATCCTGGGTTTAGGGTTTAAGGTCTAGGGTTGCAACTGAGTCAAGGATTGCAGGATCTGAATATCTTCAACTTCTTCTACGTCGACGACCATGTCGCAGTAGCACAAGGTGGCACTTAGGGGCGAGACCAAACCCCTAACCCCTAAACTCTAAAACCCTAGCCCTAAACCCTCAGCCCGCCCCTACACCTTAAACTCTAAACCTCACACCCCTGCAACCTTGCAACACGACACCCTTACAATTGGGATCTACAATCCCCATCCAGGTTTAGGGTTTAGGGTTTGTTTTTTTTTTTTTCGGGGGGGGGGGGGGTAGAATAAGGGGGAACATCCCAACCTTAACCCTAAATCCTCAATGACAACTTCAACCCCACCGCCCCTCCACAGGGTTTAGGATTTAGGGTTTAGGGTTGAGGGTTGAAGGTTTGGGGCTTTAGGATTCATTTCATTAGTGTGGATTGGTGCCGCTGAAGTGGGACCCAGAGCCTCCTAAACTCTTGTTTTCCGAAGCGTCCAAACCCCCTCAGGTTTAGGGCTTCGGGTTTTTTGGGTTCAGGGTTCAGGGTCCATCTGACCCCTGAAGCCCTAAGACCCTCAACCCAGAGCTTATCCAGGTCTTGGAGCCCCACAAGCCCTAAGCCCCACCAAAACCCTAAACCGAAGGCCCTCAGCCCTGAAGCCCTAAAGCCTTAAAGCCCAAAAGCCCTAAAGCCCTAAAGCCCTAACGCCCTAAAGCCCTAAAGCCCTAAAGCCCTAAAGCCCTAAACCCTAAAGCTTTCAGCCTTCAACCCGAAAGCCCTTAAACCCGCAATTCCAAACCCTAAACCCTAAACCCAAAAGCCCTAAATCCCTAAATCCCTCCGCCCTTTAAAGCTTCCTCGCCGCACGCTGTCTGGGAGCCTAAACCCTAAACCCTAAGCCTTAAATTTAAACCTTAAACCTTAAACCCTAAACCCTCAACCACCCTCAACCCTAAACCCTAAACCCTAAACCCCAAACCAGGGGCTTCCGGCAGCGTCGCCGTCTGGGGCTCCACGAACCCTGAGTGGGACCGAGAGCACCTGATAGAAGTGGAGGAGGCTGCCTAAAAGTGGTTCTGGGTTCAGGGTTTAGGGTTTAGGGTTTAGGGTTTAGGGTTTAGGGTTTAGGGTTCGTACATAAGAGAACAGGAACTCCTGAACCCTAACAGTTTGGTCAAGGGCTTGGGCTCAGGTTTTCCACAAGCCCTGAACCTTGAAACTGAAACCCTAAGCCCTTAAAAGCAACAGAGTGTAGGGCTGAAGGGTTGGAAACTGAAGCCCCTAAGCCCTTAAAAGCAACATAGTGTAGGGCTGAAGGGTTGTAGGATTTTGGTTTTCAGGTTGGGAAGGCTTCCCCCGCAGCTTTCCATTCACTCTCGGGCGCAGATTGATTCAAGCAGCGAGACAAAATGTCTCCATGCATCGGAAGCAGCAAACAAGTGCGAGGGGTGGCTGCAGGGCTTGGGCAAGTTTACGTCCCAGCACCTGCCCAAAACCGCAAACCCCACACCCCAATCGGCAAAGCCCTGCTTCCCAAATCGAACGATGCAAGACCGAACCCCAACCCCTAAACCCCAAGGCCCAACCCCCCTAAACCCAGAGGGTTTAGGGCGCGTGAACTCGAAGGGTTTGCAGGACTGCGGTTCTGGCCGAGGATAGGCTGGTTGTCGGTTACCATCCCCTGCGACGGCGGCATGTTACACCGCGTTGTTCAGGCGCCGCAACGTACAGATTCTGTAGGGTTTGGGGTTGCAAAACCCTGAACGCCTTAAACCCTTATGGCCTATGAACCCTATAAACCTCAAACCCCTAAACCCTGAAACCCTAAAGCAGGCCTAAGCCCCTAAACCCTTAAAGCCTAAAGCAGCCTAAACCCCTAAAGCCCTAAAGCACCTAAAGAAGCCCTGAACCATAAAGGCCGCCCCGATACAGTCGGGGGTGCGGCGCTTAAGCCCTCGACCTCGATGGCGCAAGCCGACCAGGTCGTTCGCCCAGTACGGGTCCCTTGATAAAGATATTGCCCTATCCTGGGACCCATCTAAACCTTATCTGGACTCTTCTGCATCCCAACCTTCGCAGCCTAAACCCTAAACCCTGAACCCTAAACCCTAAACCCTAAACCCTAAACCCTAAACCCTAAACCCTAAACCCTAAACCCTAAACCCTAAACCCTAAACCCTAAACCCTAAACCCTAAACCCTAAGCCTCCCCAAGCAGCCCCAGGTTCGTGCGAAGCGGTGGCTGCCGGTCTTCCAGCGGGCATTGAGCGAAGGCACATCCCAGGGTCCGAGGGTTTAGGGTTTAGGGTTTAGGGTTTATAGGGTTTAGGGTTTAGGGTTTAGGGTTTAGGGTTTAGGGTTTAGGGTTTAGGGTTTAGGGTTTAGGGTTTAGGGTGTAGCAAAAAGTGTGAAGACATGCCCACCCCGAGGCCACCCAAACAATACTCATCACGAAACCAAACCGGAGCCAGCCAAAGCCAAGCCAGCCATTCAAATCTCACATATCGAACATGTTCAGAGCACACTAAGAAAAACTGCGAAAGCTTGGGATATGTGCGAGTCGTGAACACTTGCCGAACTTGAGGCGAGCTGTTGGCGATTTCTTGGGGGGGTCACTTGGGAACAGTGGCTGATTGGGGCACTAGGAAGTCGGAGATCATCTGGGGCCAGAAGGCAGCATGTCGAGCACTGCCTGGGACTACTTTGAGGGGGTGCCAAGGGTGTCCCTTGACTTCGGAGGTCATTCGGGGGCACAAGGCAAAGGATCCCCCCCCTCTGGTTTTGCGCAGGGGACGGTCTGGGCCGAAGGGCCCTCTCACAGAAAATTCAGGGCGTGAAGAGTCTGCAGGTTTTGCAAGAATCCCCCCCACGCCGAAGTTCACTTGGCCAGAGTCACTAGAGCGGTCAAAGCGAGGGGTCGGACCTTTCAGGGTTTAAGACCCCCCTGCTTACTGGCCTGGCTTGGACATTTGCGTAAAAGCCCCCCCTAGGTCATAGCAAGGGTTTAAGGCCAGGGCCAGGGACAGGGCCAGGGCAGGCCAGGGCCAGGGCCAGGGCCAGGGCCAGGGCCAGGGCCAGGGGCCAGGGGCGGGGCAGCAAGGCCAGCAGGCAGCAGGGCCGGCCAGGGCCAGCAGGGTCAGCAGGGGCCAGCAGGCAGGGCCAGCCAGGAGGGGCAGCAGGCCAGCAGGGCCAGCAGGGCCAGCAGGGCCAGCAGGGCCAGAGCCAGGGCCAGAGCCAGGGCCAGGGCCAGGGCCAGACCAGGGGTAGGGGGGCCAGGGCGCCAGGGCCAGGGCCAGGGCCAGGGCCAGGGCCAGGGCCAGGGCCAGGGCCAGGCCAGGGCCAGGGCCTGACCGGTCAGGGCCAGGGCCAGGGCCAGGGTCAGGGCCAGGGTTGCCAGCAATTGAAAAAGGATCCCCCTCGGGTACTAATATTTATCTGAGACGAGCTAGGCGACTCTAGCTAGGCGACCCTCTCAGGAGTGTGCCTGGCAGGCTCTGCAGCCCAGCAGAGCCTGCCGTGGTCTCGCTGAGCGCTCGACTGCGCCCGCCTACCCCAACAGAGATGAGAGGGGTGGCGGGCGGGTTTAGGGTTTAGGGTTTTTAGGGTTTTTAGGGTTTTTAGGGTTTAGGGTTTAGGGTTTAGGGTTTATAGGGTTTAGGGTTTAGGGTTTAGGGTTTAGGGTTTATAGGGTTTAGGGTTTAGGGTTTAGGGTTTAGGGTTCAGGGTTTATAGGGTTTAGGGTTTAGGGTTTATAGGGTTTAGGGTTTAGGGTTTAGGGTTTTAGGGTTTAGGGTTTAGGGTTTAGGGTTATAGGGTTAGGTTTTAGGCAGGTTTATAGGGTTTAGGGTTTATGGGGTTTAGGGTTTAGGGTTTAGGGTTTAGGGTTTATAGGGTTTAGGGTTTAGGGTTTAGGGTTTATAGGGTTTATAGGGTTTAGGGTTTAGGGTTTAGGGTTTAGGGTTTAGGGTTTAGGGTTTAGGGTTTAGGGATGTAAGGGCGCTTGGGGTTTTAGGCTTGAGGGTCTGAGCATGAAAAGGGCGTTTGGGGGTTTTACGGTTTAGGGTTCGAGGGGTTGCCAAACATTGTAGGGTCAGGGGTTTTGTGTTTTCGGCCTCTAGAAGACCCTTCAAGGTTTAGGGGGCTTAGGCTACACCCCAAACCCTAAACCCTAAACCCTAAACCCTAAACCCTAAACCCTAAACCTTGAACCCTATACTATAGAGCCTTATCTAAGGATCCTGAAGAGTACCTTGGTGGGGCTCTTAATGGCTCGAGGGTCTGAAGGTTTGGGGTCCCAGGCTCTGAGGGTTTAGGGTTTAGGGTTTAGGGTTTAGGGTTTAGGGTTTAGGGTTTAGGGTTTAGGGTCCTAGGATCTGAAGGTTTATATAGGGTCCTGGGATCTGAAGGTCTAGGCTAGGGCTTAGGGCGGTTTAGGTTGTCTTGGGGTGGGTGGGGGTGGGGGGGGTTCCCTAAACCCTAAACCCTAAACCCTAAACCCTAAACCCTAAACCCTAAACCCTAAACCCTGAACCCTAAACCCTAAACCCTAAACCCTAAACCCTAAACCCTAAACCTTGGGGGGTGTTGTTGTTAAGGACCCTCCAGCCACTGACGGGTGTTGCTCTAGGATTCCGGGCGTTTCTCCGCGGAGCCCGAAGGCTCTTCGGCTGAGAACTGCCTGAAGAGGCAAGAGCGCTTAAAGCCCATGATCCAGAAGTTCGTCTTGGACACGGGGGACCAGGGAGCAGATTCTGTCCTGGGCCATTTCTGACGGGCGCCAATCATTACGAAAAGAGCGAGTGGCACACATGGATACCATTGTCATTCCCCACCCTCGGTGTGGGGTTGTTAGATTTTAAACTCAACTCTTCTCATCGCCCGGAACTCTTCTCCTCGCCCGGAACTCTTCTCCTTGCCCAGTCTACTCCTCGCTCATCCCTGTGCCCAACCCCAAAGTGTCCTGGAGTGCCCAACTTTAGAGTGTTCTTGGAGCCCAACTCCAGAGTCTCCCTGGAGTGCCCAACCCCAGAGTCTCCGCGGAGTGTGCCCAAACCCAGAGTGTCCCCGGAGTGCGCAGCCCCAGAGTCTCCCGGCAGTGCCCCACCCCAAGCCCCAAGAGGGAGTGCCCAACCCCAGAGTCTCCCTGAATAGCCCAACCCCAGATTGCCCAGAGTGCACGCCCCAGATTCGACCCCAAGTCTCCCTGGAGTGCCCAACCCCCGGAGTGCCCAACCCCCGGAGTGCAGCCCAGAGTCTCCCTGGAGTGCCCAACCCCAGAGTATCTCTACCAAGAGAGGGTGGGGATGTTCGAAGTAAAATAACTTATGAAAGGTTTTGGTGTCCTCTCGGCCCTGCTGAAACAAGAAGGGTGTCCTGGTTTCTCAATCTCTTTAGCTGAGGAAGTTGCCTTGAACTTCATCCCTACGGCCTAGACCCTAGACCCTAAGCCCTAAACCCAAAACCCTAAACCCTTAAGCCTAAACCCCAAACCTTAGCCAGCCCCGTCATCGAGCTTGCCTCGCCCCCTCCCGCCCCTAGACCTTCCACTCAAAGAGCCTTCCATGAGGAACATAGCGGGTTTAGGATTTAAGAATTTAGGGTTTAGGGTTTAGGGCTTCTTAAATCATACCAGGGGTCCTTTGTGTACTTTTAATGATTTCCCGTAATGAATGGGCATCGGGTTCGCATAGCTTTCGGGGTCCGACCTTGATGGTGCTTTCGTTGCGGTCTTCTTGCAGGAGTGCTTGCTCCAGGCTCACTACGATAACCTAACTCGGTAGGTCAACTTGGGGCATTCTATGTCTATATATTTTCCTTGATTGCTTCTATGGCGACCCTATTTCGGAAGATGATTCAGAGGGTTTTAAGGGCCATCCTAGTAAAAAAGAGATAAGCAAGCAAGTCAAGCAACAAGTGCCTACGTTACGTAAAACACAACTTAGAAATTCCACGAGCAAAAAAAGTGTGTGTGTGTGTATGCATACATTCATATTCAAGGAGCATCCTCACAGAGCTGAAGTTAAACTCTCGTAACCCAGCCGAAACCCTAAACCCTAAACCCTAAACCCTAAACCCTAAACCCTAAACCCTAAACCCTAAACCCTAAACCTATGTAATCCCCTATCCCGCACAGGCCTTCAGGACCCGTCGCTTGCGGGCCACGTGGTCAACCAACTCGAGAAATGGCGCGATGCGGGGCAGCCAAGTGATGGGATTTAGGGTTTAGGGTTTAGGGTTTAGGATTATAGGGTTTAGGGTTTAGGGTTGAGGGTTTAGGGTTTAGGGTTCAGGGTTTAGGGTTTAGGATTATAGGGTTTAGGGTCTAGGGTTTAGGGTTCAGGATTGAGGTGACTGAGGTTCTAGGAGTTCTGTTGTTTGTCTTTCCGTGTGTCCATGTGCGCTAGCTTCGGCCCTGCATGCCTTAGCGGCTGCCAGTTTTCTCGAGGGGCCTTCAGTGATTTTCAGGGTTTAGGGTTTCGGGTTTAGGGTTTATAGGGTTTAGGCTTCAACTTGTTTGGCTTGGCCCTTTTTTATCTCTGCCTGGGTTTCTTGAAGTTTCCAGGTCTGGGGGCTTACTTGGACACCATGTCCTCAACCCCCCCCCCCCCCCAAGCCTACCAATCAACCCTAAACCAAACCTTGCTGGGCGATGGCTGCGGCAAGTGGAAGAACCCAAACCCTAAACATCCATGCTTCAGCTAACGGCTAAAGTTAGTGCACCAAAACCACAAGCAGGTAGAAACCCGAATCCCACTAGTGCCCTAAAACCCCCAAACCCTAAACCCCCCCAAAAAACCCAAAAACAAAACCCTAAAGCCCTGCCCTCTGGGGGTGCCAAGGCCCGCCCCCGCCCCCCCCCCCCCCCCCCCCCCGAAGTGCCCCTCGGCTTCGGGTTTAAGGATGGTACCCACTATGTACCCAAAGACTCCAATGTAGTTCCATTTGGGGTTAGTTATAGGGGGGGATTCTCGTGTACTACCCCCAAAATGTGCTACAAAAGAGCCCTTCGGTAGCTTATTGAGGGCTATGTCGGGTAGCAACAGCTGCCGCTGCCACTTGTGTGATGTTCTGCCACGGGGAGGAGAAAGTGGGGCTGGGGTGGATGGTCGAGGCTTTTCGCAAGGCTCGAAGTTCCTTGCGCCCAGAATCCTAAACCCTAGCCATAAAACTTACCCCCCCCCCCCCCCCTAAACTTAAACCCCGAACCCCAAACCCTACACCCTAAACCCTAAACCCTAAACTGAATATTGGTTTAGGTTTTGATTGACGGTTCTGAGGCTTGAGGGATTCAATGGCAAGCACGGAAGCAAGGAAGTTTAATGAAGGAGTTGGGGTGCAAGGGGTTCTGGACCCTGAGCCCTAGTCCCTAAACCCTAAACCCTAAACCCTAAACCCTAAACCCTAAACCCTAAACCCTAAACCCTAAACCCTAAACCCTAAACCTCCAAAAGAAGCCATCTCCTTGCACTACAAGGCAGGCGCCGGACTCGACTGGACCCAACTCTTGCCGCACCTGGCAAGCTACCTTGCGCGGGCCCTACTTGGAGGTTCGTGGTACTGTTTGGGGTTTAGGGTTTAGGGTTAAGGGTTTGGGCTTTGGGGTTTGGGGTTTAGGGTTTAGGGTTTAGGGGTACTTATTGGCCAATGATAACTGTACTTATAACCCACTTATAAGCCCCTCTATAAGCTACCTTGCGCGGGGGTTCTGGGTTTGGGGTTTAGGATTTAGGGTTTAGGGTTTGGGGTTTCGGGTTTATGTTCCCATACTTAGTGCCGAGCTTTGTTGAGCTGTTTGGGTGGCGCCTTGGGAGGCGGATCCTTATGGCCTTGTTTCGGACGTAAATTCGGCCAACCTTATGTACCCCATGAAGCAAGAATTTTGTACTGGGGAAGGGGGGCGGAGGAAGGGAACCTCAACCCTCAACCCTCAACCCTCAACCCTCAACCCTAAACCCTAAACCCTAAACCTTAAACTCTAAACACTAAACTTCAACAACCCTAAACCCTAGCCCTAAGCTCGAAGCCCCAAAACCCTAAGCCCTAAAATCCTAAACCCTGAAGGCCGAAGGGCTGAGGTGACTTAGGGGTTTAGGGTTTAGAGTTTAGGGTTTAGGGTTTAGAGTTGGGTGTTTGGGTTTTTGGGATTTTCGGGTTGTTGGGGTTCAGCTTTCCAACACCCCAAACCTGTCCGATGCAGGCTGGTTGAAGGCCCCTTTTTTTCATGTTTTTGGATTGGGGTTCCCTTAGAACCCCCATTAAAAACCAAAAGGATGCCCTTTCTATTCCTAGGCTACTCCCGGGTCGAGTTGAGGGTTTCTGACGCACTTCCTCTTGAAGCCCTAAACCCCCCAAAACCACAAGGACCAAAACGCCTAAACCCTAAACTTGCCCTAAACCCTAAACCCTAAACCCTAAACCCTGAACCCTGAACCCTGAACCTTGAACCCTAAAACCCTAAACCCTAAAGCCTAAACCCTAAACACTTACAGCCCTCAACCCGAGGTGCCCAGCTCCTCCCTACCGGCGAAGAAGTCGACGGCCGCAGAGCGCCCGCCGCCGGAACATCCCTAGGGTTCAGGGTTTAGGGTTCAGGGTTTAGGGTTTCGGGTTAAGGGTTTAGGGTTTAGGGTCAAAGGAATATTGCAGAAGTTCGGGCTTCTTCAGAATGATGAGGTCCCAATTGGCACGTTTCGATTTGGAGTGCAAGCTTTGGCGCTCTTGAAAGTGAATAGGGTTCAGGGTCTACGACTTAGGGTTTTGGGGTTAGGGTTCCGGGTCCAGGACTCAGAGTTTTGTGGACAGCGCTCCTAAAGCATTTCCGAACGCTGCTTGCAGACAGCAACGCTTCAAGCTTGTCGAGACTGAAATCACTGCTGACCTGAAGGTCGTCGGTTTAACAGAGTGTTGCAGAGGCGATTTCTCCGTCTGATGTCGGCATATGCTCAGAGAGGAACTGACGCGTAGCCCTAAACCCTAAACCCTAAACCCTAAACCCTAAACCCTAAAACCCTTAAAACCCCTGAAGCCCTAAACCCTGAACCCTAGGCAGGGCCAGCGCCGCCCTGGCGCCCGGACAGAAGGCCGACGATCGCGGGGACCTTAGGCTATATCCCCCTTGGGAATCATCTTTTATTGTTGTTTATATCAAACCCAAGAGGATAGAACAATGTTATTTCTATTCAGGTTCTAGGGGGAGTATAGTAGACTGACTTCTCCAACTCTGCGTTTTGGCGCTTGAGGGTTTAGGGTTTGCGGTTTTCTAGTGCTTGCAGGGCTTTGGGCCGCGAGATTTTGGGTTCAAGGTTTAGGGTTCTGGGTTAGGTTTCCGGTGGGCTTCTTACACTCTAAACCCTAAACCCTAAACCCTGAACCCTAAACCCTAAACCGTTAGGGTTGAAACAAGAACCCATGGCAGCTTCCACGATGCCTTGGGTTCAGGAGGGTGGTCAGGGCGTTTTAGGGCGCCGTCTCCGATTTCCGGCGTCGGCGGCTCCCCGAAACACTAAACCCGCCACATCCCGCCACCCTCTGGTTACCCAGAGAGCCCGATAATTGAGGAAGAGACCTTAAATCATATGCAGGATCCCTATATGGTACCCTAAACCCGAAACAACCCTAAACCACCCTAAACCACCCTAAACCCTCCTAAACCCTAAACCCTAAACCCTAAACCCTAAACCCTAAACCCTGTAGTTTTGGTGGAATACTCCTTAAGGGACATAGGGCTTTTTGGCATCCGCAACAGTATTGCGCCCTCCGAGGTCGCTCTCTCCTGCGGCGGCTGCTGCGGTTCGTGGGCTCTCTAGGCAGCCAGTTAGGTTTAGGGTTTAGGGTTTAGGGTTTAGGGTTTAGGGTTTAGGGTTTAGGGTTTAGGGTTTAGGGTTTAGGGTTTAGGGTTCAGGGTTCAGGGTTTAGGGTTTAGGGTTTAGGGTTTAGGGTTTAGGGTTTAGGGTTTAGGGTTTAGGGGGTTTCGGGCTTCATTAGACTGGAGGCCCTCATGTCCTCCCCCCAGGTCCCTACACCGCCAGCTCCTAGACCCTTTGCCTGAGGAAGCTGTAAGTCCGGATGCCATTTTTGCTACCAGCGCGCAGTTCATTTTTATCTCCTATAAATATGTATGTATATATATATATACACACATACATACACGCAGCTCACATGTATGTACATAATGCATATATAAATACATTTACATATACGTGTGTGTGTGTGTGTGTGTGTGTGGGTGGTGGTGTGTGTGTGTGTGTGTGTGTGTGTGTGTGTGTGTGTGTGGGTGCGTGTGCGTGTGCGTGTGTGTGTGTGTGTGTGCGTGTGTGTGCATGTATACATGTGTACATATGCATTTCTGCATGTGCAGATGCCAATGTGAATCAAGAAAAGCATGTTGCATACATATACATATATATATATATATGTGCACACGTATACATATTTTCAGCTTGATTTATGTAATTTTGTTCTTCCAGCATGCACATGTTTCCGTGTACATATATATATACACACACCTCGGACAAAATATCCCCTCTCAAGGCTCGAAGAGACCCTCAGCCCAACACCCTGACAGGGTGCGTCGGTTTAGGGTTTAGGGTTCGGGGTTTATAGAGATTGGGGTTCAAGCTGAAAACTTGGAATTTTTTAATGTCCCACACTCAGGACTGGGTCCTTCTGGATGCAGCGCAGAAAAGACACCAGCGGTCCTTCTGCGAGGCTTACGACGGCCTGGAGAGACCTAAGCACCATCACCGCCTCCACCTTCCAGAGCAATACCGCCGGCAGGACCTCGTACTTTCTTGCTGGCCTACGGAGTCAAAACACCGCATGTGCAAAGGAGAGTTGGCCCGATGCGTCCAGCACTTCATCCAAGACAAGGATGGTGGGAGAGAACTGAGCATAACCTAAACCCTAAACCCTAAACCCTAAACCCTAAACCCTAAACCCTAAACCCTAAACCCTAAACCCTAAACCCTAAACTCATCTTGAGACACTGTGGGGGCAGGGCTTCTCGGGTTTCGGGCTTAGGAAGCCTTGGTGCTAAAAGCCCGCCCTATAAACCCCACCAAAAAATGGAAACTCTATAAACCCCGTAAACCCTACAAACCCCATAAACCCTGTAAACCCTGTACACTCTATAAACCTTATGAACCCTATAAACCCCAGGAACACTAAACCCCGAACTCAACGCTGGGAATCCAGTTCACAAAAAACACCAAAAACACTTTAAAACCCTACAAACCCCAAAATGAACGCTATAAACCCTGTAAGCCCGAAAGACCCTAAACCCTAAACCCTAAACCCTAAACCCCAAACCAGGTGGAGAAGGTCACGGGCTGGTGTCTGCTGAGTCCGGGGGCCTCGCAATGGGCTTTGTCTGGATACCCTTATGGGTTTAGGGTTTAGGGTTTAGGGCTTAGGGTTTAGGGTTTGGGGTTTAGGATTTAGGGTTCAGGGCTTTTCCCATTTGAGAGTGCACGATGTGTGCTCCGGTGGATGTGCCAGAGACCCCAATATGCCATAACTAGGGACTCCCTTAAGTTCCAATTGGGTCCACAACCCAAAACGCTAAAACCCTAAAACCCTAAAACCCTCAAACCCTCAAACCCTCAAACCCTCAAACCCTAAAACCCTAAAACCCTAAAACCCTAAAACCCTAAACCCTAAACCCCACTTAAGGGAGACAGGACACTCAGCCCCGGCCAGTCGGAATGGATTTTTGCTTTGAGGGATTTTTGGGTTTAGTGTTTCGGGTTTAAGGTTTAGGGTTTAGGGTTTAGGGTTTAGGGTTTAGGGTTTAGGGTCTTGGGTGTTTCGGGTTTAAGGTTAAGGGCCAGTTAAGGGCTTCTTCTTAGGTAACCCGGCCCTCCTTGAACTACCCGCATGACGCAAACCTCAAGCCAGCCCGAAATGCCCGCCCCCCTTCCAACCTGAAAGCCTGAACCCCAAACCCTAAAACCCGAAACCCTAAACCCTAAACCCCAAACCCTAACCCCAAACCCTAAAACCCGAAACGCTAAACTTCAGAAACTGTTGTGGCTTCAGGGCCTCTTTTGGGAGGGTTTGGGATGTTTGCACGCAAGGCGAGCAGGGTGACAGGGCCTGGCTGCGGGGTTGGGGGATTTGCAGCTTTGAGGTCTCATTCAGGGTTTAGGTTTTAGGGTTTAGGGTTTCGGGTTGTGAGTCTAGGGTTTAGGGTTGAGGGTTGAGGGTTTCGGGCTTAGGGCTTTTCATCGAGCCTTTGGTTCCAAGTGCTGCTTTTCAAGCGTGGCCCGGACGTGGAGCCCTGGTTCTAAGTCCCTGAACCCGAAAGGTCAGTTCCCTGCACCCCCCTAACCGTTCCGAACACTAAACGCTAAGCCCTAAACCCTAGCCCTAAACCCTAGCCCTAAACCCTAGACACTAAGCCCTAAACACTAAGCCCGAAACCCTAGCCCCAAACCCTAGCCCCAAACCCTAAACTCGAAGCCCTAAACACGAAGCCCTAAACCCTAGCCCTAAACCCTAAACCCGAAACCCTAAACACTAAGCTCTAAACCCTAGCCCTGAACCCTAAACCCTAAACCCGAAGCCCTGAACCCTAGCCCTAAACCCTAAACCCTAAACCCTAAACCCTAAACCCTAAACCCTAAACCCTAAACCCTAAACCCTAAACCCTAAACCCTAAACCCTAAACCCTAAACCCTAAACCCTAAACCCTCCACCATGGCCGCACTGCGGCAGCCGCTGCGCAGCCCGGAGCGTGCGCCGGCGCGTGTAGCGAGCGACCTGCTCTTTGTTTCCGGGTTCCAGGGTTTAGGGTTTAGGGTTTAGGGTTTAGGGCTAGGGTTTAGGGTTTAGGGCTTAGTGTTTAGGGTTTGGGTTTAGGGGGTTTAGGGTTTTGGGTCTAGGGTTGCTGGGTTTCGGGGTTTCAGGGTTATGGCTTTGGTTACGGGTTGAGGGTGTTTGACGGGTGTGGGGTTTAGGGTTGAGAGTTTTTGTAGCACGGTCTCAGAACGTTTTAAGATGGAGCGGCCCATTTGGTCTAAAGCTGCAAGCGAAAGGCACGAGGGTTTAGGTCTTGAGGCATGTGTTTATCTGTAGCCGCATTTATATATACACACATAGACATAGTGCCCCCCCCCCCCTCCCCGGAAGTGCAAGCCCCCAAAGCACCCTACTACTAAGCCCTCAACTGCAATCCCCAAACCCTAAACCCTAAACCCTAAACCCTAAACCATGAACCCTGAACCCTGAACCCTGAACCCTGAACCTAAACCCTACACCCTAAACCCTAAGCCCAAGGCTCTTCTGGGGTTTCGCGCCGGCTCCGCAGCCTTACGGTCTGCGACCTTTGCTGCGACCCCACGTGCCGCCTTTGCCCGTTGGGGTGTTGCTTCTGCCTGCTGATCGCACCTGGGACACGGTTGGCAGGTTTAGGGTTTAGGGCTTATAGGGTTTAGGATCTCGGGTGTTTCGGTTTCGTTTGGGGTGTAGGCTTCGTGGCCCGATTGTGGAGGGCCATCAGCAGCTGAGGGGCCACCTTTCAAAGCCTTTTCGGGTATGTATACTCCTACCATAATTTAGTGGCAAAGGCTAACCTTTTTGGCCCAGGGCACTCAGCGACGAGGGCTCTATGGGTATGAATGAAACGAAGGAGATGAGAATTGTCTGGGGCCGTGTTTCGGAAAGGGTTTAGGGTTTAGGGTTTAGGGTTTAGGGTTTAGGGTTTAGGGTTTAGGGTTTAGGGTTTAGGGTTTAGGGTTTAGGGTTTAGGGTTTAGGGTTTAGGGTGTAGATAAGGCTTTCTCCAAAAGAATTCTGGAATCTGCAGCTGGAGCCACGGCCAGCCTTGAAGCTTGAGGGCCCAAGGGTTCCGGGCCTGCTGGTGCATGAAACCATGAACCCTAAACCCTAAACCCTAAACCCTAAACCCTAAACCCTAAACCCTAAACCCTAAACCCTAAACCCTAAACCCTAAACCCTAAACTTTAACCCCAAACCCTAAACCCGGAACCCTAAACCCTAATGCCGGGATCCCCGGCCCACGAACTCCGCAACGTTCCGGGCGACTTTCTCAATAAGGGGGTCGCTGACTTGAATTTTCAGACGTCGCATGGCAGCGGATCACAGAACTAGATTGGGAGCATTATTGCAGTCCCTTGTTTCTAATTTAGTAAGTAGTTCGCCAAAAAAAGAGTAAATACACTAGGCTCCTGCCCAACTCGTGTCCCGACAACACAAAAAAGTAACATCCGGTAGTTTCCTGTATCGATACATAGAATTTGCTTGGTGGTGTTGCCTGCTGTTGTTCGTTCCTACAACAGCCCCCCAAGGGTTATGTCTTCATGCTGAGCATTGTGGTCAAGAAAGAGTGAGAAGTTGAGTTCCCCGCTTCCTATGTTTTCGGTTTAGGGCTTATAGGGTTTAAGGATATAGGCTTTAAGGTGAATCGGTTAGGGCCTAGGACTATCTCAGGTCATCAATGTTCAGCTGGTCGTGTGGCGGCTTCTGGTGAGGCGGGGCATGTCTCAAAATGCAGGTTCTTCCCTGCTCCCGAAACCCAAGCGACCTTGAGCCACCGAGCTCATGTGCTCTGGAACGACTAATTAGAGGCATCAAAGTTCGGGCGTCGCTGCATTGTTCGAATCCGAGTCGCTTGCCTGAGCAAGCAGCTGCTGAAGCCAGGTGCGGCCGCACCCACGAGGACTTCACGTGGGGCAAGGTCATCCCGAACAACACTACGGCACACGTCCAAGAGTCCATGGAATACTGGTGTCTTGGCATTCTTGCAAGCCTTCCTTTTTCCCTGATCCTTAAGCACTTAGCCCTGCCCTAGACCCCTGGAAACCTCGATATCACGTGAGGGTTTAGGGTTTAAGTTTCACGGTGAGACTCAAGTAGCAGATTTAGGGTTTGGGGTTGACATGCAAGACCCTTCTATAGTATCCGAAACACCCTAAAGCCTAGGCCCTCAACCTTAACCCCTAAACCCTACGCCCTAAACCCTAAACCGAGCCCGATTGGGGGGCCAAAAGGTGCAACTTCTTAAGAACCCTAAACCCTAAACCCTAAACCCGAGAGCTTAGATCCCTCGAGGTACAGTCTTGAAGTTCAAGGCCAAAACAAGACCGATGCTGGGCGCTGGTGGGTCGTCGACTCCCTCCTGGGCTACTACACCCACTTCCTCTACCAGGACCCGGCCGGGCTAGTGAGTTTAGGGTTTAGGGATGCTAAACCCTAAACCCTAAACCCTAAACCCTAAACCCTAAACCCTAGACCCTAAACCCTAAACCCTAAACCCTAAACCCTAAACCCTAAACCCTAAACCCTAATCCTTAAACGCTAAACCCTAAACCCTAAACCCTAACCCTAAGCCCTACAAACCCTAAACCCGGAACCCGAAGCCTTGGCGGCTTCTGGGCTTCGAATGTCTGAGTTTTGTTTTGGCTGCAGGTGTTAGGGCTTCAGGGTGAGGGTTGTGGGCTGCAAGGCCTTATTGTTTTGGTTTCGGGTTTGGGGTTCTGGGTTTCGGGTTCAGGGTTTAGCCCTAAACCCTAAACCCTAAACCCTAAACCCTAAACCCTCAACCCTAAACGTTTAGGGCTTGTAGATCTAGCAGAATCTGGGGTGGACAATTCAGTCTGGAGGGCTTACGCCCTACACGCTAAACCCCACTCCCTAAACCCTAAACTCTAAACCCTACACCCTAAACCCTAAACACTAACCCTAAGCCCGAAGGGTAAGGTGTAGGGTTTTGAGTTTTAGGGTTTAGGGTTAGGGTTTGGGGTTTAGGGTTTAGGGTTTAGGGTTTAGGGTTTAGGGTTTAGGGTTTAGGGCTGGGTTTAGGGTGCAGCTTTGCCTTAGACCCGAAGCCCTAAGAAGCATCCTGGATTTCTCGTTTCGGAGGGCCTCAAGGTTTGTCCAGGATGTCATGAGAAACCTCTTGTTCTTTTGGGGTAGGGGTGGATTCTTTGCCGGGCATTCGGGTATGCGGGTATGAGGCATAAGGGTTTCGGGTTAAGGGCAGGGTGGCACGGGATGAAGACTCGTACCCCTAAGCTTGTTCCACTAAAGGTTTTCCCTTAATGATGTAGGTTTAGGGTTTAGGGTTTAGGGTTTAGGGTTTAGGGTTTAGGGTTTAGGGGTACTCCTACTGTGCCCCTTACATTTCTTTAGGGATCCTTCAAACGGGGCCCCAAAACCTAAGGGTACAACCACAAGGGTCCAAGGTAGAACCCCAAGAGGGTGTCAGGTTTCATACCGTTCCCCTGTAATTTCCAAAGTAAGACAGGCAGTTGTCTGTAACATGCATTTGAAATTTGGTTGACATTTCATGAAAGGGACCATGTGCGAAATTTGTTCCATGTGCAGCGGAACCCCTAAACCCTAAAGCCTGAAACCTCTAGACCTGTCAAGCCCTAAACCTTCAACCTTACCTGCAGGCCCTAGTGAAGTTGTTTCTTTTGTTTTGGGAGGGGGGCCCAGATTAGGGTTTGGGGTTTAGGGGATTCTAGCTATACTACTCAAAGGAGGTCCTACATAGCAGCCTTTAGGCAAACCCCGCAAGAAAGGCCCCAAAAAAAAACCACGAGAGGATCCCCAGACGCCTGGTAGGGCCATGGCTTTCGAAGCCTGGCGACCCTAAACCTTAAACCCTAAACCCGAAACCCTAAACCCCAAACCCCAAACCCCAAACCCGAAACCCTAAACCCTAAACCCTAAACCCCAAACCCCAAACCCCAAACCCCAAACCCCAAACCCTAAGCCCACGAGGATCTCCAGAGGCCTGGTAGGGCCATGGCGCTCGAAGCCTGGCGGCACTCGTACATCTTCTCGCCTGACCACGTCGAAATGCGGCTGTGCTCAGGGGGCAAGGCAAGGTACTCTGTGGACGTCGGCTGCTGGGCGTGTTGGGGTTTAGGGTTTGGGGTTTAGGGTTCAGGGTTTAGGATTTAGGGCACGAGTTTGCTTTAGTTGTTCATCGTCTCCTACTAGTAACTAGGCTGTAGTCAGCCCGAGACCCTAAACCTAAATGATTAAGGTTCTGTTCAATTATTGGTGAGTGTATGGGTGTCCCTAATCTCGAAGCCCGAAACCCTCCATGCTAAAGACTGGGTTTACTTCAACACGAGGGTACTACCGCCGGAATCGGGAGATCTTCGACTACCACTACAAGCTGATGGTGAAGGAGTCTGCTGTGGTTTTGGGGTTCAGTGCTCACTGCCCTACGATTGAGGGAAGGCTTGGCTAAAAGGAGTCACTCACCCCTGCCTCTCTCCCCCTCTGCGAACCCTGAATTATTCATGGGCTTCAAGGTTTAGGGTTCAGGGGTTTGTTGTGGTGGTTCTCAACACTAAACCCTAAACCAATATACTGTTAAGCTCACGACGCTCAAGACTCGCCTGGAACGGCCAGAAGGCGGAAATAACCTGGAGGTTTCGGGCTTACAAAAAGTGTACAAGGCTTGGGTCTGACCAAACCCCAAACCCTAAGCCCGTTTTCTTATAGCACTTGAGGACCTGGGGGGGAGGGGGGGGGGGGGTGGTGGGTCTTTTGCGAGCCCGAGGCTGGATGCCGGAAGCCCAGTCAGGGAGCCCCGGTTGTGAAGACAATCTGCGCAAGAACCGACATGAATGAGCCCTAGAGGCTTAAGGTTCGGGGTATTTAGGTCTATTCCATTCCCTAAATCCTAAACCCTAAACCCTTTTGGGTTTAGGGTCTTCTCCTTCAAGGGGTATTAAGCCGCCCCCCGGGTCGATGCAGAGTAGGATTTCCGGGGAGGACTCCGAAGGCGAACTCGTCGCGACTGCCAGAAAAATGGAGGCTCCTCCAGCCATGGGTTTGGGCTTTGCTAGGACTTAGGGTTTTCAGGGTTTAGGGTTTTAGGGGGGCCATTGATCACACTGCAGAAGGGCATGTGTGATGATTGCAAGCAAGCCTAAACCCTACACCCGAAACCCCAAAACCCTTCTTCCACGAACGCAGGGATTTGTTCTTTCCCTGGCGGACGGGACATATAGGTTTTTTAGGTTTCAGGGTTTAAGGGTCCAGGGTCTTGGCTACACACCATGCATTGCAGGATACCGCAACGGTTCGAAACCACCCGGGAAACCCTAAACATTGTAAGCCCTGAGCTAGGCACTGATTCCTTTACACTACAACTCACCTAAGCCGGAAGCGATAGCGCCCCAAAAACCTGAAGCCTTCACAGCCTCACACCCCTGAATCTGAAACGGCCTGAAACCTGCAGGCTAAGGGACTGGGTAGGTAACCTTTAACCTTTTCGGTTCCATAGAAGCCGCCTATATGCAAAAGGTTAAACCTTTTTTTGGGCTAGAGTATTCAGCCCCCCGAAATAGGGGGTACCCTAAACCCTAAACCCTTATCTCTATATGCTTGCACCTTCAGCCACTTCACGTGCCCTTTGCAGGGTCCGACGTGGCACGCCGTGGTGGAGTCGCCAAGCCACTCGGGGGGCAAGGATTTACAGGGTTTAGGGTTTAGGGTTTAGGGTTTAGGGTTTAGGGTTGAGGGTATAGGGTTTAGGGTTTAGGGTTTAGGGTTCAGGGTTTCAGGGTTTCAGGGTTTCAGGGTTTCAGGGTTTCAGGGTTTCAGGGTTTCAGGGTTTCAGGGTTTCAGGGTGCAGCTTCGAGGTCTCCTTTGGTTCCCTAGAGTTTCGGGCATGTTTTTTTTTTCTTCCGGGTCGAGGGCTGTCGGGTGGCTTTGCAGCCCTAGAACTTAAGTGCTCCAAGCCCTTTAAAGCCTGATTCTTCAACCCCAAAACACAAAAACCTAAACCCTAAAACCCCAAGTCCCCCAGCCATAGACCTTTCAAAGGTGGCGTGCTGATCGCCCTGATTCAGCGCCTTCGGACTTCGAGCAACAAGGCTGAAGAGAGGTTTGGGGGCTTTTCGCTTTCGGGATTATTGTTTAGGGTCCACGGTTTAGGGCTTGGGGGTCAGGGTTTAGGGTTAAATTGCGGTACCTGGGTCTGAAATACATATAACTTAGAACTCTACTTTGTACAGTCTCACGACTTTGATGGGATTTCGCCTTGGACCCCTAAGGCCCTAAGGTTGTACCCTTGGGTTTGGGGGCCCTTTTTGAAGATACTGTAAGGGCATATGGGGATATACTTTAACGAAACCTTTAGGGGTACAAGCTTAGGGGTACGAGCCTTAACCCCTTGATAAGTGTCCCGATCCTCCCAGGCTCCCTACTTTACAGGGTTTCCCTAAACCCCAAACCCCGTAAACCCCAAACCCTCAACCTTAAAAGCCCTGAACCCTATACCCTATACCCTATACCCTAAACCCTAAACCCTAAACCCTAAACCCTAAACCCTAAACCCTAAACCCTAAACCCTAAACCCTAAATCCTAAACCCTAAACCCTAAACCCTAAACCCTAAACCCTAAACCCTAAACCCTAAACCCTTCCAGACTGAGCACGTCGGTATTCAGAGTTCATAGCCTCTCTGGAGAGGTCTTCTGGGCTTTAGGGTTCTTAGGTATAGGGTTTCGGGTTTAGGGTTTAGGGTTTAGGGTTTAGGGTTTAGGGTTTAGGGTTTAGGGTTTCTAAGGTATAGGGTTTCGGACTTAGTGTGTTTAAGCCTGACCCCTAAACCCTGTATAAACCCCAAAACCCTCAACCCTCAACCCTAAACCCTGAGCGTTTCGGGTCCTGGGTGTGTGGGCTTTAGGATGCGGGGGCGATTGGGTCTTAACCCAAAAGGCCCTAAACTTTGAATCTCATAATCCTAAGCCCTACGTCTTAGACCCAACAAACCCTATACGCCCTATGCCCTGAGCCCCATAGTGAGGCGAGGTCCTGGATCCGGAAGACTACGACTACGCCTATGACGGATGGTCCGCCGAGACCTGAGCTTCTTCCGCTGCTGATTTTGGGAGATAGGGTTTGGGGTTTTAAAGCTATACTACTATTTGCTTAAGAACCCCAAAACAACAAAACATAATAATGCCTATATTGCTCTTAATGAGGAAGAATATTTTTATTTTCTTCGGGGTCCTTAAGCTAGTAGTAGTATAGGGTTTAGGGTTAGGCACGGGAGACCCGCAGCCTCACAGACGCTTGCCTGACGGCGACGAAGCAGAGATGCTCCGGCGCATGACCGCGCCTTGCCACCGGGTGCTGATTTTGCTGCTTGTAGCATATGACTGCACGGAACTGCCTCAAGAAAGGAGACCTGCTTACCTCATTTCTTCTGCTCCTGACCTCACTGAGAGGAGCAAGGGGGTTCTCTGCAAGTACAAGTGATCGGGATGTGCTCTGGAGGAAGCTGTTTTGGCACACGACTGGCAACTGCCTGGAGCTGGACACGGCATGTCGTTTACGGCAGCTGGACTCCCGGCACAGCAGACCTGGAAGCACGTGGAGCTGTACTGACTTCAGTGGGTTTACCCCTCGCAAGCTATATTGCACAGTCATGGCCCATTCAAGTGACTGCTGCTTTTCGTGTTTTGGCACAAAAAAAGCGGCCCTTGTTGTTGTTCTTTGGTTGAAGGGTCTCCTGCCAACTTGCAAGACATCTCCTCAGGTGTGTGATTCCAGGGTCGTTGTCTCACAGGATGGAGAATGCAAAGGACACAAAATCTAATGAACCAACGTGTCTGACCAATGCCTGATTTTAGGCATCATGCATCATTGAGTCCACCCGAAAGCCCTATAGGCCTTAAACCCTAAAAGGGCAGGGCCAAGGCAATGCCAGGTGATTTTTGGGTAATGCCCACCATTTTTGGGTAATGCCTGGAAATTTATGGGCAATGCCTACTAATTTTGGGTCAGGCTGGCCAATTCTTGTGTAATGCTCGATGAGTTTTAAGGTATGCCTACTAGTTTTTCGTATTGCCCTCAAGTTGTTCAAGGTTTAAATATCTGGGAAAGAAGAAAGGTTTAGTGTTTAGGGCGCTTGAAGCCGTTCAGAACTCAAAGGCCTAGGACCATAAACAGGTTTACGGTCTAAAGGTTTTTTAGGGTTTAGGCTTTGAGGTTTTGAGGAAGGAGACGGGGAGGGTTCGCTCCCCAGAACCATCCAACACGCCGCCCAGGGTCGGCGGACCCTGAACCCTAAACCCTAAACCCCAAACCCTAAACCCCAAACAAAAAGAAGGCGCAGAACTTCCGCCCCGACCTTCTGCCCAACGAAGTCGTCTCGCTTCTGCAGACCCTCTACGTCGCCGCTGGGCCAAGGTTAGGGTTTTCGGGTTCGGTTAGGACCCAGAGTGGGTTTCAGTATCTCTTTTGGGGGCAGGTTCTCTGATAAGCCGCTTTTGAACACATCAAGGGTACCCTTTTTTAGTGCTAGGTTACTGCGTGGCCTAGAAGTCCCAAAAAGGATTCAGTGTGCGGTTTAGGGCTTAGGGCCTTGTTTTTTCAAGGTTGTTCAAGGAATTAAGCTCTTTAGGGTCTTAACTAGGTTTTCGTTCTCTCGCGTTTAGGATTTGAGGCCTTAGGTGTTCGGGGTTGTAGGTTATAGGGTGGAGGGCTTTGGGGTTTTAGGGTTTGGAAGTTACGGTTTTGGGGTTGAGGGCTTTAGGTTTTTGTGGTTTAAGGTGGGCTTCAGGATTGAGCACACAACCCCCTTCACGCCTCATCACTCACTACTGCTCACTTCATTTACAGACCCTCCACCCTAAACCCTAAACCCTAAACCCTAAACCCTAAACCCTAAACCCTAAACCCTAAACCCTAAACCCCATGGTTGCAGGCAGGGGCGGCTCCGCCATTAACACCTGAAGGTTCCTTGTATGGTCCAAAAATTTACTCTCCCCTAAAACCCTAAAACCGTTTAACTCTAAGCCCTAAGCCCCGGGATATTAAGCCTCAACCCTAAAACCCTTTAACCCTAAGCCCTAAACCCTGGGAGCAGAGGTCTACCTTAGCAACAAGCTGGAGGATGCGAGGGACGAGCATCCTGTAATCGCTCATTCTCGATGATGACGGGTTGTTTAGGGTTTAGGGTTTAGGATTTTAGGGCTGAGGGTTTAGGGTTTAACGGCTTCTGGTTTTGGATGTTCGCGGCTTATGGTTCAAGACTTGCTGCCCCCCCCCCCCCCCCAAGCACCACTTTGTTGGCTTTCAGGGCTTGGGGTTTAGAGTTTGGAGTTTAGGCCTAGGGCTTAGAGGTTACTTGCACGGTTTACAAGTTTAGTAGCTGGCGTGCCCTGAGTTGCGCTTGATTTATCGACCGCCCGTGCCGCGTGCAATCACCAGGCGGGGAAAAGACTAGTGACGAAATGTCGGGAGACTCGTGCAAAGCCCTAAGCCCTAAACCCTAAACCCTACACCCGACACCCAAACATATTCAGGCCTTTTAGGGGTTTAGTCCCAAACTGCAGATCAACCACAGAATCCCGCACGCTAGACCC
Organism: Symbiodinium natans; assembly: GCA_905221605.1. Lineage (NCBI taxonomy): Eukaryota > Dinophyceae > Suessiales > Symbiodiniaceae > Symbiodinium > Symbiodinium natans. Next base: position 335,152 of record CAJNDS010002122.1, on the reverse strand, counting down.
TAAACCCTCAACCCTTTTGGGCTTAGGAGCAACCCTCAACCCTAAACCCTCTTGGGCTTAGGAGCAACCCTCAACCCTAAACCCTCAAGCCCCTGACGCCCTAAACTTAACCCGAGACCCTAAACGCTAAAGGCCTTGAACCTCCAAAGCTTCACCCACCCTGGTCTCTCTTTCTCTGGCTTGAACGAAGCATAGAGAGTTGAGTTTAGGGTTTAGGGCATGGGGTTTAGGGTGTAGGGTTGAGGGTTGAGGGTTTAGGGTTGAGGGTTTAGGGTATAGGGTCTCTGGTGGAGGGTAAGCGGGGGTCGGACCTTACCCACTCTTTGCCTATGAAAGTCTCCTCTGAAACCATCGAAGCCCTGGGAGGCTTTAGAGTTGTTGTGTTCAGGGCTCTATGGGGTTTAGGGTTTAGGGGTTGTTTAGGGCTTTGTTGGGTTTAGCTCGGTTCCCTTGGACGCCCCACTCAAAGCAACAACTCGGGGCAGGTTTTGGGGAACCAGGTGTCTCAAGCCATTAACCCTAAACCCTCAACCCTTCACCCTAAACCCTGAACCTTAAACCCTATAAAACCTCAGAAAAAACTCACATTGAATACCTTACATAGGGCTCAAGCGTGTTGGGGACTCAGGGTTTAGGGTTTTTCGGGCCCAAGAACAGACATCTGCCGAGACTGTGTCCTGCACCCGTAATGGATGCCCACAACCAACCCTGAACCGGAACTCCCTTCAAAGGGATTTACAGGCTTTGGGGTGTTCGGTTCACGGCGTAGGGTTTAGGGTCTATAGGGCTTAGGGTTTAGCGCGTTGGAGTTTGAGGATTTAGGGATTTGTGGCGGGCGTTCAGGTGTTTAGGTTTTTGCAAACCCTAAACCCTAAACCCTCAACCCTAAGCCCTAAACCCTAAGCCCCAAACCCTACGCCCCCGTTGGAAGTGATCGAAGGTACCCTATAGATAAAGCTCCCCGTGACTCCGTGAGCCCAACACTCGTAATTCAAGGAGCATGACCGGAAAACCCTAAACCCTAAACCCTAAACCCTAAACCCTAAACCCTAAATCGATTCTCTGGAAACTTGAGATTGAGAACCCCCCTCTCTGACCAACCCTGAACACCTCACGCGTAAGCCCAGCCGCCCCTGCTCTCGCTGGTGGGTTTCGGGTTTAGGGTTTAGGGTTTAGGGTTTAGGGTTCATTGTTTAGGGGCTGCGGGTCCTGGGGTCTGCGAGCGCAGTGGAGTGCTCAACGGGAGCTTGCAGGCGCTGCTTGAAATCCATCCGCGGCAGGACGTTGACCTTTCACTGGCATGACCGGCTACCCGGAACCCCGCAAAGCCCTGTAAACCTTGGTTTCGGGTTTTATTGGGGTTTAGCTCTAAACTTTAAGCCCTGAAGGACAAAGCCTGTGACCAGGCCTGGGGCATCGCCACATATGCTCAGTACTTCAAGCGAACCGAACCGAAGCCGGCCAATCCATCAAGCTGACGCTACGACGAAACCTGAAACTTGGGATGTGCCCCCCTTATACTAGCAGTCCTGAACTATTAATAGGGAGAATGGTACCCCCCGACTATAGTCCCCATTAAGGACTGTTAGTATAAGGGGGAACATCATCAACCTGAAAACCTCATGGTGCCTATGGCCGGTAAGGCTCTACATGGGTATTTCCCAAAAACCGGGGTCTCCCAAAATATCCCCCCCCCCCCCCCCCCCCAAAAAAAAAAAAAATAGCAAACATCCGCACTACAGGAAGCCCCCCCAAAAAGGGTAACACCCCCCCCCCCCTTTTCGGAAACCTCCATGTGAATCAAGCGCAGCGCGAATGGGCCCGAAGACCGGTTCCAGCTACGCCTTCAGAGGCACACGTAGCCCTAAACCCTAAACCCTAAACCCTAAACCCTAAACCCTAAACCCTAAACCCTAAACCCCTCAATCACTCTTTCAACATGAGGCCTCGACCGGAAGATCTCCAGCGACCGGTTTCGAAGTTTGGCTGACGTCTCAGCTTTGAACCCACCAAAAACCTCAGGGACTAGGGCAGAAAAGTGGGTTTAGGGTCAGGGTTTAGGGTTTAGGGTCTAGGGCTTAGGGCAGAAAATCGGCGCACCGCCTTGTCTAAGGGTAGTTGGTCCCTCAATTTGGGTCCTTTGCCTTCTTCAAAGTTTTCTGAAGCATGGGCCCTGGAGTTTTATAGGGTATATAAGGGGTATATATGGGGTATAAAAAGGAACCCCCTGTTAAAGGGCCCATACTTAGGGACCATGAAACTACCCTGAGATTGGGCCCGTGCTTAGAAGCTCCTTTTGATTTAGCAAGTCTACTTAGTATCCCCTAGAAACCCTCTAACAATCCCCATAACCCACCTTACTAACCCTGCTTGCTAGGTCACAAGAGCTTCCAAGTAGCCCTAAACCCTAAACCCTGAACCCTTTTCGGAGGGTCTGGGGACCTTATCTAAGGCTCACCTACGGGACGAGAAGGGGTCCAGATTATTGGGAGCCAGGAACCCTTGACTGAAGATACTGGGTTTAGGGTTTAGGGTTTAGGGTTTAGGGCTAAACCCTAAACCCTCAAACCAAAACCCAGCTCTTGGGTTTAGGAGTACACATAGTGCTACGCTCAACTCTCTTGCCCTAAGCCTTGAGCTTCTGTTCCCTCAAACCCTACATCCAGGTCACAAAGGGTGCTTCATTTGCAGTTCGGCGTTGGGACGAGGGACTTCCAACACACTACTTTCAGAAATCTTTCTGGGTATCTCACTTCCGAATGGTACCCCCCCTAAACCCCTAAACCCTAAACCCAAAACGCTCAACCCTGAACCCTGAACCCTGAACCCTAAACCCCAAACCCCAAACCCTAAACCCTAAACCCCTAAACCCTAAACGAGGCCTGAAGCTCTCTGTTTCCTTCGGAGGGACGCTGGTTGAGCTGCGCACTGAGGTGACAAACTGCGTTTAGTGGTTTAGGGGTTTAGGGGTTTAGGGTTTAGGGTTTAGGGTTTAGGGTTTAGGGCTTAGGGCTTGGGGTTTACGGTTTAGGATTGAGGGTTAGGGGTTTTGGGTTTAAAGGGTTCAAGGTGTTTATGGTTGCGGGGTTTAGGGTTTAGGGTGTGGGGGTTCGGGGTTGAGGGATGAAGGGTTTAAGGGTTTAGGGTTTAGGGGTTTTGGGGCCTTTAGGGTTTAGGGTCTAGGGGTTTAGGGTTTCGGGTATAGGGTTTAGGGTTTCGGGCCTTGTAGGGTCTTAGGTTTTAGGGGCTTAGGGCCTTTTAGGGTTTAGGGCCTTTTAGGGGTGAGGGCCGATAGGGTTTAACGCCTTTGAGGGTTTAGGCCCGTTCAGGGTTGTAGGGGTTTACGGTTTGGAGGGTTAGGGGTTTGGGGGTTTAGGGGTTTAGGGTTCAGGGGTTTAGGGGGTTAGGGGTTTAAGGGGCTTGGGGGTTTGGGGGGTTTGGGGGGTTTAGGGCTTTGAGGCTTTGCGGGTTTCGGGGTTTCGGGGTTTGGGAGTTCAGGGGTTCAAGGTTTAGGGGTTTAGGCCTCAAAGTTTCTCAGACATTCTTGGAAAGACGTGCCGATGCTTTGCTTTGCCTTGGTGCCTGCGGCGACCCCCTAAGGGGTCCAAGGCAGAACCGTTAGAAAACAGGCTTGGCACACGTCCATTTTCGCTCACGGCTGCACGCTCGTGTACAAACGTGGCCGAAGCGGTCGACTTCAAGAAGAAGTGGAGCAAGAAAGCTTAGGGGACCAGGACAGCCTTTGCGTCACGAGGGTTTAGGGTTTAGGATGTAGGGTTTAGGGTTAGGGTTTAGGGTTTAGGCTTTATAGGGTTTAGGTTTAGGGTCTAGGGTTCAGTCTTTAGGGTTTAGGGTACGTACTCGCAGTCAGTTGAGTCAATTGAGCCTGTTCATGGTCAAAGCGCCTCCGGGAATAGCCATACTCCTACTTGCTGTATGGCATTGAAGTTCCTTCTTTTTTCTGCAAAGTTGAAGTTGAAATTTGCCTCTCTGTGTTTCGAAGGTGCGATGGGGTTAAAAGTTTCCACGTAGGAAATGGGCCGCTTTTCGCCCTGGGTCGGGGTCAAAAGTGGGGTAGCTCTGACGCCCAACACCTTGAAACCCATTCCTAAACTTTAAACCCCAAGATCGAAACATGTGGAGAAGTTCCGGTTTTCCTAGTAATAAAATCAATAGAAAGGGGGTCACTAAAAAAGTGCTATTGAACCACGGCTAGCAATAGTCCCCAACCGACGCCTTGCCCCCACACCCCAATCAGCTTAGCCCAACCGTCGTCCGGCCCAGGTTGGAGCCCTCAGAGTTCCTTCCGCACGTGGCTCCTTGGCTCTCTTAGCATCTCTTAGCCTAAAACCCCAGAAACTCAAAACTCGGGGTTGAGAGTTTAGGAGCTGTAGTATAAAATCCTACATCTTCCATCCCGAAACCAAGCCTAAGCAGTTTTTAGCGAAAACCCTAAACCCTAAACCCTAAACCCCCGGCCCCGAAATGGCAAAAATCCCAGACTTGATGAAGTCTCAATCCTAAAAAAGCCGCAGCTCTGCCCCTACCCGGCTCAGACCCTCATCCCCCTGATCCCAAACACCAACGCTTATTCTCTTCCCTGCACCACCGACCCCGAAGCCCTAAAACCCCTTCAACCCTTAAACCCTAAGTCCCCCCAAACCCTAAACCTGCCCTGGAAACTTCTTTCTGCTGGCAGGAGTTTTTTTTTTAAAGCTATTCCCATCGCAAATATGCCCTTGGCACGCATGCATACAAGATGGCCGACACACTGGAAGAATTCGTTGTGTTTGTGCCACGCTACCAGAAGATGTGCATAGCCACTTCAGCCCTAGACCCTCAACCCTGAACCCTGAACCCTAAGCCCTAAACGCTAAACCCTAAACCCTAAACCCTAAACCCTAAACCCTAAACCCTAAACCCTAAACTTAATCCCCCTTAAAGGCTCGGCTCCTTGGCCGCGGCACCCGCCGCGGTTCGCGCCTGGCCGCCGCGGAGTCAGTGGCCTCAGCCGGAAGGGGATGCTTGTGTGAGGGTTTAGGGTTTAGGGTTTAGGGTTTAGGGGTTAGGGGTTAGGGGTTTAGGGTTTAGGGTTTAGGGTTAGTGCTTATAGGTTTCAGACCCGTTTTAGGGCGCAGGGGTTTAGGGCTTATGGTCTGGGGCTGTGATGGGCTGTGTAAGGTTGAGGATTGAGGGTTGAGGGTTGAGGGTTGAGGGTTTAGGGTTTAGGGTTGAGGGTTGAGGGTTGAGGGTTGAGGGTTGAGGGTTGAGGGTTTAGTGCAAGTGTTTGGGGATTAGCGTTTAGGGCGCTTGCGGTGAGGATGTGGTTTAGATTGTTGTCGGATGTATCTGGGCTAGGACCTTATGCGGCTTTGTTTTTTACTTAGCTGTCTGTACTCTTGTGTCCATGTGACGAGGCTTCGGGTTTTAGGGTTTGTTGGATTTGGTGGTTGACGGCTCTAACCCCCAAAACACTTGACCCCCAAACCCCTAAATCCTAAGCCCTAAGCCTTAACCCCTGAATCTTAAACCCTAAACCCTAAGCCCTAAGCCCTAAGCCCTAAACCCTAAACCCTAAACCCCAATCCCTACACCCTAAACCCTTGACACGGGCATCGACACCCCCGCCTGCGCGCTGCCCTCAGGGCGCTCCACTCCCTGCTTCGGCATGTGATTGGCCAGGGCACCCGGAGACTCTTTGGGGGTTTGGGGTTTGGGGTTTAGGGTTTGGGGTTTAGGGTTTGGGGTTTAGGGTTTAGAGGGGGGTTAGAGAGGGTTTAGAGAGGGTTTAGAGGGGGGTTAGAGAGGGTTTAGAGAGGGTTTAGAGGCTTTAGAGGCTGTAGGGAGTTCAGGGGTTTAGGGCTTAGGGTTTAGGATTTCCCTTTCTCCAGGGCTTAGGGTTTTTGAATTGAAGCATGAGGGTGCATGGGTTCAGGCAAGCTTCAAAGAAAAGTCTTATTGCGCAACCCTAAACCCTAAACCCTCAACCGCAGTGACAGACTTAAACCCTAAACCCTAAACCCTAAACCCTAAACCCTAAACCCTTAACCCTGTAAGTTCTATGGGCTGTTTGGGCCGCCCAAGTAGAACATAAGCTCAAGGCCCGGAACCCTAAGCCCCAAACCCTAAACGTCCAAGGCAGAGGCCTCAACCCTACCCAGACAGCCCAATACCCCCGTTGATTAAGGAAGATACCCTAAAGTACCTCTAGAAAATCCTTCATATGAAGCAGGGTTTATATGACTGTTTTTGGTGAGTGTATATAAGGTTCCTTTTTAGTATAGGTGAGTGTATATACCTGGTGTCCTTTGGGGGTACAAGAAACATATACCCTGCTTCATATGATTTAAGGCATTTTTTCCTTAGTGAAGGGGTATTGGGCTTTTTGGGTACCAAGCCTCGACCTCTGGCTTTCCCTACTACCCCCCTCTATACTCAAGTTCCCCCCGCATAATTAAGGCTACTTAGGGACAATGAAGCCTGGTTAAGGTTGTTTGGGGAAGGAGGAACCCAGGGGGGGTAAGTATAGGCTTAGGGGTACTTGGAAATATTTGTTAGTTTTTGGTCACTCTCATCCCTAAGGAACAGCTGAAATTTTACTTTTTGCTAAGGTGCCAAGTTCAGTATACAGCAGCGGGGGGGGGGGGGTACTTGGAGGTTCATGGTACTTATTAACCAGTTGTAACTGTACTTATGACCATATTAGGGCACTTAAGGGGCTTCTAAGTCGGTTATAAGTACAGTTAGAACTGGTTAATAAGTACCATGAACCTCGAAGTAGTAGGGGAACCCTAAAGCATAAAGCCTAAACCCTAAACTTTAGGGTTGTAAACCCTAAACCCTAAAACCCTAAACCCTAAACCCTAAACTCTAAACCCCAAACCCTAAACCCTAAACCCTAAACCCTAAACCCTCAGGCAACGACTCCGTCAGCCAGGAGGCCTCGGCCGACGACGCGGAGGCTAAAGCTGAACTCGGAGTGACCCCCAAACCCTAAACCCTAAACCCTAAACCCTAAACCCTAAACCCTAAACCCTAAACCCCAAACCTCAAACCCCAAACCCTAAACCCCAAACCCCAAACCCTAAATCCTGTTCAAAACCAGGCCAAAGATGGCTAAAGCCTTCAGGCCCTCAACCCTGTAACCCCGACCTGAACCTTAGAAACCCTAAACCTATAAACTCCATACCCTATAAACATTATAAACCTTATACCCTGAGCCGTGACCTGAACTCCTAGTGCCCCTAGGAGCCTAAATGCCAAAGCATAGCCCTCAAGCCCTACGCCCAACAAGCCGCGAACCCTACATCCTTAAAGATTCCTAAGCCATATACTTAGTCCCCTAGATTGCCTCATCAACCCCTAAAGCACTAAACCCTTAGACAACCCCAAACCATCCCAAGCCATACCCGAACCCTAAACCCTAAACCCTAAACCCTAAACCCTAAACCCTAAACCCTAAACCCTAAACCCTAAACCCTAAACCCTAAACCCTAAACCCTAAACCCTAAACCCTAAACCCTAAACCCTAAACCCTAAACCCTAAACCCTAAACCCTAAACCCTAAACCCTAAACCCAGCGTGGCTCAACGATGGACCGGCCCGGACCTGGGAGCCGAGCCCCACTTGGACGAAGACGCCCCTGGGCAGATTCCAGTCGTGGGGGTTTAAAAATTAATTAGGGTTTAGGGTTTAGGGTTAAGGGTTAAGGGTTTAGGGTTTAGGGTTTAGGGTTTAGGGTTTAGGGTTTAGGGTTTAGGGTTTAGGGTACCCTAAACCCCAAGCCCTAAACGCCAGACCCCGAAAGCCAGGAATGTGGGGGGTTGGGGTCGGGTGGTGGGGGGGGTGTTAGGGCTGATGTCAAGTTTTGTTGGATTTGGACTGTAAGGCTTTTTGAGTTGAGAGAGTTTGATTACAGCACATACCATGGAATGTTGAGGTTTAGGGGGCTTAAAGACTGAAAGGGACCTCGCATGAGGGTTTCAGCTGGGTTTCAGGGTTCCTGGTGGTAGGCATCAAAGGAACGGGGTTAAGGGTTTGAGGATCTAGGGTTTGGGGCTCTGAGGGCTAAGGGTTCAGGGAGTACGGTTGCAGTTCAGGCTTTTAGGGTTTCTGGACTTTTCTGGCAGGCCGTGTGGTTCGAAGGCTTTGTGGTACTTGTGGGTGAGGGAACACTGACAACTCTGACCCTGTAGGTCTGGTGATGCGAAATAATGAAGTCTGCTCCCTCCCCGCCCCACCGCTCTCTCTCTCTCTCTCTCTCTCTCTCTCTCTCTGTCTGTCGGTCTCACTCGGACCCGAAAGCACAAAACCTGCGAGTAGAGTCACCTTCAACCATAAAACCCCGAACCTTATGCCCAAACCTCCAGTCTTCGTTGAGTAGATGATGTGGGTATAGGCATCCTCGGGCGCACGCCAGCAAGATCTTCGACCATTTTGACCCTCCTTTTTTGCCTTTTGCGGGTTTTAGGATTTAGGGCTTAGGGTCTAACCCTAAACCCTAAACCCTAAATCCTAAACCCTAAACCCTAAACCCTGCATTTTTCGGGGGCCTCCACATGGTAGAGGTGTCACGCCTCCCCCGAGCAAAAAAGCCCAAATCAACTCCAATTCCAGCTCGCACCCAAGCAACCCCTAAACCCTATACCCTAAAGCCTAAACCTTAAAACCCTCAAGTAGGATCCTTAAACCCTAAACCCTAAACCCTAAACCCTAAACCCTAAACCCTAAACCCTAAACCCTAAACCCTAAACCCTAAACCCTAAACCCTAAACCCGAAACTCAGCTCCCGGAGGTCAAAGTCTTGGCCAACGACACCCGAGTCGCTGTAGCAGAAGGCAAAGACTGGCTCGGGTTCGAGTTTGTTTTCTTCTTCGGGGGGGAGGGGGGGGGGGGGGGGGGAGTAGGGTTTAGGGTTTAGGGTTTAGGGTTTAGGGTTTAGGGTTCAGGATTTAGGGTTTAGGGTTTAGGGGGCTTAGGGGTCAGGGTTTGCTGTCATTTGGCGCAGATGCTGCGATGGTTGAGATAAACCCTCGATTAGGATCCCTCAGCCCTGGGCCCTAACCCTCAACCCTCAACCCTCAACCCTCAACCCTCAACCCTCAACCCTCAACCCTCAACCCTCAACCCTCAACCCTCAACCCTCAACCCTCAACCCTCAACCCTCAACCCTCACCCCTCAACCCTCAACCCTCAACCCTCAACCCTCAACCCTCAACCCTCAACCCTCAACCCTAAACCCTAAACCCTAAACCCTAAACCCTAAACCCTAAACCCTAAACCCTAAACCCTAAACCCTAAACCCTAAACCCTAAACCCTAACCCTAAACCTTAAACCCTAAACCCTACATCCTAAACCCTACACCCTTGCAGGCCGGCGGACACCGGCTGTGCCGGAGTTTCCGCCGGCGCCGAGGGGCGATGTTCAACCCGATCATCTTCCAGGCTTAGGGTTTAGGCTTTCGGGTTTCCGGGTTTAGGGTTTATGGTTTAGGGTATAGGGTTTATCATGGGTTCCCCTAGCTCCCCCCCCTCTATGCTACACCCCCCTCCCCCCATCTCCCCCTCCAGAAATTACGGCTATTTAGGGATAGTCAAGCCTAATTCAGGTTATTTAAGGGGGGAATGTAGTGGGGGTAGAATGGTTGGTGGGTAGTAAGGGAACTCATGTGTTTGGGGTTTAGGGGGGGTTAGGGCTGAGGGTTTAGGGTTTAGGGGCAGGGTTTGTAGGGATGTAGGGCAGAGGCCCCCAAACTTGGCTTTGGGCTTAGGGTTTAGGCGGTTTAGGCGGTTTAGGGTTTAGGGTTTAGGGTTTAGGGTTTAGGGTTTAGGGTTTAGGGTTTGGGGTTTGGGGTTTGGGGTTTGGGGTTGTTAGGGTTGAGAGTCCAGGGTTTTGGGGTTTTGTAGGGTTTCAGGGTGTAGGGTTTGGGGTTTAGGGGTTTGGGAAGTTGCGGAGGTAGAGTTTATAGAGTTCCGGATGGTCAACAACTTGGATTCCGGGTTCAGGGTTTTGTTCGGCTATCGGGGATGCAGCAGCTGTTTGGTGCTGGCTCTTGGCTGAGAGTCTAGATCGCAGGCCTGGCAGCACTTTCTCGCAGGCCTTAAACCCCACACCCCAAACCCTAAACCCCCAACTCCCCACACCCCCACACCCCCACACCCCGACACCCCCACACCCCCACACCCCCACACCCCCACACCCCCACACCCCCACACCCCCACACCCCCACACCCCCACACCCCCCCACACCCACACCCCCACACCCACACCCCCACACCCACACACCCCCACACCCCCACACCCCCACACCCCCACACCCACACACCAACACCCACAACCCTGGCACGGTTAGAGACTATATTCTAAGGTAGCTTGGTGCAGTGCATGAAAGGTTTTAAGCCCGAGAAACCCGAAAGCCCAAAACCTTGCCACTCCTGCGCAGGCGCCCAGGGCCTCCTACAGCAAGACGTCCTTTCCCAGAAATCTTTGCCACTGGACTGTGGGGTTTTGGGTTTAGGGATTTAGCATTTCGGACTAGGGGGGTTAGGGATTTAGTAGGGCTTTCGGGGGCAACATCTCGCTTTTGGGGTGAGTTGGTTGCAGGGGTTTAAGGGTCAGGGTGGCCTTCAAGCGCTTAAAACCTCATATATTTTCGCCTACAGCCCTGAATCCCTGAATCCCTCTACCCTAAGGCCCTGAACCCTGAACCCTGAACCCGAAACCTCTCTTATCAAAAAAAGTTCAAACCTTAATGAGTTCGTGGTTCAAGGCGATTTTTCGTGGTTCAAGTCAACTTGTCGTGGCTCAAGGCCAGTTCTCGTGGTTCAAGGCATATTTTTCTGGGTTCAAGTCAAATGGTCGCGTTTGGCCTTGAACCACGAACAAATTGCCTTGGACCACGACAAAATTGCCTTGAGCCACGAAAAATGGCTTTGAACTACGAACAATTTGCCTTGAACCGCCGAATCGTTCGTGGTTCAAGGCAAGTTTTTGCGCGGTAAGGCACTTTTTCCGTGGTTCAAGGCATTTTTTCGTGGTTCAGGGTTTCAAGGCCTCAAGGCCTGGGTTTTAGGGTTTCAGGCCTCAAGGCCTGGAGTTTAGGGTTTCAGGGCCTGCAGGCCTGGGGTTTATGGTTTCAGGGCCTCCAGGCGTTTAGGGTTCATTTTCTCACCCTAAACCCTAAACCCTAAACCCTAAACCCTAAACCCTAAACCCTAAACCCTAAACCCTAAACCCTAAACCCTAAACCCTAAACCCTAAACCCTAAACCTAGGGTTTGGTTCGGGGCTCCTGGCCTGGTGCAGTGTTCCAGGGCCTCAGGCCTTGAGGCCGGGCCAATTTTACGGTTTGAGGGCCTCAAGGCCTGGGGTCAGGTCGGTTTAGGGTTTAGGGTTTAGGGTTTAGGGTTTAGGGTTTAGGGTTTAGGGTTTAGGGTTTAGGGTTTAGGGTTTATTTCAGCCAAGCCCCACCCAATAAAGGACCAGATAAGCTTCGCAACAGATCGGCTCCTCTCAAGCAAGTTCAAAGCAACGAGGTTAGCAAGATTGTGATTGTTTTTTGTGTCCGTTCACTTCAAGGCTGATGCAGCGCGCAAGAGATGCAGTGGCAAGAAAATGAGATGAACTGAATTATTTGTTTTTGTCGTGTCCGTTCGTTTCAAGCATAAGCCTTTGAAGCTGAGATGATGCGAGACACTTCGATGTTTGCTTTCTGAATGCTATGGGATTCTTTGGGTGGGTGAGTGTTGTATCAGAGCCGCAAATATATCTTTATTTCAAAATTGCTCGATCCGGAGCTGCTGAACCCTAAACCCTAAACCCTAAACCCTAAACCCTAAACCCTAAACCCTAAACCCTAAACCCTAAACCCTAAACCCTAAACCCTAAACCCTAAACCCTAAACCCTAAACCCGAACACCGCAGCAGCCCCACGAAGGCACGATTCCATGGAATCCGATGATTTCGCCAGGCCCAGCATGGCTGCTTGCTGCTTGCTGCTAGGGTTTAGGGTTTAGGGTTTAGGGTTTAGGGTTTAGGGTTTAGGGTTTAGGGTTTAGGGTTTAGGGTTTAGGGTTTAGGGTTTAGGGTTTCGGGTTTCGGGTTTAGGGTTGAGGGTTTAGGGTTTAGGGTGTACGGGAAGTCCTAAACCCTACCAACCCCATAAACCCTGATAAGCCCCATCAGACCCTGCAAAGCCTATAAAACCCTGCATACCTTACAAGCCATAAACCCTCTGCAAAGCCTGTAAACCGTATAAACCCTGGAAGCCCTACAAGCCCTATCATGCCTAAACCCTCAACCCCAAACCCTAAACCCTAACGGCGGTTTAGGGTTTAGGGTTTAGGGTTTAGGGTTTAGGGTTTAGGGTTTAGGGTTTAGGGTTTAGGGTTTAGGGTTTAGGGTTTAGGGTTTAGGGTTTAGGGTTAAGGGCCCACCCTAAACCTTGAATCCTAAAACCCTTCCGAGTCTTGTGTTTCCGTGTCCAAGATTGTGCGACCATTGCCCGGTTTTAGGGCTTAGGGTTAGGGTTTAGGGTTTACGGTTTGCGGCTTACGGTTTACGGTTTAGGGTTTAGGGTTTAGGGTTTAGGGTTTAGGGCTAGGGTTTAGGGCTAGGGTTTAGGGCTACCCCCTAAACTCTGATCTCCAGGCCGGACCGGGGGCGTGCCGTGCCTCTGGTTTCCGGCGCCGAAAGCCGCCTCGGTCGTGATGCGCCCCTGGCGCTGTTGCGCAGGGGTGTGGGGAGTTTAGGGTTTAGGGTTTAGGGTTTAGGGTTTAGGGTTTAGAGCTTAGGGCTTAGGGCTTAGGGTTTAGGGTTTAGGGTTTAGGGCTTAGGGTTTAGGGCTTAGGGTTTAGGGTGTTCTTAGGGCAGCTTAGAGGTTGTTGGGGGTTTAGGTGTTTCTCGGGCTTAGGGAAGGGCTTAGGGCCGTTTAGGGTTTGGGCTCATTCCAAACCCCTAAACCCTTAACCCTTAACCCTTATATAACCCTTAACCCTTAACCCTTATATCTTTTTATCCCTAAACCCTTATATAACCCTGAACCCTTATACCTTTGAAACCCTAAACCCTTATATAACCCTTAACCCTTATATAACCCTTAACCCTTCTACCTTTTAAACCCTAAACCCTTTAAAGTTCGGAGCTCAGAGTGTGAGATTCGAATGCAAGGTACTTCCACGCCAACTCCGAGGACATTGGCACGGCCTTCCATTTCGTAAAGCACATGCGAGATCAGTTTAAGGCCCGTGAGGCGTTGAGGATCTTCGGAAAGGGCTCTGGGCTTATCTCCCCACATTGGGCTTATTCAGGGGTAAAAGGAGGGACGCCTAGAAGGGACCCTCAATCTTTTTCCCCTATACACCCCTGTATATAAGTTATATAGTCCCTATATACCGAAGTGGCCCCCAAAGAACCCCCTAAAAAACCCCTAAGGTCCCTTATAAGGGTCCCTCCTTTAGTCCCTTGAGCTAACGAGCAAAGCCTACCTTTTTTGAACCCCAAGACCTGAATTGTGGCAGGTGGCCAACAGGTAGCAGGGCTTACTTAGCCTGTTGCGTTGGGAGTTACCAGAGATCCAATCTAGGGCTCATAGAAACATTCAGCTTACCGGCCCCAGTCCGCTGCTGTTCTAGGGCGAGGGGTCAGCTTACGGCTCAGAAATCACGGGACCAGAATGTAGGCACGCCCTGGGCTCGAAACTCCTAGACCTCAAGCCCCGTAAGACTCCTCAGCCCTAAATGCCCTAGACTCCTCAACCCTAAACTCTGCAGCTACTCCCTAGATCTGCACTCCGAACGCTTGCCAAAGGCTTCTTCCAGGACGTATGTTACACTTTATTGCATATGCACAATCGTGTAGGGTTTAGGATTAGCGCAGAACCCAAGAGCACAACAATTACTCATGGTTCTAAGGGCAATAAACCCTAAGCCCCAATCCCAACCTAGTTGCACTGACAGGTAAACGTCATCGCTGTGGAGTACCCCGGATATGGACTCTTACAGGGCATCGAGCCCAATGAGGAGGCAGTTGAGGGCTAAACCCTAAGCCCTGAAGCCCTAAACCCTGAACCCTAAGCCCTGAAGCCCTAAACCCTAAACCCTAAACCCTAAACCCTAAACCCTAAACCCTAAACCCTAAACCCTAAACCTCTGACCTAGACCATCTTCGAAGTGGCGCTGACGGTCTTCAGATACCTCGTGGACGACTTGCGAGTCAGCTATTCTTCTGTCATAGCACCTGGGCTTGAACTGGGCTTAGGGTTTAGGGTTTAGGGTTTAGGGTTTAGGGTTTAGGGTTTAGGGTTTAGGGTTTAGGGTTTAGGGTTTAGGGTTTAGGGTTTAGGGTTTAGGGTTTAGGGTTTAGGGTTTAGGGTTTAGGGAACCTGTACTTATAACTGTACTTATAAGCCTCTTAAGTGCCCTACTATGTGTATAGTTATAAGTACAGTTATAATTGGTTAATAGGTACCATGAACCTCCAAGTAGGCCCTATACCTAGCTGCCCTAAACCCCAAACCTTGGCCCTTGCTATTCAGTCCCCCGCTCCACGTCGTTTCGGGCTCAAGTCCGCAGAGGCCGATATTATTTAAGTACAGCTTGTGGTTTCGGAGTTGTGTATGCAGGATGAGAGACCTTCATATTAACCCACCTTTCACTGTGCTTAAATAAATGTTAGGGCACTTAGGGGCTTATAAGTGGGTTATAAGTGCAGTTTCAACTTAGCCGAACTGTGTTATATAAGTACCATGAACCTCCAAGAAAGGCAAGTGAACCATGAACGCATAAACCCCGAAACCGTGGAGCCTTCAGCAGCCCAAAAGCCATGAAATGAAGCCCGCACCCTAGACCGTATGCCTTACACCCACTTAAGCCCACAAGGCTGCGCGGCTTAGGCGTTAGGGTTTACAGGGTCACCCTGGCAACCCCTAAGCCCTTAACCCTGAACCCTAAACCCTAAACCCTAAACCCTAAACCGATAAAAAGGTCTTTGGAAGATCCTTGGGGAGTGGGCCGGCGATCTTTTTGGCATCACAGCTCCTCGGCAGCATCCCGAAAGTGGCTTTGTACTCTTTGGGGTTTGGGGTTTAGGGTTTAGGGTTTAGGGTTTAGGGTTTAGGGTTTAGGGTTTAGGGTTCAGGGTTTAGGGTTTAGGGTTTAGGGTTCAGGGTTCAGGGTTTAGGGTTTAGGGTTCAGGGTTACTTCCTAAGGCCCAAATTTGGTTTCGCGGTTTAGGGTTTAGGGCTTCGTAGAGAGGTTGAATGAGGAGCCCCAAGCCACAATTATCTAGGTTTGAGTGCGCAACCGTGGTCTCCCCATAGAGCCCTAAACCCCAAGCCCTAAACCCTAAACCCTAAATCCTAAACCCTAAACCCTAAATACTAAACCCTAAACCCTAAACCCACAGCCGAGGTATCCCCTTGGGGGCATGATACTGGTGTCACCCTTCATCTCCATCCGCGCTGCAGCCAAACACATCGGCGGCAGAATAGTGGCCTTCATGTTCAGCAACGTCTTTCAGAACCACAAGAGGCCTCCCTAGGGTTTAGGGTTTAGGGTTTAGGGTTTAGGGTTTAGGGTTTAGGGTTTAGGGTTTAGAACCCTAAACCCCACACCCCAAGCCCGGGACCTCAACCCTAGATTCGCTGGGCTGTAGGGGCGTTTAGGCTCGCAGTGGGTATTTGGTCAAGGGCTTCAGGGTTTAGGTTCCTAGCAGCCCATACTCTCCTAAGCTGCCCCAAGTAGCCCTCAATTCAGCCTTTGTGTGGTTGGGCTTTAGTGTTTGGGGTTCAGGGTTTTAGGGTTGAGGGTTGATACCAAAACCTTTAGGGCGTTTGGGGTTGGGGGCATAGGCCCGAATTCTCTTCCCATCAGGCCTTAAGCCCTGGTTCCTTATGGACCTGCCCTAAACCCGAATGGAACGCCCTGACCTTTGAACCTTTTGGGTCTTGGGGTTTCAGGCATCGGGTTGGCTTCGGGGGGTTTAGGGTTTAGGGTTTAGGGTTTAGGGTTTAGGGTTTAGGCGTAGGGCTCAGGGTTCGGCTATCTTCTCGTGTGTAGGGGTCTCTAAACCATCGGTTTCGGACCACAAGCCCCAAAGCCTGAACCCACAATCCCGAAACCGGAAACCCTAAACCCTAACCCTAAACCCTAAACCCTAAACCCCAAACCCTAAGCGCTAAACCCTAATCTATGCTCTAGGCGGGATAGTATCTCCCACAGGATTGTCAATGTCTCCTGCCCGGTGCTCTTTATCCACGGCGCCAGCGATAGCCTGACACCTCGTCCACAAAAGGGGCGGGTGATTTACATTGGGGTTTAGGGTTTAGGGTTTGGGGTTTAGGGTTTAGGGTTTAGGGTTTTGAGGTTTCCGAGGAGCCCTTTTTGTCACAAGGGAGTCGATGCTTTAAAGAAGTTTCCATCTCCAAGAAGCTCGGAGTAAAAGCCCCAAGACCCTAAACCCTAAACCCTGAACCCTGAACCCTAAACCCTAAACCCTGAACCCTAAACCCTAAACCCTAAACCCTAGGCCGCAGAATAGGGCCAGGCTTCCAGGGCCTCTTCAAAACATGGTTGGGGCCTTCGGGCCAAGCTTACCTTCGTCCAAGCTCCCTCCAACCCCTAGTAAGCCGAAAGCTCCGAGACCCTTGAACGGTTTAGGGTTTAGGGTTTAGGGTTTCGGGTTTAGGGTTTAGGGTTTAGACGGTTTAGACGGTTTAGACGGTTTAGACGGTTTAGGGTTTAGAGTTTAGGGTTTCGGGTTTAGGGTTTAGGGTTTAGGCGGTTTAGGGTTTAGGCGGTTTAGGTTCAAGGTTAAGCCCTAAGCCTAAAACCCCAAACCCCAAACCCGGAACCCCAATCCGAAACCCTTTTCAAGGCGTTGCCCCAGCCTTTGTCCACGGCTCACGAACGAATCCGCGGTTTAGGGTGCGCAGTGTAGGCCATTAGGGTGCAGGGTTTTTCGTTAAAACGATCACCCTCAAAGCTGCATGTAGCCTAAACCGAAACCCACAAGGGGATTGCGAAAATAGGGGGCCCCGAATATAGTCCCCCCAAATAGTTTAGGATTCCCTTACAATAAGGACCTGTATAAGGCACCCCCCCCCCCCCCCCCCCCCCAAATTTCGGAAACCCCCCCCCCACATGTTGGAGACTGGGGTGGGGCCCTGTGACACTGCCTGCACTGCACAGAAACCCTAAACCTCAAACCTGCAAGCCAGTTCCCAAGAGCCAAAGCGGCTTTCAGACGAACCCGCACAACCCTCCCGCAAAGTTAAAGGGTTTATGGTCTACTTGGAGGTTCATGGTACTTATAACCCAGTTATAACTGTGCTTATAACCCACTTCTAAGCCCCTTAAGTGCCCTAACATGGTTATAACTGGAATATAGGTACAGATATGATTGGGTAAATGAGTACCATGAACCTCCAAGTAGGGATCATCCTATCAAACTCACTAAGTTAGACCCAAACCCCAGACCGCAAGCCCTTACCCGTAAACCCTAAACCCTTAACCCTAAACCCTAAACCCTAAACCCTAAACCCTAAACCCCAGGATACCCGTGGAGCACTCGAAGACACTTTTCAGCCTCTGCCGCTCAAGAAAGTTGCTCGTTACGCCGGCCACTCCGGCAGCAGGGTTTAGGGTTTAGGGTTTAGGGTTTAGGGTTTAGGGTTTAGGGTTTAGGGTGTAGGGTGTAGGGTGTAGGGTGTTGACCCTGAGCCCTAAACCATAAAATCCTGAAGCCTAAGCGGAGCATCAGGTGTTGGGATTGACAGGCCCTGAGGCCCTTAAGCCTTACGCAAGGCCTCAATAAACCATGAGGCTTGCACCTAGACATCCCTAGCCCTAAGCCCTAAACCCTAACCCCTAAACCCTAAACCCTAAACCCTAAACCTCGAAGCCCCGAACATCCAAGACCTAAACCGGCCATAAATCCCAAGGCCCTCCTACTTGGAGGACCGCGAGACTTCGTAAGTGGGGTTTAGGGTTTAGGGTATAGGGTTTAGGGGTTAGGGGTTTAGGGTTTAGGGTTTAGGGTTTATGTTTAAGGGTTCATAAGGGTTGAGGGTTTAGGGTGCGATGTGGAGTTCTACTCCCTCATGTGTGCTATCCTACTTAATATAATTTCTACTCGCTTTGTTCCGTTATCGTATCTTGTCGTCGGAGTCCTGGAAGCATCCTTTCCTACCTCACGGTCCCTTTTGGGCACAGACGTGGAGTACCCCAAGGAGCATCTGGTTTCGTTCTCGTCTTCTCTAGGGCTTAGCCGAAATCATTCAAATACGATAAAAATTTAGTTTTTCGCTGTCGCCTGGGCCGCAAACCCCAAACCCCAAACCCTACACCCTATACCCTAAACCCCCAAACCCAACGTTTCCCAAAGGCCAAGATGGACCACAACAGCAGCATGTTCAGTGATCCGCTGCTCGGACCACTCGACTTTCTCACCAAAAACCCTGGAAGGGTCCTTTGGGCAGGGGTTCTTAGGGTCCTCAGGGTTCTAGGGTTCTAGGGCTCTCGGGCTCTAGGGTTGCAGTGGGCTTGGGCTGTTGGGCTCACTGGAGCTTCTTAGGCCGGCTACATGGGCTCCCTGTAGGGTTTAGGGTTTAGGGTTTAGGGTTGGGGTCTTAGGTTTTGAGTTTCTGGCACCTCCCTAAACGCCTAAAACCCCTAAGCACCTTAGCCCCTAAAGCCGCCCTTCGTCCGTCGTATGCACAGCCCTACAGAGCTCTAAGAGCAAAGCCCCTGAAGTCCCACCCCATAATGTCAAGGGCTTAGGGTGGATGAATGTGGGGGTAGGGTTGTAGGGTTTAGGGTTTAGGGTTTAGGGTTTAGGGTTTAGGGTTTAGGCCCTAAGCCCTAAACCCTAAACCCTAAACCCTTGAGAGGGGGGGGGGGGGGGGGGGGGCGCCCCCACGAAGGAACGCCTTCGCCGTGCCGGCCATCCATTTTTTCGGCTTCCCCGGCTGGCGCACCCTGACGCCGCCCTTCATGCCTTTTGACCTCTTTGAGGCAGGAGGGGGGTTCAGGGTTTAGGGTTTAGGGTTTGGGGTTTAGGATTTGGGGTTTAGGGTTTAGGCTCTAGGATCTAGCCTTTGACCTCTTTGAGGTAGGAGTAGGGTTTGGGGTTTAGGGTTTAGGGTGTCGGGTCTAGGGTTTAGGATTTAGCGGGTGGGCATAGGGTTCTGCGTCTACTACTATTTGCTCAAGAACCTCGCAAAAAAAAACATAGCATTTTCTTCCTTAAATTAGAAGGGCAATATAGGGACTGTTAACTGTCTTTTTGTACTTTTTTGGGGTGAGTTTCTTGAGCAAATCGTAGTTTAGGGTCTGGACAGGACTTGCTGAGGGTTCTTGAGATGTTTTTAGCATTGCTTCCGGGTTTTGGGGCTGCAAACCCTAGACCCTAAACCCTAAACCCTAAACCCTAAACCCTAATTTCCAACCTTCTGTCGGCGTTCCCTGCAGGGATTGAAGGGTGTAGGGTTTAGGTTTAGGGTGAGAGACCGCAATGCCCCTTGATGAATGCGAGGATCCCTGTGACGATCTAAGGAATACGTAAATGATTTCAGGGATATCATGTCGAAGTCTCTTCTGGTAGCTGGGTTTAGGCATAGGATCTGGGGTTTGGGGAGGTATCCCCCTACACCGAAGCCCTACATAAACTCCAAACCCCTCAACCCCGAACCCCGAAACCCTGCACACCCACATCCCCCAAAGCCCTAAACCCCTGAACCCCCTAAACCCCAAACTCTAACCCTAAACCCTTTGAGCCCTCCCAGGTAAAACCCTGGCCATAGCCACCCAAACCAGTAAACCCGATTAAACTCGTTTAAGTTTCCCTATTCATTAGAAATATCAACATTAACGATTAGCATTCTTTTATTCCTTGGTTAGTAGCCCTAAACCTTAAACCCTAAACCCAGATAGCGCCAGACTTCCCCCCCCCCCCCCGCTGCTTAAAAAGCCTTTTGCCAGGCACACAGATTGGACTCGGAGAGCTTGCATTTGACCCTCGACTGACCTAGTGGCTTCTGTAGTTTAGGGTTTAGGGTTTAGGGTTTAGGGTTCAGGGTTCAGGGTTTAGGGTTTAGGCCTATAGTGGCTTCTGAAGTTTTTAAGGTTTAGGGTAGTGGCTTTTGTAGTTTAGGGCTTGGCGTTTAGGGTTTAGGGTCGTGGCTTCTGTATTTTGGGGTTTGGTGTTTAGGGTTTAGGGTTTCGGGTTTAGGGTTACCATGCTTTGTTTTGTTCTTGTACACCCCTAAACCCTAAACCCTAAACCCTAAACCCTAAGAGCATGGGTTCCCCAGGGATTGTCTTTTCTTCATGGAAAAAGAGAAATATTAAAAATCATGCTTTTGTTTTGTTTCTAAGTCAAGTATAGGCTTGGGTTTTGTTAGGATTTGCTGTTTGTCAGGGTTTTGGCTTTAGTTGGGGTTCAGGGTTTTGGGGCTTGTAAAGGGCTACAAGGAGTGACCCCTACAAGGGACCCTTAATCTTATGGCCTTGTATAACCCCGACACAGTTTAGAAAATAATAAATACACAAATATAAATACATCAAAAAAAGTATGTATATACATATATACATATACATATATATTCTTTTGTCCCACTTAGTCACTTTGAGCTTAGGGTTAGGGTTTAGGGTTTAGGGATGAGACTCTCGGATGTTACATAACTCAGGGCTCAAATATCCCACGCACTAAGGGGCTTGGTAGGGTATAGGGTTGGGGGTTTAGGGTTTAGGGTTTAGGAGACTTCACTTGAGTTTGCTTTTGGGGCTAAGAGTTGTAGGGTTATAAGAGCCTAACGTTGGGTAGGGTTAAGGTGCAAGGGTGTAAGGCTTAAGGTGTAGGTGTGGGGTTTGTCATGTGTTTTTTCTACCCCCATTCTATACTACCCCCCCCCCCCCCCCCCCCGCAGGTTCCCTCCTTAAATATCCTTAATCCCAATAACCTTAATTATGAGGGGAAGCTAGGGGAAGTAGCAAAGAGGGGGCTAGTAGGGGAACCCATGGGTTTTCGGTCCCGTCATCAAGTAAACCCTCACGTAGAGAACGAGGTAGCAACGCCCGAGTGATGGGGTCTCTGACAGTTTAGGGTTTAGGGTTTGGCCTTTAGGCTTTAGGGTTTAGGGTTTAGGGTTTGGGGGTTATATAGGGTTTACGGTCTAGGGTACGCAACAGGAGAGACGGCTCTGGCAAGAAGATGGAGGCCTTTCGTTCACAGTTTAGGGACTCAGGGCCTTCAGTCAGGGGATTCTGGCCTTTAGGGGTTAAAAGTTTTGAGTTTAGGGATTAGGGTTGTTAAGATTCCTTGGGGGTCTAGAAGTAGTTGTTGTGAAACTTCGATGGGCCATCAAGTATCTTCTAATGTCTCGGGTTCTGGGGTGTATAGTTGAGTTTTTTTTTGCAAAGTAGCAGCTACCTATTTACTCTCTACTGTGCAGGCGCATAGGCAGCCCCCGAAGCCCCAAAGTTCAAGTGGCTCAATCAACCGTCAACCCTCGACCCCAAACCCGAAACCCTATCCCCCCAGGGCTTCGGGTTTAGGGTGCAGGGCCCTAGCCCTCAAACCCCAAAAAACCCTAAACCCACAAACAACACCTCTGAACCCCTAGACCCTAAACCCCCTCCTTTAAAGCCTTTTCACCCTTAAAAGCCCCAAAAGCCCCCCCCCCCCCCCCTACTCCCAAGGTTTAGGGTTTAGGGTTGAGGGTCAGGGTTTTAGGGTTTAGGGTTTAGGGTTTAGGGTTTAGGGTTTAGGGTTTAGGGTTTAGGGTTCAGGGTTTAGGAAAGGCCCTAAAACCCTCAAAGAGTCCAGTTGTGCAGGGCCCAGAGTCTTGGCTCTACAACTGCTGCGGGAAGCTCTCTGAAGAGACGCTTGGCGCGACCAGGGGTGGGCAGGGTTTGGGGGGTTTTAGGGGGTTTTGGGCGGTTTAGGATTTTTAAACCCAAAGCCCAAAACCCAAAACCCAAAACCCCTAACCCAAGCAATATACCCAAAAGTTTAAACCTGCCCGCCGCTTCTTGTGGTGCGATGAGAGTGAGAGGGCTCTCTCGGACATTCTAGGGCCAACTACCATGCATTTGGGGCCTTAGGGGTTGAGGGTTTAGGGCTTAGGCTCTTGCCTTTGATTCGGTGTTGCTTGCGGACGGAGGGCCGGGGAAGGGGGGGGGGTTGTGGGCGGCGAAGAAAATGCGAAAGTGCTAGAAGAGGGGACGGAAGATCTGCGCTAAACCCTAGAAGCCCTAAACCCGCTACTTGGGCATGAATCAGCGGGTTTTTTTGGGTTTAGGGTTTAGGGTTTAGGGTTTAGGGTTTAGGGTTTAGGGTTAGGGGTTAGGGGTTAGGGGTTAGGGGTTAGGGGTTAGGGGTTAGGGTTTAGGGTTAGGGTTTAGGGTTTTAGGGTTTAGGGTTTAGGGTTTAGGGTTTAGGGTTTAGGGTTTAGGGTTTAGGGTTTAGGGTTTAGGGTTTAGGGTTTAGGGTTTAGGGCTTAGGCGGGTCTTGAAAAAGGCGCAGGAGAGGGCCTGGTTTGGGTTTGGGGTTTAGGATTTCGGGTGGTGGGTTTGGGGTTTTGGGTTTACCGTTGGGGTCCCTCATGTAGGGGTTTAGGGTTTGGGGTTGTGGGGTGTGGGGTTGAGGGTTTTGGGACTTCTGGCAGCCTCTGCAAAGCGCGGCTCTAGTGCCGGAGCTTCTGCCTTAAGCAGTTCTCCCTCAGATTTCCTGTACTGGAGAAGGCCCCTAAACCCTAAACCCTAAAGCCCGAAGCCCTGTAAGTGCCTAGAGACCGCACATGAAAGCCCCATACGCTCGGGTGTTTATGGGAGCTTTTCAGATCCCAAGCCCTAAAACCTCAGGTCCCTCAAGATAGGGTTTAGGGTTTAGGGTTAGGGTTTAGGGTTTAGGGTTTAGGGCTTAGGGTTTAGGGTTTAGGGTTTAGGGTATAGGGTTTAGGGTATAGGGTTTGGGGTTTGGGCTTCGGGGCTTCGGGGTTTCGGGTTTAGGGTTTGGGGTCCTGAAAAACACTGGCGTCCCAGGAGCGACCAGGTGCTCGTCAAGCAGGAGAAGACGCTTCAAGAAGAATGCGTGCAGAACGACTATGTGTGAGCAGGGTTGAGGGTTTTAAGGTGTATATAACGTACGTAGGATAGGCCTTTGAGCTAGTCCCATCGTTTGCTGGTAAAGCCATAAGTTAATAAGCTCCTCCTTGATAAGGCCCGTAAACCCTGAGCCCTATCAACCCCAAAATCTCAAACCTGCACAAGCCCTAAACCCTAAACCCTAAACCCTAAGCCCTAAACCCTAAACCCTAAACCCTAAACCCTAAACCCTAAACCCCCAATACCTTACCAGGGTTGAGGAAGTGCGGCTCCAGCCACACCGTAGTGCGAGACGATCTGGCTCCGGGCGGCGGCAAGGAGCAACCCACACTTCCTTCCCTGCGCTCCTGAGGGGTTGAGTATCCCTAAACCCTAAACCCTAAACCCTAAACCCTAAACCCTAAACCCTAAACCCTAAACCCTAAACCCCCCCCAAGAGGGTCAGGCGACGAAGGACCGCAGAGACCTAAAAGGACCTCTGTCAGCCTGGGCCCCCGAATTGGTGCACGTGAGCTTCGACCTTGAAGTTTAGGGTTTAGGGTTTAGGGTTTAGGGTTTAGGGTTTAGGGTTTGGGGTTTAGGGTTCAGGGTTTAGGGTTTATGGCTTTGCAGCCCTAAACCCTCAAGGGTTCAGGGGTTAGGGCTTAGGGTTTAGGGCTTACGGTTTGGGGCTTTCAACCCCAAACACTTTACACGCCGCTTCATATCTGTATTCTGTTCTATATATGCATACCCTATGTGCCATGGATATCCCCTCTCTCACTCAACCCAAATTCTTGCGGACCCTACGCACTCACTCTGTGTCAAGTCAAAAAAACAGATCGAAAGCTTTCACTGATTCACCTTATGCCTCAAAGTCCACTACGTGAAGCTTCGTTAACGCCAAGTACAAACTTCTCTTAAGTGAGGGCCTACTAGGGTTTATACCCTAAACCCTAAACCGCAGGTTTAGTGGGGGTCTGGAGCTAGGATGCCAAGTGGTCCCCTCTTCTATTCCGTTTCTAGGGGTCGGGTTGAGATCTCGTTGTAGATAAGAGGGCACCTTGCTTGTTCCCCATCTCCGTTCCTCTATCGGTCTCTGGCCAACTCGTCTGAAGAGTTCTAAGCCCTAAAACGCAAAGCCCTAAACCCTCAACCATAAATGAGAGTTCTCTTACATGTACAGGCATGTCTAGCCTAAGCACGCAAGAACTGGTGGTCGCTGCTCAAGTGGTCGCTTCGTTGGACCCTGGGAGGAAAGTCTAGGCTTCAGGGTTTAGGGTTTAGGGCTTAGGGCTTAGGGCTTAGGGTTTAGGGTTTAGGGTTTAGGGTAAAGGTTTCGGGCTGAGTGCTTAGGGTGTAGGGCTTAGGGCTCAGGGCTTAGGGATTTTTGCTTTTGGGTGCAAGGCCAGCCACACAGCCCTAAACTCCCCCTACTATTGTCACTCTTGCCCACACCCTACCGTCCTCAAGAACCCACAGCCCTAAACCGGGTTTAGGGTTTAGGGTTTAGGGTTTAGGGTTTAGGGTTTAGGGTTTAGGGTTTAGGGTTTGAGGTTTGGGGGGTTTAGGGTTTGGAGGTTTAGGGGTTTAGGGTAACTTGGTAGCCCAGTGGCACCCTTTTCCCTTTTTTTGGGTTCTTAGTTCCCTTACAAAGCAACCAAACCAGAAAGGGTGCCCTTATTGCAATATGGTCACTGTGCTACCAAGCCCTACTATTACCCGCATCCTACCGTAAGAACCCGAAGCCCCAAACCCGAATGGGGTTTAGGGTTTAGGGTTTAGGGGTTAGGGGTTCAAGAAGAATATAAGGGGCTAACGAACCCTTAGCCCGCAAGCACGATAAGCTACGAAGAAAGTCTTGAGCTCTTTTTGGGGGCTGAGGGTTTAGGGTTAAGGACCCTCTACAAGGAGGGCCCTCCTTGCTATACTAACTGTAGATAAGGGACTTACAACCTAATTTAGGATGCTTATCACCCAATTTAGGGCTCTTATAACTCTACTTATAACCAGGGGGCCCCCTCCTTGTACCCTGTTTTGTCCGTTGTTCTTTTGGCCTCAGGCTTGCGGGGCTTTTGGGTATTTCTGAATAGCATTGGGTTGTCGAAGTTGCACAATCTCAAGAAGAGCCTCAACCCTATCTATACTCCTAAGCCGCAGCTCATTGAGTTGTCGGATGATGGCAAGCATGTAGGGTCTTGGGGGTTTAGGGTTTAGGGTTTAGGGTTTAGGGTTTCGGGGCGACCCTTTCCCGCAAGCCCGGCTTTGGGGTCATCCCACGGCACACCAAGAGAGCCTCAGCCGTAAGCTACCATGTGCCTGGGCTTTGGAGTACTATGGGTCTACTCCAGAGGTAGGGCCTGAGAGCCACCACATAACAGAAGATAAGAATTCCCCTATTCTTGCCTTTTAGAAGAAGGCTTTTTTTTCTTGGGGGGGAATTCCCCTATTCTTGCCTTTTAGAAGAAGGTTTTGTTTTTTTTCTTGGGGGGGGGGGGGGGGGGCGGTTTCCGCAGCACATAGTAGTAAGTTAGTAGGGATGTTCGGGGCCCAAAGCCCTTAACCTCAAAGCTGTTGCTTGGGCAGTGGCTTGAGGGGTGTACGTCGGCTGCATGCGCCGTAAGCACCTGAAACCCGAACAAACCGCCCAAAGATCAAGATCCAGCCCCTGTTCCTGAAGGCACGAGGGCTTGCGGATTCGGGCCCTGAACCTCAAACCCTAAACCCTAAACCCTAAACCCTAAACCCTAAACCCTAAACCCTAAACCCTAAACCCTAAACCCTAAACCCTAAACCCTAAACCCTAAACCCTAAACCCTAAACCCAAGCTGGTTAGTAGCTTGCTCTCGGGAAACCCAGGGTCCACAGCAACGCGAGAAGCCGCACAGCGCAGTGCTCGGATGCTTCTCGGGTGCCTCAAAAGTACCCACCTGCAAGTCAAGAACCGGAAGCCAAGAAATTCCGTGGGGGTTTAGGGTTTAGGGTTTAGGGTTTAGGCTTTAGGCTTTAGGGTTTCGGTTTAGCGAGTAGTTGCGTTGTACAGGGTGTAGAGAGGAGCATTGAGGCTTCCAGGTCTCTGGGTTTCGGGTTCAGGCTTTAGGGTGGAAGGTTTAGTAGGGTTTAGGGTTTAGGGTTTAGGGTTTAGGGTTCGGGTTTAGGGTGCAGGGTCAGAATTCATGTGGGCTCGAGCCATGCTTCTGTGTTCACGGTTGAAGAGGGGCTGAGTTGAGGGCATTTCTTGGCTCCTGCCGAAGTCTCACAGCAGGCAGAATGCTTGCTCACAGGCAGTCGCGCTCGACAGCTTGGAGGGAAGTCGTACCTGCGGGAGAGTGAAGTTTCACCCTAAACCCTGAACCCCTAATCTTAAACCCTAAACCCCTAAATCCACTGCCTTACCCAATCTCCGATTCCCATGGTTGAAGATACCCAGGGCCACCACCCCCCACCCTCAAGGAGGAGCCCACGAGGGCCCCAAAAGGGTTTAGGGTTTAGGGTTTAGGGTTTAGGATTTAGGACATTTAGGGTTTAGGTTTACTATTTCAGGGGTTGGGGTTTTGGGTTGTTTTGGTTTGCCGCAATCCCTACCCGTCCGAAACCCTAAATCGTAAGCCCGTCGTGGGGTATCTATCACGTCCATACTCGACCATCCCGGCCCCAACAAAACGGGGGTGGAGGTAGGTTCGAAGCTCTACTAATTAGCTGAACCGCGAATTTTCAGAGAGGCTTTACGGTTCAGGGTTTACGGTTTAGGGGGGACTGAGGGCGGCCAACTGTGATTTGAAAGCAAGAAGACAATGGTCTTTCCGATGGCATGAGTGGCTCGACAGCGAGCGAGTGCGAAAGAGTCGAAGGAAGCCCCAAGAATCTTGATCCCTTGGGCTCCGAACCGGTATTGAACTCTAAACCCGAAACCCGAAATTGGGGCTGAAGTTTACTCCCAGAACTCTCAGAGGTCAGTTCTTTAGGTTTTGGCTAGCTCATACCTATAGAGTAACCGGCAGTGTGCGGGGGTTCCGAAAAGTGGGTCCTTAGAAGGGGAATTCTACTGGGGTTTGGGCTTTAGGAAAGCCTAAGCCGTAAACCCCAAACCTCGAACCCTGAACCTGAACCCTAAGTTATAATTGCAGGCCTTGCAGGAAGGCCCTGAGGACTCCCAACCGACCCTTTACAAAGGGGAAGTGTGCCCGTAAAAGACCCGCAGCCCCCAAACCAAGCCCTACGGACCTTACGCAGTTACAGGGCAACACTAGCTTCAACAAAACCTAGATGCTAATCCTACACCACCGAGCCTGCCCACAGGCTCCGACTGCCTTCGCGGAAGTCCGGCGCCTCAGGACCCTAAGCCCTAAACCCTAAACCCTAAACCTGAATCTTCAGGGTGTTGTCATGGTGTAGGGTTAAGAGGCCCCTAAACCCTCAAACCATAATCCCTACTATACCCCTGAACCCTTAAACCTTGTAAGCCCTCAAGCCCTTGCCTCTCAAACCCTAAGTTAGCCGAAAAGCCTAAATTAAGGGTTTAGGGTTTAGGGTTCAGGGTTTGACCCTTAGTAGTCCGATCGGCCCTTTTTTTGGTTGAAGGTTCCTCACTAGACACACCCCCCAAAAAGTGTACCCGTATTGTCTCAGTAGCTGAGTGAGCACACTTTACACATTTTGGGATACTACAATCCCCTATAGAACTGAAAGTGTACCCTTTTTTGTTGCTTATCTTAGTAGTAGAGTAGCTAACCTTTAACCTTTTTGAGTTAATATTTCCCCTTATATTCCCAAAGGTTAACCTTTAAAACCCCTTGGTACTGGACAACTAAGTTATGAACTCAGCAACTAAGTTGTAATATGGTGCCTGGGCTACCATGAACCCTTGACCCCCCCCCCCCTACAACCCTCAACGAGCCGGAGCTGTCTCAAGGTTGTTTCTGGTCACTTCGACGACTGCGCTTTGGGGTTAGGGTTTAGGGTTTAGGGTGTAGGGTTTAGGGTTTAGGGTTTAGGGTTGAGGGTTGAGGGTTGAGGGTTGAGGGTTGAGGGTTGAGGGTTTAGGGGGTCCTTACATATCCTCAGGTAGATTCCTTGGGTAAGCGGTACTGAGAAGACCTTTTGAGTTAGTAAGTGGGGTTGGTAAGATGGGCTATGGGGGTTTCCAGGGGTACTTCGTAGACTTGCTAAGTTCAAAGAGCTTCGAAGTACTGGGCTCTCTTGAAACAGCAGGTGGGCTAGCCAGGTTTGGGCTTCTACGGCTTAGGGTTTAGGGTGTAGGGTTTAGGGTTTAGGGTCGAGGGTTTAGGGTTGTGCTGACGGGACGTGGCTGGAGAGTCCGTATGGTCATGCAGTTGACCATCTCCATTTTGTCATCGCATGCCGGTTGGAAACTGGTGGTGACACCAGCTCTCAAGACGGATGTCACCCTGCAGTGCAGTTTAGGGTTCAGGGTTTGGGGTTTTGGTTTGGGGTTTAGGGTTTGGGGTTTGGGGTTTAGGGCTTAGGGTTTCGCAGGTTCCTCCTGCTGCTGTAGGCCTTTGCCAGAAGCTTGTGTTGTGCTGCCGCTGTTCATTGATGCTGAACGATGCTACCCCTCAAGCCGGGTGTGCAAACCGGATGTGGCCTTTTTTCTCCTGCGGCTGGCGATGCCTCCGATGATTTCTTACATCTTCAGCCAGATTTCGGCCACTGCAAGCCTTCTGGTACTGGAAGCACGCTGCAGGTGGCGGCCTTTCAGCGTGCAATCGCAATGTACGCCTGTTGCTGGACGCTGGTGTCGCCAAGAAGGTATAAGACGGGATTTCTCGGTGCATGGCTTTCGCTGGAAGAATGGTACGGCGATACACAGCAGAGGAGGCTACGAAGCTTCTGTTGTTCGATGTTGTTCGAGCTGGCATGGCCGACAAAGGTTTATATACGCTGTATGGGCATGGCATGGTGCAGCTGGCACTGACAGCGCTGACACTTTCCGTCTTCTGCCCGAAGTGCAAACCGGATGTGGAGTTTTTGTTCATATGTAGCTGGCGATGCCGTTGATTTCGTATTTTCTGGCAACAATTCCGTTTAAACTGGAGTTCAAGAGGCTTCTGCCACTGCAAGCCTTCTGGTGGAACGTCCTGTGCTGAAAGCACACCGCAGGTGGCCGCCATTTTTGCGTGCAGCCGCAATTCACATGTCATGTTGATGTCGTATGTCTTCTGCTGGACACTGGTGCCGACAAGAGCGTTTAGGCCGGGATCAGTCAGATTTCTGCCGGTGCATGGATTTCGCTGGAAGAGTCGTACCGCGATACACAGCAGTGGTGGCAAGCCTCTGTTTTCGAGCTGGCGTGGCCGACAAAGGCGAGAAAGTTTATATAGGCTGTGTGGACATGACATGATGCAGCTGCCACTGACAACGCTGACACTTTCCGTCTTCTGCCGGAAGTGCAAACCGGATGTGGTGTTTTTGGTTCATGTAGCTGGCGATGCCGTTGATTTCGTACATTTTCTGGCAACAATTCCGTTTAAACCGGAGTTCAAGAGGCTTCTGCCACTGCAAGCCTTCTGGTGGAACGTCCTGTGCTGACAGCACACCGCAGGTGGCCGCCATTTTTTGCGCGCAGCCGCAATTCACATGTCATGTTGATGTCGTATGTTTTCTGCTGGACACTGGTGCCGACAAGAGCGTTTAGGCCGAGATCAGTCAGATTTCTGCCGGTGCATGGATTTCGCTGGAAGAGTCGTACCGCGATACACAGCAGTGGTGGCAAGCCTCTGTTATTCGAGCTGGCGTGGCCGACAAAGGTGAGAAATATTAAATACGCTGTGTGGGCATGGCATGATGCAGCTGCCACTGACAACGCTGACACTTTCCGTCTTCTGCCCGAAGTGCAAACCGGATGTGGTGTTTTTGTTCATATGTAGCTGGCGATGCCGTTGATTTCGTACATTTTCTGGCAACAATTCCGTTTAAACCGGAGTTCAAGAGGCTTCTGCCACTGCAAGCCTTCTGGTGGAACGTCCTGTGCTGAAAGCACACCGCAGGTGGCCGCCGTTCTGCGTGCAGCCGCAATTCACATGTCACGTTGATGTCGTATGTCTTCTGCTGGACACTGGTGCCGACAAGAGCGTTTAGGCCGGGATCGCTCAGATTTCTGCCGGTGCATGGATTTCGCTGGAAGAATGGTACCGCGATGCACAGCAGAGGTGGCAAGCCTCTGTTTTTCGAGCTGGCGTGGCCGACAAAGGCGAATGAGTTTATATACGCTGTGTGGGCATGGCATGGTGCAGCTGCCACTGACAACGCTGACACTTTCCGTCTTGTGCCGGAAGTGCAAACCGGATGTGGTGCCATGGTCATGCAGCTGGCGATGCCGTTGATTTCGTACATTTTCTGGCAACAATTCCGTTTAAACCGGAGTTCAAGAGGCTTCTGGCACTGCAAGCCTTCTGGTGGAACGTCCTGTGCTGAAAGCACACCGCAGGTGGCCGCCATTTTTTGCGTGCAGCTGCACATGTTGATGTCGTATGTCTTCTGCTGGACACTGGTGCCGACAAGAGCGTTTAGGCCGGGATCGCTCAGATTTCTGCCGGTGCATGGATTTCGCTGGAAGAATGGTACCGCGATGGACAGCAGAGGTGGCTATATGAAGCTTCGTTTTTTCGAGCTGGCGTGGCCGACAAAGGCGAGAAAGTTTATATACGCTGTGTGGGCATGGCATGGTGCAGCTGCCACTGACAACGCTGACACTTTCCGTCTTCTGCCGAAAAGTGCAAACCGGATGTGGAGTTTTTGTTCATATGTAGCTGGCGATGCCGTTGATTTCGTACATTTTCTGGCAACAATTCCGTTTAAACCGGAGTTCAAGAGGCTTCTGCCACTGCAAGCCTTCTGGTGGAACGTCCTGTGCTGAAAGCACACCGCAGGTGGCCGCCGTTCTGCGTGCAGCCGCAATTCACATGTCACGTTGATGTCGTATGTCTTCTGCTGGACACTGGTGCCGACAAGAGCGTTTAGGCCGGGATCGCTCAGATTTCTGCCGGTGCATGGATTTCGCTGGAAGAATGGTACCGCGATGGACAGCAGAGGTGGCTATATGAAGCTTCGTTTTTTCGAGCTGGCGTGGCCGACAAAGGCGAGAAAGTTTATATACGCTGTGTGGGCATGGCATGGTGCAGCTGCCACTGACAACGCTGACACTTTCCGTCTTCTGCCGAAAAGTGCAAACCGGATGTGGAGTTTTTGTTCATATGTAGCTGGCGATGCCGTTGATTTCGTACATTTTCTGGCAACAATTCCGTTTAAACCGGAGTTCAAGAGGCTTCTGCCACTGCAAGCCTTCTGGTGGAACGTCCTGTGCTGAAAGCACACCGCAGGTGGCCGCCGTTCTGCGTGCAGCCGCAATTCACATGTCACGTTGATGTCGTATGTCTTCTGCTGGACACTGGTGCCGACAAGAGCGTTTAGGCCGGGATCGCTCAGATTTCTGCCGGTGCATGGATTTCGCTGGAAGAATGGTACCGTGATACACAGCAGAGGTGGCTACATGAAGCTTCTGTTTTTCGAGCTGGCGTGGCCGACAAAGGCGAGAAAGTTTATATACGCTGTGTGGGCATGGCATGGTGCAGCTGCCAGTGACAACGCTGACACTTTCCGTCTTCTGAGGTGGTGTCTTCGTTCCTGTCGCTGGTGATGCTCTACGCCTTACGTTGCGGTTTTGGGTTTAGGGTTTTGGGTTTAGCGTTTAGGGTTTAGGGTTTTTGGTTTTGGGTTCTCGGTTTTGGGTTTTGTTTTTTTCGGTCTAGGGTTTCGGGTTTAGGCTTTAGAGTCCAGGGTGTCGGGATTAGAGTTGTAAATGCAGAGAGTTGCTCTGGAAACGGGATCCGCCAAGCACGTGCGAGCCGGAAATCACCTCTCTCGCCCGCTTCTGAATCTGATGTTTGCTGATCGTTCCTCTGGCAAATGCTTCTGCCTTGCGACGCAAACCGGAGATCACTGAGGTCGCCATCCGGCCGACCATATATGTACTGGATCGCCACGCGCTGACAATATATAGGCTGCTGGGTTTGATGATTGCCGCCAGTTCCTCTGGAAATGGTTCCGCCGATCACGCGCAAACCGGAGATCGCTGAGGTCACCATCCGGCCTATATCTACTGCACCGGAGCACACTGATATTCCGAGCCTTCTGCTGGAAGATCAGAGGAGAATCGGATAAAAGAGCCTATGCTGGTCTGGTGCCACCGCCTTAGACATTGCATCTGCGTTGTTTGATTATTCAGGTGGGCACAAGCAGCACTGCAATTACCTCCCACCGGCTTTCTGGTGCAGACAGCCAATGGCAGACCACAGCTGGCTATCATGAAGCATATTTTCGTAGAGCCGACATTTCTGCGTGTTGGAAGCCTATGTGTGCATGATCGTCTGACATTGAGCAGTCTCAGTGTACACCGTTGCCTGCAATATGACGGAAGAGCAGATGGGAGATGGTGCCGACGATTGGTGGCCATGTTCTTCTCGTACACCTTCTGCTGGAAGCTGGTGCCGACACCTGTATAACACGTGTACCTCAGCTTGCTGCGAAGCTTGTGCTGGCAAACAGGTGCGAACCGGAGATGAGTAAGGCCTGTACACTGTTTGCTTAAAAGTCGCTAGCTGAAGCTGGGTCGCATGCGCACCGTACATCCCCTGCTACCAAGTGACATGATGATGGTGTACACACACCTCCTGCTAGAATCTGATGCTGCCCTTCGGCTCACCGTGTGATGTGGCACTGCACGCCTTCTGCTGAAAGTGTAGCTGCCGAGCGTTCACTTCTTCTGTAAACTGGTTCCGCCAAACGCACGCAAGCCGGAGCTCGCTGAGGTCGCCGTTGATGATTGCTGCGGTAGGTCAAAGCAGCTTCTGCGAAAGCACGCGCAAACCGGAGATCACTGAGGTCGCCATCCGGCCCATCATATGCACTGGATCGCCACATGCTGACGTTATAGGCTGCTGGGTTTGATGATTTCTGGTAGTTCCTCTGGAAACTGGTTCCGCCAAACAAGCGCAAACCGGAGATCACTGAGGTCGCCATTCGACCCTTTATAAACTGGATCGCCACACGCTGACATTACAAGCTTTCCGCTGAATTTTGATGGTTGCTGGTGCTTAGTTCCTCTAGAAACTGGTTCCGCCAACCACGCGCAAACCGGAAATCACTGAGTTCGCCATCCTGCCTAAACATACGTGTATATATGATATCAGTACATATACTGGCACCATGATGATTACGGTTAGTTTCTCTGGAAACTGTTTCCGACACGCACACCGGAGATCACTGAAGTCGCCAATACAGCCGTATAGGCGTGGCTCTAGTCAAGGCTGCTCTGTTTTTTGCTCCGCCGGAAGTCGTTCCGCCAAGCACGCGCAAACCGGAGATCACTGTGGTCACCCGAGAGCTTGACTTATAAGGTATACTATGTATAGATCTCCGCAGCTTCAGTGCAGACGCTTCTGACATTTCTTGTTTCTCGTGTTTTTCTTATCGTGCAGCCGACAGTGGCTATGTTGGTATCCCTGTGCAGACCGGATGTCAACGTACACATTATTGTGCGCAACTCTGACGGGACAAACATCTGCAGATCCGAGCAGGCTAGTATCACCCTACTTCTCGTGTAGCCGGGTCACCTCTTCTGCTGACCAGTTGAGTGGCCAAGGGCCCGCACGACCAGAGGTGGCCTGTAGCTCATAGCCTGAACCTTAAACCCTAAACCCTAAACCCCAAACCCCAAACCCTAGACAACTTTGGCGACTCGCAGGTCCTTCGCTCGCCCCTGCTTCCGCTTGCCCTGCGCGCAGCCTCTGACGAGGTCGCCCGAAAGTTGCTGCTTTTCGGGTTTAGGTTTTAGGGTTTCGGGTTTGGGGTGTAGGGTTTAGGGTTTAGGGTGAGAGAGAGTGAGAGAGAGTTGAGAGCAGGGACGGGCCAAACACGTTTAGAGCTTGAGTCATTTGAGCGCAATCACGCATGTTTTGGAGATCGGTAGATTGGTGTTTACACAGTCTATGTTTAAGCAGCACTAGTGTTTAAATATATTTTGTTGACACGCTTCTGGCAGAAGTGAATGTGTTTCAGCATCCTCCTCGAAATTCGGG
Source organism: Symbiodinium natans (assembly GCA_905221605.1). Classification (NCBI taxonomy): domain Eukaryota; class Dinophyceae; order Suessiales; family Symbiodiniaceae; genus Symbiodinium; species Symbiodinium natans. The sequence goes on along the minus strand of CAJNDS010002122.1, from coordinate 300,975 downwards.
CGTTAAACATGTTGAGACAAAGTGGCGGCAATGTTTAAAGATCGCAGTCCGCCCTGGCACTGGGGCTTCCTCCACTAGCCCTAAGCCTTCAACCCTCCCAAACCCTAAACCCTAAACCCTGCCCTAAACCCTAAACCCTAAGCCCTAAGCCCTCCTAAGACATGGACGGACAGCCTCAAACCCTGGCCTTAGACGCGAGTAGCCGGATGAGGTCCTGGGAGGCCCTAGGAGTAGGCAGAGGGGTTTATGAACACGTCAGGGTTCAGGGTTTAGGGTTTAGGGTTTAGGGTTTAGGGTTTAGGGTTTAGGGTTTAGGGTGGGATGTTCCCCCTTGTACTAGCAGTCCTTAGTAGGGATGAGAACGTGGGGTACTATAATCCCTGTTAAGGGCTGGTAGTATAGGGGGGAGCATCCCAAGCCCCGTGAGGTCCTGGGAAGTGTCGGGGCGGTTTGAACACGTCGAATCCAGTCACTTGGGTTTAGGGTTTAGGGGTTAGGGTATAGGGTTATACTTTCAGCCCTCAATAGGGATCATAGTACCCCCTTAGTATAATCCCGTTTAAGGAGCTGTTAGTAAAAGGGGGGGGGGGGGGGGTCATCCCAACCAGTCACTCTTAAACGGCCAAGGTTTCAGCGCGCGTTAAGCGCTCTAACTGACACTCTCCTTAAATATTCCCAGTTTCAACGTCGAGTCTTAATTATTGTGTTCTTTAAAGTTTAAACTGTCCAAACATAGGGCTCCAACAATGAGGACATGTTCAAAAGTGCGTTGGTTAAACACAGGCCGGCTTAAACCGTTTGCACACCACCATCCGCCTAGTGAGGAGCAGCAGAGAGACAGAGACAGCAAGAGAGAGAGAGAGAGAGACACACACCGACAAACAAAAACAGACAGAGATAACATAACTCGAGAGAGAGAGAGAGAGAAAGGAGAAAAGAGAGAAAGAGAGAAAGAGAGCGAGAGAGAGACGGAGAGCGATTCAGGGAGAGTCAGAGAGTGAGAGAGAGAGAGAGAGTGTGACAGAGCAACTAGAGTTTGATTGTTTTTGCGCTTAGCCTGAAATTTAGGCTCTCCGAAACCCGTTTTGCCTGTCTAGTTGAGGGCTACTTCACGAACAGGCTCTACCCAATAAGACGCCTGAATGCTCCAAGGTTTAGTTTGGGCTTAGGGTTTCCCCCCCCCTCCCCCCCCCCAAAAAAAAAAACAACAACAACAAACACAGCACAAAAAGTACAACTCAAACATGTAAATCAAAAAACAATAAACATGTATATGTAGAGATGTATATATATATATACATATATGTATATATATATATATTTACATCCTGAACCCTGAACCCTCATAAGCCCCGAAGCCCTCAACTGAGACCTCTTCGCCCTTCCGGCCAGGATGCGACCATCGCGGAGCTCTTCCGGAGCTTGCTGAAGCAGCCCTGGGCCCCAGCAATGCAGTCGCTGTGGGGTTTAGGGTTTAGGGTTTAGGGTTTCGGGTTTAGGGTTTAGGGTTTAGGGTTTAGGGTCCTGCCCCCAGCAGTGCGGTCGTGTGGGTGAAGGGTTTGCAAGCGTGTGGGTTTTAGGGTCTAAGGATCGCAGGGTTTAGGGTTTTCGGGGGGGGGTTCTAGGGTATTCGGGAGTCTTCTAGGTTGAGGGTGTGGGGTTTAGGGGCTCGAGGTTAAGGGTTTTTTGGATTTTTGGGTTAGGGTTTTCGGGGCATCAGCATCTCATGAGGGTTAGGGAGGGTTCCAAGGTTTAGGGGTTGCGGGGTTGGGGCTTAGGGTTTAGGGTTTAGGGTTTAGGGTTTAGGGGTTGAGGGTGAATCCCCTCTCCGAACGCCTTAGGCTTCTAGGGCTGGGTTTGGGGTTTCGGGGTTGGGGTTTGTTCGGGGAGAATTGTTGATTAACAAATATTTCAATTAAAAAACCCACACCGAGGGTGGGCATAAATGAACAAAAGCACGAATCGGGTTTCTGTTGTAGCCTAAACCCTAAGCCCTAAACCCTAAACCCTAAACCCTAACCCTAAAACCTAAACCTCTTTCGCTGCAGGCTTGTGGCGTGGTCGGCGCAACGCCCACCCACCAGTAGCCTCTCCAGCCTCCGTGACGCGCTGTTGGAGGCAGCTCTTGAGGATCAAGGGCTTTAGTATACTTGGAGGGTTTAGGGTTTAGGGTTTAGGTTTAGGGTACTTCGAACTCAGTTATAACTGTACTTATAACACACTATACAAGCCCCTTAAGTGCCCCAACATGGTTTTCATTGGGTTATAAGTACAGTTGTAATTGGGTTAGTAAGCACCATGAACCTCCGAGTAGGGTTTAGTGTTTAGGGTCTAGGGTTTAGGGTTAAGGGTTTAGGGTTTGGGGTTTGGGGTTTAGGGTCTAGGTTTAGTCCGACCCTGCTCCAACTTTTTGAAGTTTACTGTAAACCCGAAGCCCTAACCCCTAACCCTAAACCCCAACCCCTTGTTCAGGCTATGTCCGACCCGCACAGCCCAGCACTGCGCACTGTGCCCAGAGAGGGTTGAGGGTTGGTTTAGGGTTTAGGGTTTAGGGTTTAGGGTTCAGGGTTTAGGGTTTAGGGTTTAGGGTGGGTTGACTGGGTGTGGGCGTCCAAGATTATGGGGGTTCACGTTGTATGGTTCAGGCTCCATAGGGTTTGTTGAGCTCTTTGGGTCTTGATGTACCTGCTTCAGCGTGCCCCCACCTCGCCCCTTGTACAGTCGGAGCTGATTTCGTGATTTTACAAGGGATGAGGTCATATGAATTCAGAAGGGACGGCAAGGCCCGGCAATATAGTTTCAAGGCGCACCGGCGAATATTTCTTATGCCTTGACTTCATTGCAGACCCCACTCTGGACCTAAACCCTAAACCCCTAAAGGCCCTAAGCCCTAAACCCTCTGAATGGCCTGGCAAACTTGACCTAATTCTGCAGGCTTCTACTCAAGCGGGCGCACCACTAGTGTTCTAGGGTTTAGGGTCGAGGCTTTCGTGGTTCACATGCAAGTTACTGTCACTGCAAGATTCTCTGGGCCTAAAGCCTAAATACTCTGACCCCATACACACAAAAAACCTTTAAACCCGAAAGAACCCAATATGTCCCATGGAGGTTCAGTGTTTCTTTGGTAAATCGAGCCCCAAAATCCACCCCAGCTAGTACAGGGGTTAGGTAATTGCGGTTTCTACTTTCTATACAATCCCTTAAACTTACATATAGCCAGCACTTGAACTTTAATCCTTTTTGGGCGGCTTCTTTATTTAGAACGGATGATACAGCTCAACCTTTCTTCTTTTTCCTTGGTTAGTGGAGTTTTGGGGTTCCTAAACCCTAGACCCTAAACCATAAACCCTAAACCCTAAACCCTAAACCCGAATCCCCAGGCTACACCGCCGCGCAGCTCTTTGCCGAGCTCCTGGTCGCCTTGCAGACGAAGCAGCGTGGCCGAGCTCGTGGGGTTGAGGGTTTGGGGTTTGGGGGTTTGGGGGTTTGGGGTTTGGGGTTGGGGGTTTGGGGGTTTGGGGGTTTGGGGTTTGGGGGGTTTGGGGGTTTGGGGTTTGGGGTTTGGGGTTTGGGGGTTTGGGGTTTGGGGTTTGGGGGTTTGGGGGGGTTTGTTTGGGGTTTTTGGGGTTTTGGGGTTTGGGGTTTGGGGGTTTGGGGGTTTTGGGGTTTGGGGTTTGGGGGTTTGGGGTTTGGGGTTTGGGGGGGTTTGGGGGGGGTTTTTGGGGTTTGGGGTTTGGGGGTTTGGGGTTTGGGGGTTTGGGGGTTTGGGGTTTGGGGGTTTAGGGGGGTTTGGTTGTTTGGGGTTTGGGGGTTGGGGTTTGGGGTTTTTGGGGTTTGGGGGTTTTGGGGTTTGGGGGTTTGGGGTTTGGGGTTTGGGGTTTGGGGTTTGGGTTTTGGGGTTTGGGGTTTGGGGTTTGGGGTTTGGGGGTTTGGGGGTTTGGGGGTTTGGGGGTTTGGGGGTTTGGGGGTTTGGGGGTTTGGGGGTTTGGGGTTTGGGGTTTGGGTAGCTGAGTAGAGGTTTAAGGGTTTATGGCTTCAGGGCTCAGGGTTGTTTGGGTTTTGGGTTTTGGGTTTTCGGGATTCCCCTCCCCTTCCCCACTCTTCAGTTTGTTTGCGCTACCCAGTTATCTTCTTTTATGCCAGCCAAGACTTTTCAAGGTACCAAAGCAGTTGGCAGGGATTGAGGGTATCAAGGTTCGTAGACCTAGATTGTCCTCTCTTCGCCCCGATACATTGTCAATTTAACCGACCTCAAATACCCGTTCTAACTTAAGCAGGAACTATAGTATCGGGTCTGGGATTTAGCGCTTCAGGCGATGAGTTCTGTTTCGTCGGGAGGGTTTAGAGGCTCAGGGCTTGGGGGGGTTCGGGGCCAGGAGGGTTGCTCCCTAAACTCTCAGCCCCTTAAACCCGTAAACTTGGGATGTTTCCCCTTGTACGAACAGTCCTTAGCAGGATTATAGTACTCCCTATTAGAACCCTTATCAAGAACTGTTAGTATAAGGGGGAACATCCGAACCCTAAACCCTAAGGCCTTGGCAAAGATGAGGTAAGCTGGACTCCAGACCCTCCTCCTGAGGAAGGTTTAGGGTTTAGGGTTTCGGGTTTAGGGTTTAGGGCTTAGGGCTTAGGGTTTAGGGCTAAGCCCTTGCAAGATGAAGAAAGCTGGACACCCGACCCTCCTCCGGGCTTAAAGCCTTGTGGGGTTTAGGGTTTCGGCTTCTAAACTTCACAACCCTTACCCCCCTTCCGTGTTTTTTTAGGGCTGCTAAACCCTACAACTCCAACCTCCCTCCCCCCCGCCCCCCGTGGTCAGTTTTTTCCTTGCTTTAGGGCTACTAAACCACCCCCCCCTCCCCCCATTCCGTGGTCAGCTTTTTTTTGCTGCGGCCGACACATGCCTCCTGATGCGCCCCAGCGGTATGCAAAGCAGCGGTATGGAAGGGATGGCGGCAAACCAACCCAAGACCGAAACCGTAAAAAACCCGAAAGTCCTAAACCGTAAAAGTCCCAAAATCCTGCATTCAAAAACCCAGCGCCTAAAACCCTAAACCCGAAAGCCCCGGTTAAGGGGCTTAGTTTGGGTTTAGGGCTTAGGGTACCCAAAAGTCATGTGAAACCGTGAGCCCTAAACTCTAAACCCGAAGCCCTAAGCCCTAAACCCTAAACCCTGAGCCCTAAGCCCTAAGCCCTAAGCCCGCTTTGCTGAGGCCTGACAAGTCGGGCCCAGCCAAGCGGCTTCTCCAGCATCTTCTGGCGGCGGCCTGCCACGTAGACCGCCGGATGCAGCGGGGAAGCCCAGGGCGCAAGGGTTTCAGGGTTTAGGGTTTAGGGTTTAGGGTTTGGGATTATTTTTTGGGGGCGGGAAGAAAATCCTTAAACCCTAATCCCCCAAACCCCAAACCGCAGACCCTGAAACACGCCAAAACACCCGCAAACACTCCAAACACTAGACACCCCAAACCCCCTGAACCCCCTGAACCCCTGAACCTCCTGAGCCCCCTATTATAAACCCCCCCACCCCCAAAGCCCCCCAAACCCCCCGAGTCAGGCTGGCAGCGCTCCGGGCGCTGCGCTCCTCTTGGCCGGGACACCCGGACCATAGGAGTTTCGGGTTCTTTCAGGGTCTTAGGGGTCTTGGGTTTTTAGGGTCTTTAGGGTTTTAGGGTTTTTGGGTTCTTGGGGTTCTTGGGGCTCTGACGGTGTATAGGGTTTATAGGGTGTATAGGGTTGAATTGAGAGAGGGCTTGGGGTTTAGGGCTTAGGGTTTCGGGTTTAGGGTTTGGGTGCAAGAGCATGAGCAGAAGTGCCTGGTGAAGAACCTGATGAAGGAGTTGGAACATGTTTTCCGGTGATATGTTCTTTTGCGCCGCCGAGCCTCTGACTATCTTGATGTGCGATGAAGTCGAATATGGCCTATTTCCATCTGTCTGATGCACCACTGGAATTCCACACGACATGACGCTCGAATAAACTACACTTAAGGCCGGATGTATGAAGGCCTTCTTAATCTCTCATTGCCGTGAAAGGTTACCATTGCCAGTAACATCCCTTTGGGGAAAACCTGCCACAAACAAATTGCAATGAAACATTAAAGAATGTCGCAGCAGCTGTCCGTGAATACTCAAACATCAGCTTTCTTCATGTGCAATTCCTAAACCGTAAAACATAAACCCTAAACACCAAGGGGCCTCTCCAGAAGATCGATTTCAATAAAAATCTCTTCCAAAGCTCCGGGTGGTGCATTCGTACTCTGATAATTGTTGTTTTATCTGGCTGCTTGAGTATCCCCAAAAGGACACCTGGTGTCTGGTCGTTCTTGGCCCGCCCCCTCCTCGTGCCAAAGAAGCGCAACCCCTGTGCCCTCTTCGTTGCAGAATCCAACGAGAGGCGAAAAGAGGAATTGACAGGCGCAGACCACGGTCAGGGCACACGACACCAGCGAGCTGTTATGAAGAGTCTCAGTGATGAGTGGAAGTCGTATGACAAGGCCAGAATGGAGGAAGATGCGCAAAGGGATGCTTTGGAACGCATCCTTCCACAGAGCGACGAGGAGAAGATTGCGCCCGAGGACATCGACGAGAACCCTAAACCCCAAACCCCAAACCCCAAACCCCAAATCCCGAACCACGAACCACGAACCCCAAACCCCAAACCCTAAACCCTAAACCCTAAACCCTAAACCCTAAACCCTGCAACCAACCCACAACCACACCACAGGTCTGAGGGTAGTTTCATGGGGCCTTAAGATGGCCCCTTACCTTCTTTCAGGGTTTAGGGTTTAGGGTTTAGGGTTTAGGGTTTAGGGTTTAGGGTTTAGGGGGTTCTGAAGTATGGGCCCTTGGGTGTTATGGGGCATATAGGGGTATATAAGGGGTCCCCTTCTCACAAGTAAGACTCTAGGCTTTGGGATTTCGGGTCCGCCATGATCCTGAGGTGCTCTTTCAGCTGGGATGTATATGATCCAACGGCTCTTCCCGCCAGCGATGTGATGCAGGCTTGAGGGGGGTTAAGGCTGTAGTGTTGAGGGCTTCGGGTTTAGGGTTTAGTGTTGAGGGTTCAGGGATTAGGGTTTAGGGTTTAGGGTGTATGGGTTTAGGGTTGAGTGTACTGCATGAGCTTGCCATACGAAGTCCGACGCGCCCGGCTCAAAGAAGGCCCCCCTAAACCATAAGAATCACACTCGAGATGTCGGCTCCACGTAGCTTTTCGGGGTCCAGGGATCCCATGAAACCCAATCCTCCGCTAGGGGCTCGGGTTTAGCGCAGCAACGATTATAAGAGAAGTTCGAGGAAAAGCAAGGTGTTTGGGCTTCTTGAGGCGGAGGTCTAGGCCTAACCTAAGCATCATCAACCACAAGCCTCCTAAACCTGCCCCTGGCATTTAGGGTTACGCTAAGTCCTCAGTAGAGATCCACGTCCGCAGGCCTGAGACTACAACGTGTCCCCAGACCCTATCCATGAAGTCACAAGCACCTGAAGAATTGCCAAGATCATCCGTTCGAATCCGTATAGAATGAAGGAAACAAACGCATAAACGAATTCTCCACCCATATAGAAACACCATGTAAAAGGCTGCCCAAAATCCCCATTGGAATTTAAGCCGCTATGTCAGGGGATTGAACAAAATCATAAGATTCCGTAGTCACGCGTACGGGTTCCCAATTTGGATCAACCAGAACCCTAAACCCTCGACGCTAGACCCTACAAACCCTAAATCCCACAACTTAAAATCCTACACCCTAAACCCTAAACCCTGCACCCTACACCCTAAACCCTAAACCCTAAACCCGAAACCCTAAACCCCAACAACGTTCCGGAGGTTGCCATCCTGTGCCTGCAGACCTCGCACATGGACGGCCCAGCCGGCCTCGCCGCACAGGCCGGGGGAGATGGTCCTAAACCCTAGCCCTAAACCCTAGCCCTCAACCCTAGCCCTAAACCCTAGCCCTAAACCCCAAACCCTTTGTCAGCAAGGGCTGTTAAGGGTTTAGGATTTTGGGTTTTTGGTGTTGGCGATGTTACAACTTAATTCGCCAATGGTTGAATTTCATGTTTTGAGTTCCTTATGTAGTAGGAACAACGAAGCTGCAACTCAAGTGCGACCAATGCGAGAGGAATTCAATTTTGCATCGTGGCCGTTTGGCTGACAAGCCCAAGAAACCCCAGGGTTACTAGGTTGAGGGTTCGGGTTTGGGTATCAAGCGTCTAAGCCCGAAAACCCTGAAACCCTTGAATCCAAAGGCCCGAGATCCGGTATCGTCAATTACAGCCATAAAACCGACGACCCATCTAAACCCTAAACCCTGTAAACCCCGTAGAGGAAAAGCCTTCAATGACCCAAACCCTGGCTCATAAGCATCAGCCCCCTAAACCCTAGTGCAAAACCCCATAAACCTTGTGCAAAGCCCTGTCAATGCTTAAACATTCTAAACCCTAACCTCAAGGCCCTCTTAAAAACCTCCTTGAAACCCTCCAAACCCCTCCAAAGCCCTCCAAAATTTCTAAAATTCTTGGAACCCCCCAAACCCTAAACAACACTAAACAACCCTAAACAACCCCGAACAACCCTTATAAGCAACCCTCAACGACCCTAAACCCTAAATCCCAAACCCTAAACCCTAAACCCTAAACCCTCGAAAGCCCCGGAGTTTGCCAGGGCCTGGCCTTGCAGCTGGCCGAGAGGCTCCTCGACTCGCTGGTGCAGGCGCCACGGGGGTTTGGGGTTTAGGGTTTAGGGTTGAGGGTTGAGGGTTTAGGGTAAGGGGTTTAGGGTTTAGGGTAAGGGGTTTAGGGTTGCGGGTTTAGGGTTGAGGGTCCATAGTTGAGGGCTTAGGGGTTTCTCATTCCACGCAGTCTAGAGGTTTAGGATTTCAGGGGTTTAGGTTGTTTTTGTTAATGCGGGGTTTGTTTAGTCTAGAGTTAGTGGCTTGAGGTGCGGTTTGGAGGCTTCGGGTTTTTTTTGAGCGTTTTGGCTTCCAAGGCATTCGAGATGCGGGTTGAGTGGTTTGACGGTTAGGGTTTGTTGCCTTTCTGTTTGCCCTTAGGAAATGTTGCCCAAGCAATCCACCTGTGTGGCGGGCAGGAGGTCGTTTTGGAGGGCTTCGCACGTCCCCCGCCACCCCCGCCCCTCCCCGCCGCAAGGCGCTTCAGTCCCCTGCGCCTGTCGCGTTTGCAGGACCTCATGTGGTACTTTCTGGGTTGTGGGGCTTTGGGTTCAGGGTTGAGGCAAAGGATTCAGGCCGTAGGTCTTCGGTGGAGTGGGCTCTGGGTTTTGGGCACCAACTGCCCCGCTTTTCTTTCGGTGTATGCCCTCAGCCCTAAACGTTAAGAATAATTCAACATACCCCAAACCCATACCCCTTAACTGCCCTTAACCTATAGAAGAGAATGTAAGGAAGGATTTTAAGCATACCCCTTGATTTCCCAGCTCTGAAAAACCCTGAACCCTGAAAGCCTAAGTAGGGGTTCCCGGTTCCTTTTTTGCACCCCAATTTTCGTATAATCAGGGCTTGAGGGTGTAGGGGTTTAGGGCCTAGGGTTAGGGGACTACCAAGACCCTTTAAACCCGCAACCCTAAACGGGTTTTGGGTTCATGTGCGGTGTGGGGAGTAGGGCCAGTGGCCCAAAGGCCAAAGGCCTCAGAAACCAGCCGCTGAATGCTTTTGCACGCCCCAACAACCCCCCCTAGGGTTGAGGGTGCCTTATGACTTATCACTCTAAGGGTAGATACATGAGTTACATGAATCCTTAGTGCAGTCCCTTGCCTCCTTGAAAGGGTTCTGAAGTATGGGCCCTTGGGTTGTTTTGGGCATGTTACGAGGGGTGTATCAGGGGTCCCTGTTTAAGGGCCCATACTAAGGGACCATGTTCCAACCCTAAGAACAAACCCTACTTGGAAGCTCTTTTGACTTAGTGAGTCTACTTAGTGTCCCCTAGAAACCCTCTTATAGTCCCCATAGGCCAGCTTACTAACCCTAAACCCTAAACCCCAAACCCCAAACCCAAAACCCCAAACCCTAAACCCTTAACCCCTTAACCCTTAACCCTAAACCCTAAACCCTAAACCCGAAACCCTAAACCCTAAACCCTAAACCCTAAACCCTAACGCGCTTCCAAGTAAACCCGACACCCGAAACCCTGGTACCTGAAGGTTCATGGTACTTACTACCAATTATAACTGGGCTTATTACCCTACTTATAATTGGGATAACCCCTATAAGGCCCTGTAGGGGTATTATAAGGGTTTAGGGTTTAGGGTTTGGGGTTTAGGGTTTAGGGTCTAGGGTTATAAGTAGAGTTATAATTGGCTAGTAAGAACCATGAACCTTCAAGTAGTGTCCGGGTCCCGCACCCGGTCGACCCTTTCAAGCCTTGGAGCTGCGCTGGGGTTTAGGGTTTAGGGTTTAGGGTTTAGGGTTTAGGTTCTAGGGTTTAGGGTTTAGGGTTTAGGGTCTAGGATTTAGGGGTTTAGGGTTTAAGGGTTCAGGGTTCAGGGTTTAGGGTCCAACACCCCTCGAAGCGGAAACTGGAGAGGAAGCCCGAGCAAGAAGCGTCAGACCCGAGTCCCTCCACAGCTGGTCCACCTGGCGCAGGGTTTGGGGTTTAGGGTTTGGGGTTTAGGGTTTAGGGTTAAGGGTTTAGGGTTTAGGGTTTGGGGTTTAGGGTTTAGGGTTTAGGGTTTAGGGTTAAGGGTTTAGGGTTTAGGGTTTAGGGTTTGGGGTTTGGGGTTTGGGGTTTGGGGTTTAGGGTTTTGTCTGAGTGGCCAACACCCTACTGAGGTTTTAGGGTTTAGGGTTTAGGGTCCAGGGCTACCTAAATCCTTACCCCTAAACCCCTAAACCCCTCAACGCCGCAGCCTAAACCTCAGGTCCCCAAGCCTTAAGGTCCAAAACTTGCTGAATCCTAAGACCTGGACCTGAAACCCGAAATCCTACCCCTAAACCTCAAGGTCCCAACACCCTAAACCCTAAATCCGCAAGCTACCCAAGCTCGAGTCCCTGAAACCGGTTGAACGGTTTTGGTGAGGGATTGGGGAAGGCTTGGGATTTAGGGTTCAGGTTCAGAGTGATGTGTTAGCCGGGGTTCAGGGACCAGCTCCCGTTGTTCAGGGTCCATGCGGGCTACTACCACCGGGAAACATGACCCTAAACCCTAAACCCCAAAGTCTAAACCCCAAACCCTAAATCCTAAAACCTTCGCCCCGAAGATTGCTTGGGCTGGCGTTTAGGGTGTACGATTTAGGGTTTAGGTAGGGTTGAGAGTTGAGAGTTTAGGGTTTAGTTAGGGTCATGATCCCCACAAGGTCCGTTTACCTACATATACTAGGCCCGTAAAGGGGTTCCTGTAGAGTAGGCCCCTAAACCCTAAACCCTAAACCCTAAACCCTAAACCCTAAACCCTAAACCCTAAACCCTAAACCCTAAACCCTAAACCCTAAACCCTAAACCCTAAACCCTAAACCTTAAACCCTAAACCCTAAACCCTAAACCCTAAACCCTAAACCCTAAACCCTAACCGCTGCGGCTCGAGAGTGCTTTCAGAAGAGTTGTCTTGCCAGAGGGCCAGTTGGCGACATGGAGGCCGAAGGGCGTGGCTCAGGGACCCTCATGCCCTAAACCGCTAATGCGGGTTTAGGGTTGATAGGGTTTATAGGGCTTAGGGTTTAGGGTTTCGGGTTTAGGGTTTGGGGTTTCGGGTTTAGGGTTTACGATGGCGTGTGCCGGCGACTGGCAAGACCCCTTCACATCACCAATTGACTCCCGTCTGCTCTGAAGGCTTTAACCCTGAACCTTAAACCCTAAACCCTACACCCTAAACAGCCTAAACCCGGAATCCTCGGAGGCCCGAAAAGGCCTTGGAAGTTCCTGGGGTTGGAAGGGTTTTGGAGGCAAGCCGTTGTGCTTGGAGGTTCATGGTACTTATTAACCAATGATAACTGTACTCATCACCCACATATAAGCCCCTAAAGTGGCCCCAATATGGTTACAAGTACAGCTATACGTAAGTACAGTCATCATTGGTTTGTAAGTACCATGAACCTCCAAGTGTAGACCCTTGAATCAAGGGATGAAGACTTCTACCCCTGAGGTTGTACCCCTCAAGCTTCCCCCGGATATCCTCCGAATATGGCCCCGTATCCTACCCCCTAAACCCTAAACCCTAAACCCTATACCTTAAGGATCTTTACCAAAACTCAAGGGTACAACCTTAAGGGACAGAGGCACAGCCCCCAGATTGAAGGCTCTGAAGTCCTTAAATCCTAATACTAAATGCCAACCTCAAATCCTGAATCCTAAGCCCTTGGAGGCTCTTGTAGGCCCTTATAGAATCCTCAACCCTTAGATCAAATCCTGACTCCTGAAAACCCAAAACGACACGAGCACGACCCCATCAAGGATTTAATATGTATAGGTAGGGAGGATGTAGAGTTTAGGGCTTAGGGCTTAGGGTTTGGTGTCTCAGACAGTCCTTCGAAGCCCCACCTCCGGGAGTCTCCGCAAGCCAAGACCCCAAACTCTGCCTAGATGCTCCAGGCACTCTTTCTGATTCGGTTTGTTGTTTAATTTGGGTTTAGGATTTAGGATGTGCGGCTTCAAATACCCACGCCCCCTCGTTAGCGTATGTCTACGTTCAGGGCTCAGCGCTTAAACTGAAAATGCCTCACTGAAAATGCCTCACCCAATATATATATATATATATATGTCTGAGTAGCTGGCGCAGAGCGTTGTGAGTTTCGGGACGTACAGCTTGGATATCCCTATACCCTAAACCCTAAACCCTAAACCCTAAACCCTAAACCCTAAACCCTAAACCCTAAACCTTAAACCTCTAGGTTTGTTAGGACTTCAAGGTGAACTTCTTCACCCTAAGCCCTTGCGAGGGCTCGAAGCCCGAACCTGAACTACGTACCCTATTATCGAATCCTTTGAAGGGTTCTTTTACACATTCATGCTATGTAGGAGGATAAGATACTCAATTCCCTCCTTCCCTATACCTAAGAACCAGTAGGCTCACGTCCTAAACCCTAAACCCTTCGCCCTTAACCCGTAAACCCTAAACCGTAAACCCTAAACCCTAAACCCTAAACCCTGACATAGGTCTCCGGCCGCAGTTGCTGGCTGCTGCTGCTGGGGCTGACTCTTCCGCTTCAGCCCCTCCGGCTGCGTCTAGGGTTTAGGGTTTAGGGTTTAGGGTTCAGGGTTGAGGGTTTAGGGTTTAGGGTCTAGGGTCTTGGAGGATCTGAGGAGTTAGTAAGTGGGTAGAAAGTAGAGTCGCAAGAGGCCCTAAGAGGCACCCGAGTTTTTCTGGCGTTATCCTACTTCAGCAGCCTGCGCAGTGCCTACTTACCAAGCTTCCCGATTCTCCAAGTAGTGGAAGGTTGAAAGTTTTTGTTACAGTTCGAAGGTTATCGGGATTGGGTTTGGGGCTTAGGCTTGTAAGTGTCGGCGACAAGAGCGGCCCCGAAGCAAAACCCTCAACCCTCAACCCTAAACTCCTAAACCCTAAACCCCTAACCCCAAAACCTCTAAGCCCTAAAATCCTATGCCCTGAGCCCTGAGCCCTGACATTCTTCAGCTAATCACCACGCGGCCCAGGACTCTCTCTGAGCCCAACCGAACCGTTTCCCTCCGCTTGGAACGGAAGGCGCGTCTCATGTTGAGGGGAGGGGAAGGGGGGCGGAAGGGGGGCCCGGGCCCGGGGGTTTGAAGGGTTCCCAAAGAGCCCAATAGCCCTTAAAGAAGGGATGAACCTTTAATCACATGAAGGCTCCCTCTAGAATTTCAGGTGTGTTCCGTAATTAAGGCTCATTGGGCTCCTTGGGTTTAGGCTTCAGAGGGTTTAGGCGGTTTAGGGTTCAGGGTTTAGGGCTAGGAGGTTTAGTGTTTCGGGTTTAAGGGGGGGTTGCAGGCGGTGGCATGGGAGAGAACCTACCCAGATTCCTCTGGGCATGGTTTGAAGGGTTTAGGGTTTAGGGTTTAGGGTTTAGGGTTTAGGGTTTAGGGTTTAGGGTTTAGGGTTTAGTGGTTCCATTCTCATCGTGGGCTCTGAACTGGGTTTAAGGGTGCATCTTTTGTAGAGGAGGCTTCACGTACAAGGTACCTACTTCCCTGCTTCCCTTCTAAGAGCCCCTAAACCTTAAACCCGGAACCCTAAACCCTAAACCCCAAACTCTGAACCCCAAACCCCAAACCCCAAGCCCCAAGCCCCAAACCCCAAACCCCAAACCCCAAACCCTAAACCCTAAACCCTTCAGGGTTCAGGGATTAGGGCTCCCGGGAAGATGTGCAGGTCGCTTCGCTGGGCGACCCAGCCGCTGGATACACGCCCAAGGCCGGTTTAGGGTTTAGGGTTTATATTGTAGGGTGCAGGGTTTATGGTTTAGGGTTTTGGGTTTTGGGGTTTAGGGTTTAGGGTTTAGGGTTTAGGGCAGATCCTTAGACTTGAGGCCAAGGGAAGTCCGTTTTGGGGATTGGGGTTTGGGGGTTAATCCCTACACCCTAAACCCTAAACCCTAAACCCTGAACCCTAAACCCTAAACCCTAAACCCTAAACCCTAAACCCTAAACCGGCTTTAGGGTCTGGTGCCCTGGGACTCGGGGCCCTGCTGGGACCCTGGGCCTTCCATAGCGCGTCCTGGGGGTTCAAGGTTGCATCCAGGCTTACTGTAAAATAAGCTCCTGAACACTTGAAAACCTAGAAGGGTTTAGGGTTTAGGGTTTCGGGTTTAGGGTTTGGGGTTCAGGGTACAGGGTTTAGTGTTCAGGGTCTAGGACTCAGTGACTTAAAACGCTCGTCTAGCTGCAGGCATTCTACGTGGGCACCGTTCATGTGGGCGACCGTGAGCACCTGCAGGAGATGCAGGCCGGTTTAGGGTCTAGGGTTTAGGGTTTAGGGTTTAGGGTCTAGGGTTTAGGGTGTAGGGTTTAGGGTTTGAGAGGGATGTTGTGCTTGAGGGTTGCGGAGGCTCTGTTGGACGTCCGCGCCTTTTAGAGACCCCCCAGCCCTACTTTGCAGGCTACCCGAGCAAGCAGACCGGGTTTTGCAACACTAGCCTGGGGGGGGGGGGGGGGGGCAAGTTCTTAAGCCTAAATACTCCACTCCCCTGGCATGGAAAACCCTCAGCTGGCCGTGAACCGAGAACTACTATTTGCAGGAGAAACCCCCCAAATACGAAGGAAGTATAATCCTTAGATTACCCTTATATAAGGAACCTAAACCCGAAACCCCAAGCCCTAAACCCTTAGACCCTAGACCCTAAACCCTAAACCCTAAAACCCTAAACCCTAAACCCTTAACCCTAAACCCTAAACCCTAAACCCTAAACCCTAAACCCTAAACCCTAAACCCTAAACCCTAAACCCTAAACCCTAAACCCTAAACCTTCGGGTTTCTGAAGCAAGTAGTGGAGAAGTGTCCCTTCGAAGGTGGCCTTCGAGACAGCCTCGGGCTCCGTGGTGCTTGCCCCGTGGCGACAAACTACCCTAGGTTTAGGGTTTAGGGTTTAGGGTTTAGGGTTTAGGGTTTAGGGTTTAGGGTTTAGGGTTTAGGGTTTAGGGTTTAGGGTTTAGCGCTTAGGGCTTAGGGCTTAGGGCTTAGGGCTTAGGGCTAGGCGGTAGGGTTTAGGGTTTAGGGTTTAGGGTTTAGGCCATAAACCACAAAGCACGATAGGCGCTGGAGTCTTGGTGTAGCTGGAATCGTTTGTTGTTTAAAGCCTTGTCCACACCCTGTAGGGTTTCCTGGTAAAGAGTGTGGGTCAATCCTAAACCCTAAACCCTAAACCCTAAACCCGAAACCCTAAACCCGAAACCTGAAGTTCCTGAACCTTGGAGCCCTAGGCGCAGGAACAACAACAGCAGCAGCAACTTTGCAACCCTCACCCCGAAAGATCCCCGAGCAGGTTTAGGGTTTAGGGTTTAGGGTTTAGGGTTTAGGGTTTAGGGTTTAGGGTTTAGGGTTTAGGGTTTAGGAACCCGAAACCCTAAACCCTCACACCTGCAGCAAAGCCAAGGATTCCACACGCTGCACCTCCCCTGCGTGCTTGAGGCCGATAGAAGCCCTCAAACCTAAACCCTAACCCCTAAAACCCCTAAAACCCCGAAACCCCCAAAACCCCCTAAGCTCCCTAAAAACCCTAAAAACCACCCGCCCCAACCCCCTAGACCCCCTAAACCCCCTAAAACCCCTAAAACCCCTAAACCCCCTAAACCCCCCTAAGCCCCCTAAACCCCCCTAAGCCCCCTAAACACCCTAAACCCTTCATGGTTTGGGTTTCGGGGATGCTTTTGGGGGCTCGAGGGTTTGAGAGTCTGGTCTGAGGGCTCAGAGACTCAGGGTTAGGATGGGATGGTTTAGGGGTTTTGGGGGGTTTAGGATTTAGGGTGTGAGTTTTAGGGTTTAGGGTTTTGGGTTTAGGGCTAAGGCTTTAGGTTTTAGGCTTTATGGCTTACGGTTCAGGGCACGGCTGGCGGTTTCAGGTGTCGGGGCTTTGGGTGTTGGGGATTTCGGGCCTTTAGCAGCGCAGCTTCTGGGGTTCAGGGTTTAGGGGTTAGGGAGCCCTAAACCCTAAACCCTAGACCCTAGACCCTAGACCCTAAACCCTAAACCCTAAACCCTAAACCCTAAACCCTAAACCCTAAACCCTAAACCCGAAGCCGCAGGCACCAGCGCTACGTCCCCAACCACGCCGTGGAGCTGAATCGCGCCGGAGGCTCTCATGTTCAGGGTTTAGGGTTTGGGGTTTAGGGTTTAGGGTTAGGTTCTAGGGTTTAGGGTTTTAGGGTTTAGGCTTTAGGGTTTAGGGTTTAGGGTGTACGGCGTGGTGTTATTGGTGAGCGTGGATAGGGCTCCTGAAGTATGCGCCACTGCCGGATTCCAGCAGCATCGTGCAGGGCTCGAAGGCCAAGCCCTATAAAACCCAGTAAACCCTAGGTAAACCTCGAAATCGTAATCCCGAACCCCCTAAACCCCTAAACCCCAAACCCTAAACCCCATACCCTCAACCCTATACCCTAAACCCTAAGTAAACCTCATAAACCCTAAACCCCACAAACCGAGTTGGACCGGCTCTCTGCCCGGAGTCCAAAGTTCGAGAGACTTCCTTCCGCGTCCTACACTCTGAACCGTAGCCCTTGGGAATATGTTGTATTTTCCCTGCTTGGGTGTAACAGCATTGTGCTTACCAACCTTTTCGGAGGGTTGTCAGCAGCATCCTAGCTGAAGCCCTGTTTTGAGTCATCCCTACTTGGAAGCTCTTGTGGCTTAGTAAGTCTGCTCAGTATCCCCTAGACTGAGTCAAAAGGGCTTCCAAAGTAAAACCCCTAGACCCTAAACCAACAAAAACTCTTCTCTTTTTGTCATAAACCTTTAGTTCAAGTCTTAAGGGTCAGCTATGGACCCAGAGAACCCTACACCCTAATTACACCCTACACCCTACACCCTAAACCCTAAACCCTAAACTCTAAGCCCTAAGCCCTAAGCCCTAAACCCTAAGCCCTAAACCCGGCCTATTTTGGGGTGCCATGCGGCTTAGGGATGTGAGGTTTTTGGGGTTTGGTTGGAGGGTATGACCCAAAACCGTGAACCTTCACCTTCCACTAAACCCTAAACCCTAAACCCTAAACCCTAAACCCTAGACCCTAAACCCTAAACCCTGCCTTGGCCTATGGCCCTGGAAGGCGTTGTGCGCCAGGGTGAGACGGCCGCTGGTCTTGGAGTCCACTTGAGGGTTTTAGGGTTTAGGCTTTAGGGCTTCGGGTTTAGGGTTTAGGGCTTGGCTTGAGGGTTTAGGGGTTAGGATTTCGGGTTTAGGGTTAAGGGTTTGGGTTGCGGGTGTTTAGGTTTAGGGTTGAGGTTTTTTGGTGTTCAGGCTTTAGGGTTCAGGGATAGTGTTTAGGTTCTTTATTTGAGGCCTCCCACGTGCACGCAGAACCCCCCAAACCGACCTTTCCACTCGGGTTTGGGGTTCAGGGTTTCGTAAACCCTAAACCCTAAACCCTAAACCCTTAACCCTTAAACCCTAAATCCCCTAAACCCTAAACCTAAGGCTTGATGAGTCAACCCTAAACCCTGAGGCTTGATGAATCAATTCTTACGTGACCTGCAAACAAGCAACCTGGGGTTTAGGGTTTAGGGTTTGGGGTTTAGGGTTTAGGGTTTAGGGCTTAGGGCTCAGGTTTTAGGGTTTGGGGCAACCTCGCCCTCCTGAGCCCAGAAGCCCCCCAATTGCCCTGCTTCCCCCTATCTCCTAGACCCAAAGAGCGCTTAGCACCCCTTGGTTCAGGGAATTTCCCGCAAAATGCCTCAAGTTATCTAGGTTTAGGGTTTATACGCACTCTGTAAGTAAGGGATATACAGGTTTAGGAATTGGGTTCAGGGTTCAGGCTTGAGCTCTTGGAGGTTAGGGGATGATAAGTTAGATGTAATATATTCCTTAATTGAGGGTATTTGGGTCTTTGGGAAGGAGAAGGGGTTTA
>CAJNDS010002122.1:137500-277500 GCA_905221605.1 Symbiodinium natans | reverse complement strand
GTTCAGGTTGCTTCGGGTTTTTGGGGTACAGGTCTCTCCCTCTCTCTCTCTCTCTCTCTGAGACTCTACGTCGCTACATATTTGGTTGTTTATTCAGTTATGTACACATATTTCAATGTAATGTACTTGTATATGTATATATATATATATTTATTTATTTATATCTATATTTATTTATATTCATGCATATATAGACTCTCCACATATATATATATATATATATATTGTTCTATCTATATCTTTCACTCTATAAATAAATAATCACAAATAAATATAAATGAATGTATATATATATATATATATGTATGTATGTGTGTATTTCCTGCCTCAAAACAAGGGACGGTGGGAGTGTTCTTGTGGCGAAGACGATGCCTACTCCCATGGTGCTGCCTTCTTGCTAGAAGAAAACCGGGGGGGGGAAAACAAAAAAAAAACAAAAACATGAACAACTCTCTGAGACCCTAAACCTAGACCCTAGACCCAAAACCCTAAACCCTAAACCCTATAAACCCTTATCGGAATGCCGAAATGTAGCCGACCTCAGGTCACAACCCGGATCGCCTGGCCAACAACATTTCCTGGGTTCCTGTGGAACAGCCCGAGAAGGGCTTTTGGCAGGTGCGTACTAGGGTTTGTCGAGTTTTGAGGTGTTAGGGTTTGGGGTTTAGGGTTTGGGGTTTAGGGGTTTGGGTTTAGGATTTAGGGTTTGGGGTGTTAGGGTTTCGGGTTTAAGGCTTAAGGCTTTCAGGTTTTGGGGGGAGGGGGAGCTGGCTTTATAGGGTTTAGGGTGTAAGGTTTTGGGGCTAAGGCATCAGGGCTTTCGGGTTGCGGGCTTGCGGACGATGGGCCTTGGCATCTAGCCTGTGGGGTCCCGAGCGAGTGCCTACGGTTTCTGCATCATGCGCGTCATCTCGCGGGGATCCCAAACCCCTCAACCCTAAACCCCAAGCCCCCTACACCTAAGCCCTAAAGATCTCAAACAAAAGAACCCTCAAAGACAAACTTAGGGTTTAGGGTTTAGGGTTTAGGGTTTAGGGTTTAGGGTTTAGGGTTTAGAGTTTAGGGTTTAGGGTTTGGGGTTTGGGGTTTGGGGTTTAGGGTTAAACTTTTCAGCGCCGTAAACTCAAATCCATTTGGACCATCTTTGGGGCCCGTGCTAGTTCGGAGTTGCGACCCTAAATCCAGGAAAACCCTACACAACCCTAAACCCTAAACCCTAAACCCTAAACCAACTTCGGTCAACCGAAAACGCTACCTAAGGCTCCTGTGTAGTACGTTTTTGGGGCGGCGTACTAGCCCCACAAAAACGGGTAAACCTTACTTGAAGGTTCATGGTACTTACTAACCAATTATAACTGGGCTTATAACCCTGGGATAACCCCTATAAGGCCCTTTAGGGGTATTATAAGTAGGGTTATAAGTACAGTTATCATTGGTTAGTAAGTACCATGAACCTTCAAGTAGACCCTAAACCCTAAACCCTAAAGCCTAAACCCTAAACCCTATTCGGTAAACCTGGGGAGGTGCGCATCGCGTCGGTTTGGGTCGGCTCCGAGCAGATCGACTTCTGCCGCGGAGGTGGGTCTAGGGCTCAGAACCCTAAACCCTAAACCCTAGACCCTAAACCCTAGGGTTCAGGGTTCACGGTTTAGGGCTTAGGGCCTAAAGGGTTCAGGATTTGAGGCTGAGGGTTCAGGAGTTCCGGGCCTCATGCTCTTCCAGCCAAAAGCCTCGCTGTAGCCCAAACCCTATAAACCAGCCCAGAGTGTAGCCCCAAGAGGGTTTAGGGTTTAGGGTTTAGGGTTTAGGGTTTAGGGTTTAGGGTTTAGGGTTTAGGGTTTAGGGTTTAGGGTTTAGGGTTTAGGGTTTAGGGTTTAGGGTTTAGGGTTTAGGGTTTAGGGTTTAGGGTTTAGGGTTTAGGGTTTAGGGTTTAGGGTTTAGGGTTTAGGGTTTAGGGTTTAGGGTTTAGGGTTTAGGGTTTAGGGTTTAACCCTAAACCATCAACCCCAAACCTTAGACCCTAAACCCTGGACCCTAGACCCAAACCCTACACCCTGAACGGACAGGCTGCCGGGCCATCATCGACAGCAGCTCCTCCCACCTCACGGTGCCGACTGAGGCAAGGTTTTAGGGTTTAGGGTTTAGGATTTAGGGTTTGGGATTTAGGGTTTAGGATTTAGGGTTTAGGAATTAGGGATTTAGGGTTTGGGGTTTAGGGTTTGGGGCTTAGGGATTGGAGTTTGGGGTTTTTGGTTTAGGGTGGTTTAGGGTCTACAGGGATCAAGCTGCAGGATGCTTCAAAACTCTACGTTCGCCAAGGCTTATCGGCTCAAACCTGAGTGGGGTTTTTGTGTAGGGGTCAACCGTGCCTGTGGCCCCAAACTGGCTCGCTTTTAACCGGGACCCCCTTCGACGCTGTAGACAGTGCTGCCTCATGACTCGTCTGATCTGGATCATTGCCTGCCTGGTGTGGCTCTTGGTGCCACTGGCTCATGGAGGGCCAAAGATTCGGAAGTCCGTGGGCAAGCCGCGAGGGTCTGCGAGGCCTCAAGGGACAGCACAAGGCAGCGAAGAGGACGCCGCCCCTTTGGAGGGCACAGAGGACAGCGAGCTACTGGATATGGCAAATGCGTCGGATGCTCTAGCGGTGGCTCACTCAGTTGAGGGTGCGACATGGTACTGGAGCGAGGGCCAGCCCACCTGGTCACCCAACGTCGTGCCGCTCGAGGTGCTCCGTGAGCCTAGTCAGGCACTATGCGGCCTCTTCCAGTCGCTCGAGAACACCGTCGCCTGGTGCCCAAATGAGCTTGACGATGCTGTGATTCGGGTGGCCCTCTTCTTGCAAGGCATGCTACATGATGGTCTTCAACCATACCAGCTCATGGCTGCCATTGACGAGGCCTTGAGTCAGCTCGGTGGCAACCAAGCATACCAGGGGCTATGCCGGATGCTGGGAGACAAAGCCACGCAAGTTCTCCAGGAATGGGGTTTCCTATGTCAATCCCCGGGAAACACCATGACTATTGGGGAGGCACCGCTGGCAGACTTGGAAATTGCCCTGCAGGCCCTCCGCAGCCACGAGGAGGCCGTACGACGAGGAGATGCAGAAGCTGGCCACGGGTGCTCAACGTCAGCCAGCAGCAACGGTCCCCTGGAGAGAGTGGAGGCGGCGGTCGCCAGGATCCGGCAGCATCACAATGCCCAAGGGCAGCCGCTGACTACGCCCCCTTGCCGGACGTTGCCTCCAGTACAGCAGGACGATGATGGCCCAGACAATACCGATGACTGCCGGCAATCACTCCAGGTGGCACCTAGCAGATCGACGGCAGTGGGGTCACCACGCCGGCCGACAACTCAGACCCAATAAGCGGCGCCTCCACTCCATCCACCCCATCCCCCTACTGGCATTCCGGATATTTGCCTCCTCACCCCAGCGTGTGCCTGGAACCCCAGCGATTCTCACTTGACAGGTGCAGCACAGCAGTGTGGGCGAGGGCTGCGGGATCACCGCGCCTGCCAACAGCCGAGACTACGCATGCATTCGTACTGTACACGCAGCCCGTGCTGGTCTTGCAAAGGTTCAGAACCCAAGGCGACAACCTGCTGCCAGGAGCCCCAATCCCTTTGTTGGGCGTCAACGTGTGCAGTAGCGAGAGCCAAATCCTTTCAGATGGACGATTCGTACCCTCGACCCCTTATGCCAAGGATAGCTTCACCGATCCCCGGACTGTGGGTTCACCACGCCGGTCCTGCCCTTGGATGGTTAGGTTTGCTTACAACAGAGGAAAACCACACACTCCAGCCTACAGCCCCATACCTCATGCATGCAGCGTTTGTTAACGGTTACCCTCCTGCAGTGGGACACGCTGTTCACGCAGGAACTCGCACAATCGGGACTGTCCCCTGGCCAGGAACTTTTGCATATCGTGGGCGAGGGCAGCGGGCTCACCGCGCCTGCCAAAACCTGAGCCTACGCACCTGTCCATGGAAGCCTGTGGAAGTGAGTAAGCCATGCCGAGGTCTGCGAGCCAATGTGAGTGGCCGCATCTTTCATCAGCTGCCCATACCATGTTCACCCAGCCGATTCAACATTATGGCGTACCCAGGCAATGCCACTCATAATATGCCCACACTAGTACGAGGTTCATATATGCACCAACATGTGAGTGGCCTGGAGAGCATGGTGACTAGCTGCACCCCGATCCATTGTCCGCTCGAGCTCCTCGTGCAGGAAAACTGCAGTGGCACCATACCATGTCTAAAAACCCGTGCTGGCGGCTGCGGTGCCTGCAGTGCTGAGCAACATGAGCTCGAACCTGTGCACATCATTGCACCCGTTGGCTCGATCTGCATGTCTCAGTGTGCTGCCCGACTCAGAGGATTGGCCCATGTATCGCATGGCACACAGTTGGCCTCCTGCTTACTGTCTATGCACCAGGTTATGATGTGGCCGTATCTGTGCTTTCATTGTATGCCCGGACCGCCGACTTTAGGTGACGCAGTGGACACTCTCACCACCGCACCACCTGCCCTGGGCTCCACGTGGGTGCCCAAGCAGCTTGCTCGGTCACTGCAGCCACAGGATCTGGCAGGAAGTAACGACCACACTCCGGGGTCAGCGCTCTGGCTCAATATTCCAATAGACGCAGCCCATTCAAGCGCATTGCGGCCATGGGGAAAAAGATGCGCAAGCGTCCTGCCGGCCCTGGGAAGGACACGATTCAAGGTAGCCTCAAGAAGCCAGCCGCCATGCCTGGAGCCAGATCTAAGGACTCAAAAGATGGCCACCGGGTGGCAATGGGCTCTACGTCCAGCCATCGACCGCCATCCTCCAGCGAATCGGATTCCGAGGCTGCCCCGACGGTACATGTCCCACCACCGGGACCACCGCCACCGACTGCGCCTGGCGGGCCCCCACCGCCAACACTGGGACCACCTCTTACCAGTGCACTGGCCGTACCAGCAGCCTCCAAGATGCCACCGACAGCGCCCAGCATCATACGGCCCATCGGGAAGGACGGTCCACCCGCTCCCACGCCAGTGCCCCCGGCACTGCTTACAGTACCGGATGACATGTACATCAGCCTCTTCTCCCTACCGGTCGGACCTCTGCCCACCAGACCTGCAGGACCCGTTGCCTCGACTGCATTGGAAACAATGCCCAGTCCACCGCACATGGCTGGAACAGGAACGACAACAGCAACGCCAGCCCTTCATGCAAGCCCGCTACCAACCCTGCCCATGGCCAAGGCACCGCCGCCAACGGCAACGTCGAGCACACCGCAACCCCACCTTGTGGGACCAGCAGGGAAGGCGTCGGCACTCCCATGGGCATGCCCACCGCAGCCACACCGGCGCCCTCCACCAGCTCATCGGCGGGGCCAGGGGTGTCTATCTATGCCCTACCAGGCGCGGCGACGGAGGGAGGCACTATTACGACGGCACCGCCACCTACCACAACTGAGGAGACAACGACAGGCACTAACCCGCCGAGTACATAAAGTGGGTCTGCCTCCAGGGGCTGGATTTTCCAATCGGAACTGCCTGTTCCAGTGGAGCTTTTGCAAGTCTCACTCCATGTTCACCCAGCTCAGCAATGTCAGGTGTCATCAGGCAAAACCGCTTTCTTCTACTGCCTGCAATGCTTCCCTAAGGATACATGTCCATATCGGTGGTGCATTTAGCCAACCCAGCCTCCCTACACTGTCCGTTCCGCTCACCAAGGTCGAACGCGACACCTGTCCTGAAGGCCATCACTCATCCGGCAGCTTTGCACGATTTCACCACACCAGGCATGTAACACCTGAACAGGCATCTCGATTGCAGGGGCTGCTGAGCCTACCTGCAGTGTGCTCAAAAAGCCAGGGGTGGTCGCTCAGCACACCATGTGTCACTCCATCCCTGGAGAGCAGCTGCCATGTAACATACAGACTTCCGAGGCCACGGCATCCTGGGACCCCTGTCGGTCTCTCCTTCCCTATGCCGGCATCCAAGGGCCAGTCTGCAGACTGGTGCGCCTCTTTCAGTGCCCATAGACTGGAAGAGCATCTAGGGGCACTTGTCCAGGGCATGCCTGCAGATTGCACAACCTGGTCGTCACAACAATCCGTGGCCTTTGTAGATGCTGCATTGAAACAGATCAAGGAGGAGATCACCCTGGGCCTTCACCAGGCCAGCACACATGGCATAATCCACAACGTCCTGATGCGTTCTCAGGATGGCAATCAGCCAACCGAGAATGCCTTGAGAACCCTCCTCTATCAGGCCCTGCAGAAAGCACAGGAGCAGCAAGTCCTCAGAGGGGTGACGCATGACGCTGTATATACTACCTCGCAGTCTGAGCAACCCACCAGTGATGTGCCATCAGCAAACATGAGAACTCCATCATCAGCTGCTGGAAGCGAAGTCGTTGCGACTGGACCTCAGACTGACAATTTATGTGCACCTCCAAACAACTATAGCCGCTCATCTCAGGTCGGCGCCACACCAGCCCTCTGCGCTGACGAATTATCCCACTCACCTGCAGGGGTGACACATAATCGTGACACTTGTGGTGGCAAAGAGACATCAGTGCAGCAAGTGAGAGAGGATTGTCGGAGCTCAAAGAGCGGAAATCAGTGCATCTCAATTACTGTGCGGAAAGCAGCCGTCTATCACTGTACCGTCGGGAGCCCTTGCCTGCAATGGTCTACTCCCCCCATGCTCTGTACAATCCAGCGGGGAGCTTACATACAAAAAATTGTGTCCACTGGAAAAAGGCAGATCACACTCTGCATGGGCACCATCCACCAACCGTGTACCGACTTGAACGCAGAGGCACTGGCTCAGACACACCTCAAGCCACTACCCAGTTCAGTGTACTCCGCCTGCCACATGTCGATCCTCTTCTCAGTTTCTGGCAGCACCCGAGGCGTGGCGCTCCCGCAGGACTGGATAGCCAACGGCGAGGACATCATCCCCGCATATGATGGAGTTCACGCTGACCAAGACCAACGGCAGTTTGATGCACAACGATGCCCCATTCTACTCACCAGCACGGGTGCCAGATACTCCTTACCCAGGCTGGTCTGCCCAGCCGACCAACAGGAGATGCCAACCCAGACCGAGCAGGAACATGTTCAGGCATTGCTGGAAGCCCTGCTCGCCGATGACAGACCAAAGCTCCTGCTATACATTTCCTACTTCCTAGGAAAAGAAAGTGCAGAAAGTGTCCAGCATAGGCTGGAGGCACTGACGCTGAAGGACTTGGAGCCACATGACCTAGCAAGGCTCACAACAGGTTGGCAGGTGCTGGAGATGCATAAGCAAATCTGCCTGGCCTCCCGCCTGGATGATACCGAGCAAGCGACAGCGCCGTGCCACCCTCAAGAACTGCAACCTTGCAATTCACACCTTGTCACGAATGTGTTGATGCCCTCTCAGGTCAGAAAGTGTCCAGACAGGCGCGAAAGGGGAGGACATTGTCAAGCTGTGCTAAGGGACAGTAAGCGACTTTGTCCACTGACGCTTCACCATAATCCCGCCAATCGGCCGGAGCCAACAGAAAAAGGAAGGCTGCCCGAGACGCACTGCCCGTACTGCGCCCGGTGGGATTATCACAGCCAGTCAATACTGCCTCCAATTCCCATGAGGCCATCCATCTCTCCAGGAGCGTCCATGGATGTATCTGATGCTGGATGCTCAGTACAGCTGCTTGGTTCTGCTGAAGTAAATTCTGCCTCAGACGTCACA
This sequence comes from Symbiodinium natans, assembly GCA_905221605.1. Lineage (NCBI taxonomy): Eukaryota > Dinophyceae > Suessiales > Symbiodiniaceae > Symbiodinium > Symbiodinium natans. The sequence goes on along the minus strand of CAJNDS010002122.1, from coordinate 269,769 downwards.
GGCGTGACAGTGAGCCCATCTTCGGATGACCGCGATCTTTTCCAGCACAAGGGGTGTACGGTGTGGGCAAGTTTGTGTGCTCTACAACACCAAAACAGGGAATCTCCACACTGCCAATCCATGATCAAGCACCTCCGCCCCCGTCCCCCTACAGTTCTCCAGTCCCCACATCCCTACCGGTTAACGTTGGCCATGGGACACAGCAAATGCTCTAAGAAAAGGCAAGGACAACGACCTGGCAAAGAGCAGAGAGCAGCGGCACGAGAAGCAGCGGAGCTTGAGGCCCTGGCAGTCAACACCTCCACGCATGCGCACCGTGCCGAAGCGGAGCAACCAGATGCCACCAATCCGGAACAAGGCCAACAGTCAGAGATGTGGGACGAAGAAGGCCCATGGGGAGACACACCGGACTCGGAGCCACAGACCTGGCGACCCTCCGTGCACCAGGATCATGGAGACCCACAACACGCACCGAGCCCTGACATGACATCCTTGTCATCGCTTCCAGCGAGCTCCTCACGCAGCTCATGCGATGAGCAAGCCTGGCAACCAGGTGAGGGTCTTCAGCTCCAACGAGTGCCGCAACGAGATGCAGAGCCAACCCTGGACGACGATACTAACGACAAGCTCACGGGGACCCCTGCCCGCCAAGTGCAGCAGGAGATGAACCATGCCCCTGGCACCCCCGGCATGTCACCAGTATCGCCGCCAGACGAGTTGGGGGACCCAGGGTCGATATCGGCACTACCCCTATCAGAAAGTGAAGTCGAACAGTCGAATCCGCCACGGCTCGACCGCCCAGACTTCATTGCAAAACCTCAGGCGCCACCGACCACGGCGGCAAGCTCTGCACCCAGCTCAAATGAAGGACCAACCCATCACTACACGCTGCAGCAGCTATGGAACATGGAGGATGTCCACTCACCGGAGCCGCAGTCCATTTCCAGGGATCGCTCGGACAGTCCAGATCTTCTCCGAGCCTCCTCCTCATCCAGCAGAAAGAGACACCACCGGCCCGAACGGAGTGAGACCTCTGATGAAGAAGAACTTATACCTGATGCTCAGATGCAAACGCAGCGGCTCGACACCCTGCGACGCAACCTCCAGCGTGCTTTTGGTCGAAAAACGCTGAGCTTCCTGGGAGCTGTTCTCCTCATGCTTGCCATAAAGCCAGCTCGTAATGGTAGCATCGTAGGGTCTGCAGCCAAAAAATGCCGGCACTCAGGTCCTGGCCTGCACGACCGATCATCAAGGCCAGCACAGCATAAGGATGCCCCCCCTGGCCAGCATACAGTGGAGTCACCCTGCTGCCAATGCCGACACCACTAAATATCATGGAAGGGATGGCCACATAGGCACAAAACCCAAATTCTACTTCAAGATAGCCTCAAAATTTACCCCAAAAACCACAGGAAGAGCCGAGCCAGGTCCCAAGTCCTGGCGCGACTGAGTGCAATCATGTTCATATGCTGTCTCAGCGAAACTCTTGCTGGCCCGGTCAAGCCGAGGGTTTCTCCCGAGGCCGCAACGGGAGGGAGCTCCAAGCTCCAGCCTGTCCGCCACTTATACTTGTGGTGGAGCGAAACATGGCGGCCAGAGCCCAATCATACTACACGCAGAACAGATAGTCAAAAAGAGGTCTCTCCAAAAAGCCTGGGTGCAGGCGCACAGGCAAACTGCCGCCAGGTATCGAGGAAGGACTCTTCTTGCCCCTGAGCACCCTACTTTCTCCGAGCACGCCGCACAAGCACTTCCCCATCGCCATAGATCTGCGGAAGCTTTCCCGGAGCCCACCCGCAGGAGAATCACGGTGATGACGTACAATTGTGGGGGCCTTGCGCAAGGCCTTTACCACGAAATGCTTGAGTGGCTACATGCGCCAGATGGCGCTGCTCATGCTCCAGACATAGTCTTCATCCAAGAAACGCATTGGAGCAAGCCAAGCGATTGGGATACACATGATTGGTACGTGCAGGCCTCATGTATGTCCGCACACCAGGCAGGACTGCTCACGCTTATATCTAAACGTCGTTTTCCGCAAGCAGCCATTCGAACCAAAGCCGTTGTGGAGGGACGTCTAATGTGCACCAGGTTGGAGGCTGCAGGCGTCGTCTACACCCTTCTAAATGTGTACCAAAAAGCCCTTGACCACAAGCCAGGCACCCAAGCAGAACGTGATGCAGTCTGGGACGCTCTTCGTCAGGAGCTTACCCACTGCCCCAAGCGACATGAGCTCATCATCGCAGGCGACTTCAATACAGGGCTACAGGCTAGATCCCCTGAAGTTGGCTCTGCTGTCCACCGCGCTGGACAAGCTGCAAAAGCCAAAGACCAGGTTACAATGCAACAATTGTTGCGCCAATTTGATCTCCGTGCCCTTAACACCTTTCACCCTTACCCTCTGCACACCACGTACAGACATGATCAGGCTGACAAAATCAAAAGTCAGGTCGACTACATCCTAGTACGGGGTAGACAAACTGACCAAATTGCAAAAAGACCGCACATTTTGTGCCAGACCAAACTTGCTGACTGGAGAGGTGGGTCAAAGCATTGGCCAATCCTCGCCAGCATCCCGGCTAAGTACTTTCATGCTGCTCCCCCGCCACGAGAACGTCCACGGCAAGCTGGAGGCCATGAAGGCCACGTCTCAAAAACTGTGACGCTCATTTACCAGGAGCAAGTACAACGCCACATCGAAAAGCTCAATGAATGGGACACGGAGGTCGTGAACGACATACTTCATCGAACAGCTGAGTCCACCATCCTTCTCCTCCCGACACCCAAAGAACCTGCTGAAGCCAGGCCGGCCCCGGTTAAGCGCATGTGGCAGTGTCATCATGACATCAAGCAACTGCAACGACAAGGACCCGGAAATGAGGACAGGGTTCTCGCCCTCAAGCAGGAATTCAAGGACCTCCAAAAACAAATACGCAACCACAGTCAAACCAAGCGTAAACACTACCTTGAGGAGCGAGTGAAACTCGCAACTGCAGCGGCGGAGCGGGGCGACGCCAGGGCCCTGCACCAGCAAATCAAGCGCCTCACGCCAAAGGTTCCCAAAAGCAAAGTGCACCTGCGAGGCAAGGAGGGTCAATTGCTCTCCACTGCTCAGGAACTACGTCTTATCAGTACGTACTGGCAAAACCTCTACACTGGTGAAACGATCACGCGGCCAATTACGTCCCAAGCCATCCAAATCACCATGGAAGAGGCGTGCAAAGCAATTGCCAGCTTGCCTAGCCATAAGGCCTTGCCCAAGCACTACACCTCGAGCGAGGCTTGGAAACTTGCTGCCAGTCCACTGGCCACCCTCCTTCATCGTACCATCTTGGCTCAATGGCAGGCGGGCGTCATTACCATACCGCAGGAATGGAAGGATGCCTGGCTCTGCCTGCTCCTCAAGCCGGGAAAGAGCGGGCGTAGCCCCGACGAATACAGGCCTATAGGCCTGACTGATCCTATAGGGAAAGCGCTACTGGGTGCGATCGCCAACAAGCATCAGCAGACTTACTATCAGTCCCTCCACTCCCTTCCCCAATTTGCTTACCTGCCGGGGCGGGGAACGGCCCAAGCCATCGCCAGAGTTGGACAGCATATCCATGAGGTCAAAAACCTTGTCTCCGGCCAAAAGCTGACTCTTCACCATCGCCACGCGGGCGAAAGGCAGCAGGACCTGGTTGGAGGCATCATCGTTTCCCTTGACATGACCAAAGCCTTTGACAGGCTTGAGCCGCAGCACATGCAAAATGCACTCGCTGCCAGCAAGCTTCCCGACGAGGTCCAAACACTCATCCTGGAGTGGCATCAAGGGGTTACATACCACATATGCCATGAACGACAGGATGCCGAGATTCGATGTTCGCGAGGGATCAGGCAGGGTTGTAAAATTGCACCAAGAGTCTGGGCTCTATTCACTGCTCTACTCATGCACAAATTAGGCGAAGACTGGTGCCGTGATAACACGACTTGGTTTGCAGACGATATCCTCTTCCACCTTCAGTTCAGCAACAGAAGCGAATTACTGGCAAGCATCAAGGCCATTGCTTTTGCTCTACAAGTCATAGAGGATCTCGGCATGCAAATTGCGGCTGGAAAGAGTGCTGTACTCCTTCACTTGGGAGGCGCGCACTCAAGGAGGATGCGGAAGAGCCTCATTGTCATGCATGAAAACAAGCCGCACCTTGCCTTCCAGCACCAGGCGCGTGTGTGGCACTTACCCCTGGTGGACAAGCATGATTACCTGGGCATTGTCCTGAGCTACACTCGACTCGAGGAACACACTGCTACAAGGCGTATCAACTCTGCTCAGGCTGCGTTCGCAAAATTGAAACCTGTCCTGACGCACAAGAGGATGCCATTGGAACTACGCATCAGACTATGGAAAACATGTGTGCTGGCCAGCCTCTATTATGGCCTACCACAAGTAGGACTGACGCCCCACACTGTGCGTAGGATCACCGTCCTGGTACACAAGCAGCTGCGGCACATCACCAGCATGCCAGTGCATCTGACACACATCAGCAATCAGGACCTACGTGACAGACATGGGGTTTCGCAGCCCATCGCGCACATCACAGCCATAGCACAAAAGCAGCTGGAGGAGGCAATGGCCGTCAAGCATGACCTGGAGGCCGATGATGCACGCATACACAGCCTGGTCCTTAAAAAGGAGAAGCGAGTTGCCGGCCTGCTTGCCACACTGATGCAGGCTGAATCCGCACAACAGGCAGAGGACCTGACCCTGTCATGTCCCCAATGTGAGCGCACCTTCACTACGCTCACGGCACTCAAGAAACATCATAGAACTGAGCACTCAGCGCCTGTCCAGGATGGCTATGAACAATGGAAGCAAGTTGACCGGCATGCGCATGGTAGTCAAGGCCTGCCAATTTGCAGATGGTGCAGCAAGCCATTCCACACGTGGCAAAACTTGCAGCGACACATCTATGCTAATGCCTGTCTCTCGAGGGACTGGCAACACCACCTCCAACACCCCAGCTCCACAGGGGACACCACCCTACAGAATGCCCATGAGGCTACTCCCGAGTCAAGCAACGACAAAGGGAGCGCCATCACCCCAACACATGAACTCACCACATCCGAGGCTGAACGCATCACTGACCTCCCATGCATACAATGGCCGAATATGCTTGAGACAATTGCCAATCATACTCCTCTTTCAGTTCTTCAACAATTCAGCAACTTGCGGCAAGAGCTGACTCAACATTGCTGTCTCTGTCGGCAATGGACTACTGGACGAGGAGGCACCAAGATTCACATGCGGGGGTCTCATGCTGATGAATGGAAAAAAGCAGGCGCACACGCCGAACATGCTTGTCTGCAATATGCCAAGGACGTTACCTACCTTCATGGCTGTCCCTATTGTCAGACTCCCAAGTTTGCTGACAGACGTGCGGCCAGAGCTCACTCTCAAAACTGTCAGGTACTGTTCCAAATACAGTTCATGAAGCTAGCGCAGGCCGCTGTTGCTGTCCCAGTCATGCCCAGATTTCCCTTCACACTTCGGAACGGTAACAACACACACATCATGCTGCCAGTGCCGACAGGTCGCACTCCGAACAGTCAGGAAGCAGACTTCCTGCGCGACTCTTGCTGCGGGTGTGGGCAAAAACCATATGACCCTCGCTCTCTCAAGATGCACTTGCAGAAAGCACACCCTGACATCTGGATACCTGCTGAGGAAATAGAGCCCCACTGTAAAACCTTCCTGCTGCCTGCCACTAAACAATGCCCATACTGCCGCAAGACCTTTGCCAACGGCAAAACCCACGGCCCAGTTTGTCCTGTTATTTTCCAGTTCTGCACCCTCGCTGCTCATGGCCTCGGAGGTCCTGGCCATCCTGGGACCGATCATGCCCACCTTGAGGGAACTGGAGGAGCATCCTGCCAAACGTCCCCGCCCAGATCCTCGAGAGGCACAGCCAGCGAAGGGCAAAGGCAAAGGGAAGGGCAAAAAATCCAGCAGTCGCCATGGCACCTGGTACAAGGGGCACGGGAAAAGCAGCTACACGGGAGTGGGCCCAGCCATGGAGGCCATGGCCAGGCTGTGTCTCCGGCAGGAAGCGGAACTCAGCGAATTACGGCAAGAGAAGGGCTTTATCCTGCATTTGGAAACAGCCTCTCACGGGATTCTCAGCCCCATCGTGCAGGCGTCCATGAAATGGAACGAGCTCTACGAGCAGGGCAAGGCGGATTGCAACCTACGGACCTGCCTGTTCCGCCTTCTACTCAAGGAGACAGCAGCTCGCCCGGAGAAGTTCGAAGCAACGCAGGAAAGCATCGGGGCGGCGGTGAAGCAAAAGTGGGTGACGGAGAATCCGCTGCAGTGGACGTACAATCGTTGGAACCCCGACAGCAAGAAGGCCGAGATCGAAGAAACCAAAAAGCCACTGGCCCACGTGGATGTCAAGCAGCTCCTGACGACGATGGACGAAGCCCTAAAGCAGGACCCAGAGGCGCTGCACCAGTTCAAAGCCCTACGCAAGCTCACGGAAGAGATGCAAGGAAGCTCAGTGGCGTTCAAAATATCTGTGGGTCTGAGGGGGGCACAGTGCCAACGCCTCTACCAGGCATTCGTGGTGCTCAGCGGGCTGTCGGCCCTGAACCTCATCGGGGCAAACCTTCACAAAGAGCGGCAAAAGAACAGCCGAGAGGCCGACACTGTACGACAAATGGTCTTGACTCCAGGCTCAGACTCCGAAATCCCCTGAACCACAACTACTGCTACATGAATACCGTCTTTCAAGCCTTCCTTCATACCTGGCAGCAGGCGGGTTCACGCCCTGGGATGCTGGGGAAGCTTGGAGTCAGTGGTAAGGCGGCGCTGGGCCTGCCACAACCTGTTCTGATAGCCAACATGCTTGCCTTCCAGACTGTTCTACGGGGATGGGCCAATCCCAAAATGCAGCATGATGTTGCTGAGTTTTTGCATCACATTGTCCGCGCTAGCAACATGCCCTATGGTTGGGGCAGATGGGAGGTGAGACGGCACATCCATGATGCTCTCACGGTTGTGGACTCAGGCTGTTTACGTGCCCCAATAGCCATTGCAATGCCTAATGCACCCACCCACCTCACCACGTGTTTGCGACAACACTTTATTGGTGATTCGACGCAACTTGCACTTGTTGACGCACCTGACATGCTCTGTTGCCAGCTGTTTAGATACACTGTGTCAGCCGAGGGGATGACCTCCAAAAATGAGATAAGAGTGGACTATGACAGGCAGCCCATTCTAATCCCTCAGTGGAGTGACATGCACAGCCTGCAGACGTGCAATATACCGTACCAGATCACGGCTGTCGCGCTGCATGCAGGCCACACACCACACTGCGGGCACTATCGTGCACATCTATTGGAGGATTGTGCGAACCTCATTGCAGATGATGACGTAGTGCGCCTATGTACAGCTCAAGATGAACATGATGTGCAAACAACATCCTACGTGTTTTTCCTACGCAGGCTGTCAAATGCTACCGGGAGCATTGATGCAGCACCAACGATTGAGCTCTAGGGTCAGCTCTGAGGGGCAATGCCAAGTCGAACAATTCGACTTTCTTTCTTTTGATTCTCGAGCACAGCTGTTGGTCTATCCACGCTGGAGCCCATTGTAATTTACTGTGCGCAGTAATTGTCTCAATTGAAGGCATAGAAGTCAGCTGATGGGTTCTCCACGCTGACATGTCGTGTAGTATGCAGCGGTGCGTCTGCTAGGCAGTTCGCTGCGGGATGCCCAGTAGGGCGGACGCTAGGTGAGTCTCACACTTCGTGAGCCCTCGCCGCGTGGGAAACAAACAACTCTACGTTCGCCCCGAAATCCTATAGGCCTCGTGGGCTCTAGGAGGGTCTGTCAAGCTGTTTAGGGTCTAGTGACTAGTGTTTAGGGTTTAGGGTAACCTAGACCAAACCCATCCCCTATCCAGCCACTTATGCCCTATACCCTACAACATAAACTTCAGGGTTTTGGAGGTGGGGCGAGAGGTTCCAGGAAGCTCTGCCATGTGTTTAGGGTTTAGGGGGTTTGGGGGTTTAGGGGTTTTGGGTTTAGGGTCAGCTGCCCCAGAAACACAGTGAATCATGGGGCGCACGGCAGCCCAGTCGTTCACTTCCTTTGGGGCTCGGATAGCCTTGACAACCCCCCGAAGCACAAAACCCCCACACCCTAAACCCTTAAACCCTAAAACCCTTAAACCCTAAACCCTAAATCCTAAACCAATAATCCCGAAGCTAATAGCCCTAAGCAGGTGATGCCCTCGCTCATGGAGAAGCTGGCGGTAAAGGCTCCAAAGAGCTGGTTCTCCGAGCGCCTCGTCCCTTTGGGGCCTAGGGATCTTGAGGGTTTTGGGTTTATTTAGGGTTTAGGGTTCAGAGGCATTTTTTCTGGGGGTTAGGGGCTTTGCGGTTTAGGGTTTAAAGGCATTTTCGCGGGGTTAGGGGCTTTGGGGTGTAGGGTTCAGGGTATTTTGGGGGTGTTGGTTTCGGGTTGAGGGCGGCTGGGTTTAGGGTTTGGGGGTGCCCGAGATAGTATGGTCTAGAGGCCCCCCGAGGGTTGCCCCACGAGGGTTTAGGGTTTAGGGTTCAGGGTTTCCCCCCAAAAGCCCGAAAGATCTGAGTCCTTCGAGCTTTAGGACAAGTCTCACGTCTCACCTTAGGGTTTTAGGGGGCCTGGAGTGAAAGCGGGGTTCATGGGGGTACTTAGGGAACCTCAGGCAAGCTTGGGGAGCCTTAGGGTGCCTAGTCGGGAGTTGTGGGGAACCTTGGATTACATACCCCCTCCCTTAACCTTACAGTTTCATCGAGGTACTCAAACTTCTTGGAGTTTTGGGGCCTTTAGGGGTTAGTGTTTCGGGCCTTAGGAGGGCTCCCTCCGGATGTAGGTCTGAGAGGCTTTACAGCCGGGTTCAGGTGTGATGTAGGTGCTTCGGGTGTCTGTGTGGGCGGGCTTCGCGACAGCCGGACCCAAAGTGTAAAGAGAGCGCTTTCATTATCCTTATCGATAGTTTCCCGAAGCCGCAAACCCTACAATTACCCCATTATAGCTACCTTATAATGCATACCCTAAACAAAACTACAGCAAGCCACAAGCCCGGCAACCCCCCCTATGGTTACCTCTAACTACCCGACAACTACCCCTAAGCCGATAGTTGTCCGATAAATACTCCAAACCCCAAGCCCTAAACCCCAAACCCCTAACCCTAAACCCCATACCCCGAACCCTAAACCTCTAACTAAAACCGATAGTTATCCGATACAACTCTAAACCCCAAGCCCTAAACCCCAAACCCTTAACCCTAAACCCCAAACCCCAAACCCAACATGTTTGCCCCTTCAGTACCCTTCAGAAGCCCCCCAAAATTGGGAAGTCGGGACACTCAACTCCCCTAAGCCCGGTCCCCTTGCTAAACGAGCCCACACGCACCCCCCGCATCACCCCGGTTTAGGGTTTAGGGTTTAGGGTTTAGGGTTTAGGGTTTAGGGTTTAGGGTTTAGGGTTTAGGGTTTAGGGTTTAGGGTTTAGGGTGTCTTTGTTGGAAGAACCCTCAGCCCTAAAGCCCTACAGCCCTAGAAGCCCCTAAGCAGCCCTGAATCCTCAAAGTACTTTAACAAAAGAGTCGACCAACCTTGACAGGTCCTGGACAAGAAACTTGTAAACCCTGCATAAACTCTATGCCCACACACTAAATCGTAAGCCCTGCACCATAGGGACGTAGGTTTTCGGCTTCCTTCTTCAAGCCCTAGGCCCTAAGCCCCAAACCCTAAACCCTTCTTAGGGTTTAGGGTTTAGGGTTTCAGGGTTTTAGGTTTTAGGGTTTTAGGGTTTTAGGGTTTTAGGGTTTTAGGGTTTTAGGGTTTTAGGGTTTTAGGGTTTTAGGGTTTTAGGGTTTTAGGGTTTTAGGGTTTTAGGGTTTTAGGGTTTAGGGAGGTTTAGGGGTTTAGGGTTTAGGGTTTAGGGTTTAGGGTTTAGGGTTTAGGGTTTAGGGTTTAGGGTTTTAGGTTTTAGGGTTTTAGGGTTTTAGGGTTTTAGGGTTTTAGGGTTTTAGGGTTTTAGGGTTTTAGGGTTTTAGGGTTTTAGGGTTTTAGGGTTTTAGGGTTTTAGGGTTTTAGGGTTTAGGGAGCCAGGAAGGAGCTTTGCAACGAAGCCACGGGTGCTCCCCTGACCTTTGTGCTCAGCAACCCTGGCTCAAGAGTTGGCTTTGGGATTAGGGTTTAGGGTTTAGGATTTGGTTCAGGCAACGGGCTAAAGCAAGGGACCTTAGAGGTTATTTAGGGGTCTACTGAGGTATATAGGGATGCTCCCCCTTATACTAACAGTCCTTAACAGGGTTTATAACATGGGGGGGGCACTATAATCCCTATTAAGGACTGCTAGTGTAAGGGGGAGCATCCCAAACCTTGGGTGGCTGCTCTGCCCCATAATTAAAGCCCACAAGCCCGAGCCCTCGGTAGCCGTGGTCTCAAGGGTTTTCTTGCAGGTTACTGGAAGCCAATTGTCATGTGTAAGCCCACTTATAAGCCCCTTAAGTACACCCATCTTGGTACGACCTCGCAAGATGTGCTAAGTGTTCCTTTACGACCCTCCTTTCGAAACGTCCTCAGACAGGGCCCTAAGCCCTGAGCCCTAAACACCAAACCCTAAACCCTAAACCCTAAACCCTAAAGGGTCATGAATCTCCAAGTCGGTTTGAGTGCTCTCTGACCTGCAGAGATGCAAGGCAACGGCGAGAAGCTAACTTTGGATGCCAAGGACTGGCGCGGGCCGAGGGGTGTAGGACTTAAACCTATAAACCCTAAACCCTAAACCCTAAACCCTGAACCTTTTGGGGTTTCGACTTTAGGGTTTTACGGCTCCTATTCTTGGCAGAGACTTTGTTGCTACGCACTGCGCAAACAGCTGCTCGGGGTGACTTGCTTGACTCGCTCCGACGAGGGTGTGACTCTTCAGCTCTGACAATGAAGTACAACATGCACGTGGCGTGGGCAGTTTCTGAAGTCATCCGGATTTGGCGGTTTCTTGCTTGAGGCAACAAGCGTGGCAGCACACGCGCCAGAGGTTTCGACTATCTGACTCTGGCCGGTATTGAAGTTATTTTGGTTCCAACATCCCCACCTTGATCCTCGTTAAGAAGAAAGAACGCAAATAACTCAAACAAAGACACATTGATTCAAATTCGCTTTCTTAGTATGTGCTTGCAACTGCCAGGGACGCTCCGGGGACGCTCTGGGGTTGGGCACTCCAGGGATGAGCGAGGAGTAGACCAGGCGAGGAAGAGTTCTGGGCGAGGAGAAGAGTTGAATTTAAAATCTAACAGCGCCACACCGAAGGTGGGGAAAAACCCTAAGCTTCAAGGGCTCATAGGACAAATATTGTTTTCAATTGAGTATGCTGGCGAAGCCAATGTAACAGGTGTAGTGGGGGCTAAGCAAAATCTTGAACCCAGCTGTTATGCTGAGGCCCAATGCTTAGGAGATTCAACTGCAATCTCCAAGCCCTGGCCAGGCAAAGACTGAACTACGAGCCGTAAACCCTCAACTATGAACCCGAAGACGTACACCCCCCAACGCCAAAAGTATTTTTTTTTCGGGGCTGGTTTCGTTTCCCTCGAAACCTCCTCCAACGAACAAAAACCGTGCCTGCGCAACTCCGGTCAATCATGTCAATCCAAAACCTTGAAAGGCTTTTAAGGGTTTCAGGATTTGACCCTAATCCCTAAACCCAAAACCTGAATTAGGGTTCAGGGCTTAAGGATTTTAGGGTTTCAGGGTTTTAGGGTCTGGGTTTCTTTGTCAGGCTTATGGCTCCATCTTCGGTTGTTGGAGGGTTATTCGAGTCTAGGGTCAAAATGGTTTAAGGCTCGGGGCTTAAGGCGCTCAGCCCGGACTCTAAAACCCCAAGCCCTAAACCCTAAACCCTCAACCTAAACCCTAAACCCTAAACCCTAAACCCTAAACCCTAAACCCTAAACCCTAAACCCTAAACCCTAAACCCTAAACCCTAAACCCTAAACCCTAAACCCTAAACCCTAAACCCTAAACCCTAAGCCAGGACTACGCTGGCCCTGAAGGCAAAGACTGCGTGGCGCAGCTCCACCCCTGGGAAGTCGAGGAGCGCAGGGGCTTAGGGCTTGAGCCAGTAGCTCTTGCCTCCTGTGCTAGGACTTGCCCTAAACCCTAAACCCTCAACCCTAATCCCTAAACCCTACACCCTAAACCCTAAACCCTATGAACCCTAAACCGGCCTGTCGGGTTGAGTGCATCAGGTTTTGGAGTTCAGGGCTCTCGCGGTTTCAGGCTTGGAGCCTTGCTGGGAATTTGGGTTTTCAGTAGGGTTTACGGTATCTAGGATGCCCAGTAGTACCCTTATTCCCTTTTTGGGGGGGTTTAGGTTCCCTTATAAACCCCTTTAAGCAAAAACGGGCACCCTTTTTTAGCCTAGGTTACTGGGCAGCCTAGGTATTAACTGACTACGAATTGCTGAAGAACTCCCCTAAAAATAAGATCATCTCCCTTGCAAGGGTAACATAGGGATTGTTTTTTTAGTTTTTTGGGGGGGTGCTTGGAAGCCATTTTGACTTAGGAAGTAGGGTTCGTCAGGTGCATTGTTAGGGGATTATAAGAGGGTTTCTAGGGGATAGGGTTTAGGGTTTAGGGTTTAGGGTTTAGGGGAGACTTGCCAAGTCAAAAAAGGCTTAGGGGTAGTCTTGACGAGAGTTTGCACTGTGAGGAGGTGCCCCAGCTCGACAATCCACCCTACGCCTTACAAACCCGAAACCCTCGACCTGAAAGCTCCCAAATGACCCCGAAACGCCACATTCCCGGGCGATAAATATGAATAAATAAATTAATGAAGAAATATACATATATATATATATAGATAAATAGATACATATATATTTGTATATGTAATGTAATAGATTATAACATACTATAATACACAAGATATATAGAATAACAAAAAACCCCAATTCTTCAAATCAGGAGCGAAAGAGCACAGGGACCCGCCGCCTGGCCTTTCGTGGGAGCTGGGTTTCGAGTGTAGGGTTTAGGGTTTAGGGTTTAGGGTTTAGGGTTTAGGGTTTAGGGTTTAGGGTTTAGGGTTTAGGACAATGAAGAGGAACTTATTTAGGAACAGTTTCATAGGGTTCAGTGGGCCAACCTAGTTAGAAACCCCCACGTCTAGTTTTGGGTGCTTCCTAAACCCTAAACCCCTACAACAGGCCATCCTCATCCCCCTCTCCTGCTTGAGGCAGGGTTTTGGGTTTTGTGTTTAGGGGCGAAAGTTTTTCATGTCTTGAACCTGGAGGAGTTATGAGTAGTTGGGGCTTAGGGTTTGTGTGTGTTCGGTGCCCGCCTACCCGACACCCTAAGTCGTAAACCCGAAGCCCCAAGCCCCGGATATCCATAAGACCCCTAAACTTACTGGTTCTCAGTAGGGAAGGAGGAAATTCGGTAGCCTATATCCCCTTAAAAATACACCCTCTCAGTGAGCTGGGAACGACATTCTCTGATTCCCTACTAAGAGCCATCAAGCAAAGCCCCAATCCCCTCCTCAACCCTAAGTCCCAGGTTGTGATGGGCCCACGTGGGGTTTCTGTTTCATCCAGGTTGGGTGGGGCCCTGGTTTCTAAACCTTAGTGTTTAGGGTTTAGGGTTTAGGGTTTAGGGTTTAGGGTTTAGGGGTTAGGGTTCCATCGTCTGATATAGGGACCGTCTAGGATGCCCCGTAGTGCCGCCCTTGCCTTTTTTCAGGGGTTGGGTTCCCTGAAAAATCCGCGCAAAACCCTAAGCCTTTAGGGTTTAGGGTTTAGGGTTTAGGGTTTAGGGATTGGGGTTAGGGTTTAGGGTTTTAGCCTAATCCCTAAACCCTAAATCCTAACCTTAAACCCCTTCCTGGTTGGTCGGTTTCTAGATTAAAGTTTGTTTCAAGGCGTGACGTCGGACTGAAGGATGGATGGAGGTTGATCTAAACTCAGGTTGTTTAGGCGTGTTGGGGCTTGTGCGTTTATGGGCTTGTGTCTGTGTGTGTGTGGCGTTTTCAATTTTATTTGAGAGAGGGGGGGGGGGTACGAAGCTTGAACGGCCTTTTGGGGTGCAGGCGTTTAGGGGCGTGCACGCATAATCTTTCTACGTTGCAAGACTCCCATAGGGCTTACAGGGCCATGGACGTACTCACAAGGTGCCCAAACCCCAAGCCCTACACCGCAAACCCGAAACCCTAAACCCCAAACCCTTAAATAAAACCCCAAGCCCCTCAACCCTAAATCGCAAAGTTGGGAGTTTAGGACAAACCCTAAACCCTGAGCCCTAAGCCCTAAGCCCAAGCCCTAAACCCTAAACCCTAAACCCTAAACCCTAAACCCTAAACCCTAAACCCTAAACCCTAAACCCTAAACCCTAAACCCTAAACCCTAAACCCAGGCCGGGAGGGAGACCGCGTGGTTGCAGCCGGCGTCAACTTGGACACTTTGGTGCTTGGAGAGCCACTCCTTCGCCCCCTGGCCGGTTTAGGGTTTAGGGTTTAGGGTTTGGGGTTTAGGGTTTAGGGTTTAGGGTTTGGGGTTTAGGGTTTGGGGTTTAGGGTTTAGGGTTTAGGGTTTTAGGGTTCGAGGTTTAGGGTTTAGGGGAAGGGTCGGGTTTTTGCTGTGGTGTTTAAGGAAGCTTTAGGGTTGAGGGTGTGGCGGGCTTTGGGGGCCTTTCCGGGTTTCAGGATGAGGGTCGGGGTTTAGGGTTTGGGGTTTAGGATTTAGGGTTTAGGGTTTGGGGTTTAGGGTTTAGGGATTAGGGTTTAGGATTTAGGGTTTCGGGTTTGGGGTTTAGGGTTTGGGGTTTGGGGTTTGGGGTTCAGGGTTTAGGGATTTGGGGCCTAGGCCTGGAGGGCCTTGAAGGCCCTTTAAGCCCTTTTGGGCTGAGGGGTTGGGGTTTAGGGTTTGGGGTTTAGGGTTTGGGGTTTGGGGTTTTGGGTTTAGGGTATAGGGTTTGGGGATTAGGGTTTAGGGATTGGGGTTTGGGGTTTAGGGTTTAGGGATTGGGTTTTGGGGTGTAGGGTTTAAGGTTGGGGACCTTAAACGCTGAGTCACAGGCGAGGGCTCCCTTCTAAAGCGCTTTCAAACAATCCTGAAGAAGGAAGCCAACACCATGGACAGCTGAGGACCAGAAATCCCCCTAAACCCTCAACCCCAAACCCTAAACCCCAAACCCTAAACCCTGAACCCTAAACCCGAAACCCTAAACCCTAAACCCTGAACCCTGACCCCCCAAAGAATTGACCACCCTTCGCGCGAATGAACCCGCGAGGCCCAAACCCTAAACCCCAAACCTCAAACCCTAAACCCTAAACCCTAAACCCTAAACCCTAAACCCTAAAGCCTAAAGCCTAAAGCCCTAAACCTGAAACATTAAGCCGTGAAGCCTGAACCCTAACCGTTAGTCCAACCCTAGTCCTTAAACTCTTACAGCCATCCAAGCCCTTAAAGCCCTCAGCCCTAAACCTTCCTCAAGACCCCCCCCCCCCAAAAAAAAAAAAAAAACTTAAACCCTAAACCTAAACCCTAAACCCTAAACCCCTAAACCCTGAAACCCCATAAACCCCCTAAACCCCTAAACCCCTAAACCCCTAAACCCTAAACCCTAAACCCTAAACCCTAAACCCTAAACCCCTAAACCCCTAAACCCTAAACCCTAAACCCTAAACCCTAAACCCTAAACCCTAAACCCTAAACCCTAAACCCTAAAAACCCTAAACCCTAAACCCTACCCGCAAACCGGGCCATGGTGCAACCGACACCTGGCGAGCGAGCCATGTTCAGCCAAGCAATGCCCGACTTTCGGGTGCTGGATCGCCGTCGAGCACCACGGCCGGTCATGGAGTTGCCGCTATCAGAGCACAACGAAAGAATGGCTCAGGTGCTATGCAACAGCGCCACTCGGGCCGGGCTCCCGGCCGCCCCAAGAAGAGGCCCGCCTGCTGACACCGACATCTCACTCTTCAATCCTAAAAACCTAGACCCTGAACACTAAACCCTAAACCCTGAACCTTAGACCCTAAACCCTAAGTCCTAAACCCTAAACCCTAAACGCTAGCCCTAAACCCTAAGCCCTAAGTAAGCCCTAAGCTCTAAGCACTAAACCCTGGATCACCATATTGCCCTCTGATAGACCCAGGAAAGTACTACACCGTCTTCGACGCCGACGAAAGCCGCGTGGGCTTCGCCTTGGCCAGGCCGGACAGCGCCGAGCCCGACACCATCGTCCTGATGCAGGCGCCTTTCATAGGGTTTAGGGTTTTGGGGTTTTGGGGGTTTCGGGTTTTGGGATTTTGGGGTTTTGGGGTTTTGGGCTTTAGGGTTTTAGGGCTTTAGGGTATTCGGGTACTTAGGGTACTTAGGGTTGTAGGCGTTTAGGGTTTAGGTTTTCGGGCGGATTTAGGGTTTTGGGGTTTTGGGAGAGACCCCTATAAGGAGCCCTTTTGTAAAGGCTTTTGCTAGGTTCTAGGGTTTAGGGTTTAGGGTTTAGGGCTACTGTTCGGTATGTTGGTCCTGGTGCGGGGACCGGTTGAGGGGCTCCGGATTTTGGGTTTGGCCCTTTGGGCTTGGGGACGTCAGACGCCAGGGAACACGTGGCCTACAGGCCACGCGAAGCTCTAAGCCCTAAAGCCTAGCCCTAAACCCTAAACCCTAAACCCGAACTTGCCAACTCCAATCGCTGTGCAGGGCATGATGAAACAGACGCGCCCGCGCAGAAAGCGTCCAGACGCCCGGCTCAGAGGGAAGGTATATATTATCGTCTAGGCAGCCCCCAGAAGCTCAACCCCTGAACCCCAACCCTAAACCCTAAACAAGCATCTTCAGCCCCCCCAGACTCCCAATTGCAGTTCCTTGTACTGATATCAGGTTTAGGTCTGCGGGGTTCAAGGGCAAAGCGACGGGTTGTAATTAGCGGCAAACCCTGATTTAGATATATCTTCAAAAAGCTGGCTGTAACCGTCTCCATTCCGCTCCAACGCAAAATCTCTAAACCCTAAACCCTAACCCTAAGCCCCAAACCCTTGACAGTTCTCACTCTGTCCCTTTCGCCTTCAAGTCCCGGGCCCGGGGGCAACAAGATACGCTCAGAGGCAAAGCAGGCAATTTGGGGGTTTTCAAAAATTAGGGGTGCCTTATTGGGGTCCGGGTTGAAAGGGAATACTACTATTTGGGGTCTACATTCGGGCACCCTTGTGTTCGTAAAGCCCCATTTCTGGGTCCTTGTTGGTTTTACATTTTTGCCCTATTAAATTCCCAATAAGCAATAAAGATGATAATTCTTAATATGACCCCAACAAGGAAGCAGATTTCTCAGCAGGCAGTTTGGGAGTTAGGTACCTAATTTAATGTATATTTAATATGAAGACATGAGGTGCCATTTTCCTCATTCCCTTTTCCCTATTCCCGGTCAGGAACTAGTGAGTAATCGTGACTGAGAGTGAGAATCCTAAAGCCTCAAACCCTAAAACCCTCAAACCCTCAAAAATCCCTAAACCCTAAACCCTCAAACCCTAAACCCTAAACCCTAAACCAATCCGGCCCAGGAGTTGTGAGCCGTGTCACCTGACCCAGAGATCCGGATTAGGGCCGCTTGGGTTGAGGGTTTTCACGTAAGGACTCTTCATGTAGTGGTTTAGGGTAATAGGGGTTGGGGTTTGGGGTTTAGGGTTCAGGGTTTAGGGTAGGGAGGATGCCTTAAGCTACAGGAGGGTTCTTCATGTAGTCTGAAGGTCTATGGCCTACTTCAGTTCAGGGACTATAGGGTTTAAGGGCTTCTGGGTTGAGTTTTTGGGGTTTAGGGTTTAGGGTTTCGGTTAGGGCTTCTTGGTTTAGGGTCTAGGGTGCAGGGGTTCTGGGTTGAGGGAGTTACGGGTTTAGGGCTTAGGCTTTTCTAGGACTTCACGGTTTAGAGTTTTATTAATGGGGCTTTAGAGTTTGGGGTTTCTGGGTTCTAAAGTTTGACTCAGGCGTGTGCTTCTACTCTTAGGTTATGGGGGGGGGGGGAAAGGGGGGCCCTAAACCCTAATCCCTAAACCCTAAACCGGCAAACCTTGCACACCCTCAGCCCGGAACGACAGACTCTCACCCCAACGGGGTGTGAAGACCACACCGGAAACAGTCTCGGCGTGGCCCTTGCAGAACAAAGCCGATTACCCATGGAGCTCAATACCTGAAGGCACCCTTTTGGAGGTTTAGGGTTTAGGGTTTAAGGTTTAGGGTTTAGGGTTTAGGATTTAGGGTTTAGGGTTTAGGGTTCCATGTTAGGGCACTTAAGGGGCGTATAAGTGGGGTAAAAGAACAACTATAGCTGGGTTAATAAGTACCATGAACCTCCAAGCAGAGAGCTCAATACCCCACTTGTAGTCAGCAAGGGTTCAGGCTTCAGTGCTTGGCCGAGAGTTGAGCTTTATCTCTTTTTTTTTTTTTGGGGGGGGGGGGGGGGGGGGGGGGGGGGGGGGGGGGGGGGGGGGGGGGGGGGGGGGGGGGGGTGAGGGGGGTCGGGGCAGGGGTGGGGAGGGGGTGGGGAGGGGGTCCGTATGTGTAGGGACAATGGAGAGCTTTTTCTGCTCTGGATATTGGGGATGACTTTGAAGAATCATGGGTAGCTAGAGGCAGCCCCTCCCACCCCCACCAAAAATAAAAGTAAATACATAAGCCAAAAAGCAAATAACAATCAAAAACAAACAAACAACAAGCCAATAACTACACATGGCTATAGGCCCACTCCTCCATGAGCCGAAACCCTAAACCCTAAACCCTAAACCCTAAACCCTAAACCCTAAACCCTAAACCCTAAACCCTAAACCCTAAACCCTAAACCCTAAACCCTATACCCTAAACCCTAAACCCTAAACCCTAAACCCTAAACCCTAAACCCTAAACCCTAAACCCTAAACCCTAAACCCAAACCCTAAACCCAATTCTTATTTCCAACCCCCGAAGGGGAGAGGGCTCTACGCTGGAGCTTTACTTAGAGGATCTGGGGACTCTGTAAGTAGGTATTTAGACATAGGCATACCAAGTAGCCTAAACCCTACACTTAAACCCAAAACCCCAAATTGGGCACGTATGACTTAACTTATAACTCTACGTTGTTCTTTTGAAGTGCCCTCGTCGGGTGTAGGACTTAGGGTTTCTGGTCCCTCGAATTCAGGAGCTAGGTTTGGGGGATTGGGGTTTAGGGGTTCGGGTTTAGGACCTTGTTTCGGCCTCCGTGCCGTGAACATCATGACACCCTGCACATTGGATACTCCTCACCCCCCCACCCTACAACACCTATTAAATGTTGGGATGTCCGCCCGCCTTTCCATAAGAGGGAGTTCCCCGAAGATAACTCCAGAATACGATAGTCCTTGTTATAGGACCCCCCCCCCAAAAAAAAAAAAAGGAAACAAGGCACCCCTATCTTGGGAAAACCCCCATATCCTTAGGAAGCCCTCAACCCTAAGCCTTTAAGCCCTAAACCCTAACGCCCTGAGCCTTTAAGCCCCAAACTCTAAGCCCTGAATCCTTAAGGTCTAAGCCCTCAACCCACAGCCCTATAAGCCCTAAACCCTGAACCATAAGCCCTGCAAGCCCTGAGCCGCTTGTTGGGAGTGTCTCTGGCCGGCCTGGGCCTCAAATAAGTATCATCCCAAAGCCCTAGGTTTAGGGTTTGGGGTTTGGGGTTCAGGGTTCAGGGTTTAGGGTTCCTTCACAGCTTTTTTTTTCGGGACTCTGGGATTCGATTTCATGAAAAGGAGTTCAGGTCTTCCTGGCTTCGAGCTTTACGGGTTTGGGGGTTAGCTTCATGAGCTCTAAACTCTGAAACACGAATCCCTAAGCCCTGAACCCTACACCCCAAACCCTAAACCCTAAACCACAAACCCTAAAACGTGGCGACTCTCGTCAGTCGTCACCTTTTAGGGTTTAGAGTTTAGCCTAAACCCTAAACCCTAAACCCTAAACCCTAAACCCTAAACCCTGAACCCTGAACCCTGAACCCTGAACCCTGAACCCTGAACCCTGTCTGCGGCCTTTCGGGTATTAAGGCGGGCTTCAGGGTCCAGAGAATTAAGTTCCACGGTTTAGGGGTTTAGGGGTGTAGGGTGCAGGGTGTAGGGAGAAGGGGCTCCAGGGCTTTCGGGGCTTCGGGGCTTCGAAGTTCTCAGATTATGTCGGGTTTAAGATTTGAGGGGTTTCGGGTTTAGGGTTTAGGGTTTAGGGTTTCGGTTTTCGGGTTTAGGGTTTAGGGCTTAGGGTTTAGGGTTTAGGGTTTAGGGCTGAGGGCGCATGGGATGCTGCCAGGTGTCTCAGCTCTGGCGTGGCAGTGGCCTCTCCGAGCGCAGTTCCCAGATTTTGCAGGGGACGGTGCGGAGTGCTTCATATAGGGCTAGGGTTCAGGGTTAGGGTTTAGGGTTTAGGGTTTAGGGTTTAGGGTTTAGGGTTTAGGGTTTAGGGTTTAGGGTTTAGGGTTTAGGGTTCAGGGTTCAGGGTTCAGGGTTCAGAGGCTTTAGGGTTTAGGGTTGAAGGTCTAGGGTTTATGGGGTTTAGGGCCCCAATGAATGCAGGGGGACCCTAAACCCGAAACCCGAAACCCTGAGTCCAACTTAGGGTTTCCTCAGAAGTGCCTAGGAAGTATCTGGGATTTTGGCAACTTAGGGTTTAGGGTTTAGGGTTTAGGGTTTAGGGTTTAGGGTTTAGGCCGCCCCTTTGTCTTGAGGTTTTGAGGTTCCCAGCAGGGGTCCCAAAACCCTGGACCCTAAGTTGCAAATCCACTCCCCATCCCGGCTCCGTCGGGCCAAAAACACCAAATTAAATCCTTAGCCACAAACCTCAAAGCTCAAAGCCCCCAACCCCAAACCCCTTTCCCCTACTTAAAGACCGCACCCCTACTCGCACAGAAACCAAACCCAAAGCCCAAAACCCAAACTCTAGATCCCTAAAGCCCCAAACCCTAAATCCCAAACCCCAAACCCTAAACCCTTAAACCCTAAACCCGAAATCCCCTGAACCATAGCCCCTAAGCCGTAAACCCTAAACCCCCTAAACCCTAAATCCCTAAACCCCCTAAACCCCCTAAACCCCCTAAACCCCCTAAACCCCCTAAACCCCCTAAACCCCCTAAACCCCCTAAACCCCCTAAACCCCCTAACCCCCCTAAACCCCCTAAACCCCCTAAACCCCCTGAACCCCCTAAACCCCTTAAACCCCCTAAACCCCCTAAAACCCCCCTAAACCCCCCCTAAACCCCCTAAAACCCCCCTAAATCCCCCTAAACCCCCTAAACCCCTAAATCCCCTAAACCCCCTAAACCCCCTAAACCCCCTAAACCCCCTAAACCCAACCCCCTAAACCCTAAACGCTAAACCCTAAACCCTAAACCCTAAACCCTAAACCCCCAAACCCCCTGAACCCGGAACCCTCCCAAGGTGCGCGGCCCGCGGCTTCTGCCGCGGGGCGCTCCGGAGGCCTCCATGCCTGCCTTGTTCATGTTTGGGGATTTAGGGTTCAGGTTTTCGGATTTGGGGTTTGGGGTTTAGGGATTCAGGGTTTAGGGTTTAGGGTTTGGGGTTTAGGATTTGGGGTTTAGGGTTTCGGATTTGGGGTTTGGGGTTTGGGGTTTGGGGGATGAGACAAACGGACAAGCACCGACGAGGACTACGGAATCTGGTGCGGGGTTGCAGCAGTCGAGGGCCTGAGTCCTTAGCCACCCGTTGGCCGTGCAGGGCTTAGGGCTTGTAGCATGGGACTCCTACCTTGGACCCTAAAACCCTAAACCCTCAACTTGCCCTAAACCCTAACCCCTAAACCCTAAACCCCCTAAACCATTGGGTTTTGGGGACCCTTCCTGAAGATCCTCCTAAGGGAGTATTCGGGCCGGATGAGGAGGAACCTTTAGGGGGCACAAGCTTAGGGGCACGAGTCTTAGTCCCTTCTTTGTAGCTTGCAGTGGCAGACTTGTAGGATCTGACTTAGTGAGTGGATCTTATGAAGGGGCATGAAGTAGGACATGCCCAATAAGGGCCCCTTGTCAAGACCTTTCTCGGCTGCGTTGTAAAGACTTACTATAGGCCCCCCCGATCTTCTAAAAGCCCTAAACCCGAAACCCCAAACCCTGAACCCTAAACCGTAAACCCTAAACCCTAAACCCTAAACCCTAAACCCTAAACCCTAAACCCTAAACCCTAAACCCTAAACCCTAAACCCTGAACCCTAAACCCTAAACCCTAAACCCTAAACCACATAGCCCTAAGCCCTGCTGTTCTGCCAGGCTGCTCTCCGGGAAGGCGCGCGTCTGCTGCCACAGGAGATCCCCACTGCATATCCATCCTTCTTTGGGTCCTTGCTTGCTTTGGGGTTTGGGGTTTGGGGTTTGGGGTTTAGGGTTTAGGGTTTAGGGTTTAGGGTTTAGGGTTAGGGTTTAGGGTTTAGGGTTTCGGGTGTAGGGTGCCAGTTGTATAGCCGCAAAAGGGCTTGTCGGTTTGTTTTGTGATGGCCTTCTAGACCCGAGGTTTAAGCTTTCGACCTGTTTGGGCTGGAGGAGTTTAGGGTTTAGGGTTTAGGGTTGAGGGCTTTGCTCTGGAGCTTACAGCTTTGCGTCAGTATGTTGACACACGTTTGGTTCTCAAAGCTTGGGGTCAAACCCTAAACAATGAGCCCGAAACCCTAAACTTAACCCTGCAGCCCAGACCCTACACCCTAAGCCGTATACCCCAAATCCTAAACCCTAAACCGTAAACCCTAAACCCGAAACCCGAAACCCTAAACCCTAAACCCTAAACCCTAAGTAAACCCTAAACCCTACACCCTACACCCTGCACCCTAAACCCAACCCTAAGTCCTAAACCCAACCCCATTCGTGCTTAGGGTGCCATAGAGCACCCAAAAGCCCTAAATCCTTCCTAGGGGCTCAGGGTTTAGGGTTGAGGGTTTAGGGTTTAGGGTTTAGGTTTGGGGTTTAGGGTGCTTAGTCTAAGGGTAGCTTCATGGTCCCTTAATACGGTCCCTTACCTCCCTTAAACGGTTCTGAAGTATGGGCCCGTGGGTCTTGTAGGGTATTCAAGGGTTACATAACAAGTCCCCATTGAAAGGCCCATCCTAAAGGACCATGAAACTACCCTAAGATATATCCTAAGCCCTAAACCCTAAACCCTAAAGCCCCCTATAGCCCTGGATCCTAAACTGTTCACGGTTTTGGGCTCAGGGCCATGAACCCTGGGCCCGAGGCAGTTTTCCTGTGAATTCCAAATCGAAACCCGCGGACTCTCCGCAAGTTGAAATCCACTATAAGGGTGTTTGGGTTAGGGTTTGGGGTTTAGAGTTTAGGGTTTAGGGTTTCGGGTTTACGGTTTACCCTGTGATCAGGTGGATCCTACAAGTGCAGCTGCAGCGTTGGCAGAGGCAATTTGTCTACCGCTCCAGCTGTGTTCGGAGCGTTCGTGCAGCCAGATCAATCTCGCATCTTTGCACAACACACTCCGTTTGTCGGCGTTTGTCTTTAACCACAAGCGGAAACTCAGAGAACTTTGCTTGGAGTGGAGCCGGGACCAAAGAATTTAGGGCATCCTTGTAAGGGTGCTTGCGGGTTCTAAACCCCAAACCCCAAACCCTGAATGGGGGTTTTCGAAATAAGGTAGCCCGAATATCGTTTCCAAATAACAGGATTCCCTTATAATCGGAAACCCTAGAGCCCGAAACCCTGAACGCACTCACACGCACGCACGCACGCACGCACACAACCACACATGCACGCACGCCCTAAACCCTGAACCCTAAACCCTAAACTTTACATCTTGCAGCCAAATGGGGGTTTGCGATGCCTTCTTGGGCTCCTTTTTGCAGGGGAATCCTGCGGAGGTCATGAAATTCTCGCGCCTGGTAGCAACCCCAAAAAAGCCCAATACCCCTTAAGTAAGATTAAACATGCCGATGGTTTGGGGCTATAGGGTGTGAGTTGTCCTAAGCACGAAACACTACACGATAAACCCCTAGACACGAAACCCTAGGCCCAAAACGAAAAAAACCCTAGACCCGAAACCCTGGACCCTAAACCCTCAAGCCTAAACCCTAAACCCTAAACCGTAAACCCTAAACCCTAAACCCTAGTGTTCAGACGTGAAGGGCAGCTGTCGCTGTCAGCGGCCAGGCCTTGGCGACTTCGAAGGAGCCGGTTGTTTGGTCCAACCTTTCGCTGTCTCAAGGCCAGGGGTGGCAGGGTTTAGGGTTTAGGGTTTAGGGTTTAGTGTTTAGGGTTTAGGGTTGAAAGGGTTTAGGGTTTAGGGTTTAGGATTTCGGGTTTAGGGGTGGAGGAGGCTGTCGGGCCTTGGCGGCTTCCAGTCCACAAGGAACGCACAAACAAACTCAACAGCCCTAAACACGAAACTCCTGAGCCCTTAACCTCCGGAACTCTCAAGCCCTAAACCCTAAACCCTAAACCCTAAACCCTAAATCCCAAACCCTAAACCCTAAGCCCTAAGCCCTAAGCCCTAAGCCCTAAGCCCTAAGCCCTAAACCCTAAACCCTAAACCCTAAACCCTAGCCCTAAACCCTGAACCCTAAACCCAAAACCCAAAACCCTAAACCCCAAACCCTAAACCCTAGCCTGAACCCTGAACCCTGAACCTTGAACCCTGAAACCTAAACCCTAAACCCTAAACCCTAAACCCTAAACCCTAAACCCTAAACCCTAAACCCTAAACCCTAAACCCTAAACCTCACAGGCGACTTCACAGCTCTGCTGCGCACCCTGGAGTTGTTCACAACGCGGCTTGACACAGCCCTTTGGCTGGCCCGGACACCCAGTTCAGGGTGTAGGAGTTGAGGGTTTAGGGTTTAGGGTTTAGGGTTTAGGGTTTAGGGTTTAGGGTTTAGGGCTAGGGTTTAGGGTTTGGGGTTTAGGGCTTAGGGTTCAGGGTTAGGGTTTAGGGGTTAGGGTTTACGAGTTGAGGGTTTAAGGCTTAGGGCTTAGGAGTTGAGAGTTTCGGGTTTAGGAGTTTAGGGTTTGGGGTGAGGGTTTTGGAGTTGAGGAGTGAGGAGTTGAGGGTTTAGGTTTTGGGGTTGAGGTGTCCGTGTGTATACACGCATATAAGAGACTTGTGTTTTTCGGGTTCGGTGCCTGTGGTGGTTGGGATGGGCGTCATCTTGTCACCTGCAGGAGTTGAAATTAGTTAAGGAGTGAGGGTTTTGGGGTTCAGGAGTTGAGGGTTTGGGGGTTTGGAGTTGAGGGTTTGGGGTTTAAGAGTTGAGGAGTTGAGGGTTTAGGCTTCAGGTTTAGGGTATGGGGTGTTAGGAGGTTAAGATCTCAGGGGTTAGGGCTTAGGTTTAGGAGGTTGATGGCCCCCTAAACCCTTAGCCCTCCTCGAGGCCCCGAAAGCGACACGTGCGCGTGTTCGGCAGGGGGTTCAGCGTTGAGGGGGCTTCTTTTCAGGGCATAGGTTTTCAAGTGTATGGCGTCTAGTACAGAGTTTAGGGGTTTAGATTTTAGGGTTTAGGTACAAAGTGGAATTACAAGTGCCCAAGGGCCCTTATTACGGTTCTCCTACTTAATAACCCTTCCTAACTACTACTTACGAGTCTGGGTTGCTGTTGACCCCCGTTATAAAACAGAAAAGGCCTATATGCCCTAAACCCTCAACCCTCAACCCTAAACCCTAAACCCTGTTCCTTCCTAGGTGGCTCTACAAGCCTGAAGTTTATTGGCTTCGGGCCCCTAGTAAGTAAAGGGTCCTTACTATGGGGATGGGGGGGTAGGTACCTTGGGAACCAAAACCCTAAACCTAAACCCTAAACCTTCAGGAAGCTCAGGGAGTCTTAGGAAGTAGTGGGGAGTTGCATAGAACCCGAAACCCTAAACCTAAACCCTAAACCTTAAACCCTAAACCCTAAACCCTAAACCCGCCACCCTTCTCACCTCTGTTGGGTCCCTTGAACCCCCTTCCCTTTAGGACCCTCTAAAGCAAGCCCTGAAGTAGTGGAGCTCACATGTTGTGGCGAGGCGCGCCCGGAGGGTGCACAGGCTGGCCATGGGTTTGGGGTTACCCTAAACGCGAGACCCTAAACCCTGGTAACCCGAAACCCTAAGCCCTAACCCTGAAGCGGGTCTACTTCTAGTTCGTAGTAGGGACTCCGGGAGATTCGGCACCCTTTGACTGTCCTGTGTAACTTCCACCCTGCGCGATTACGGAACCCAATGTTCGAAATCCATACTAGGAACCACGAAGTTCAGGGTTTAGAGTTTAGGGTTTAGGGTGTAGGGCCACCAGAGGTTGGTTGCAACTCCACAGTTTACACAGGGAGATTTGCGGTGCAGGCAACAAGGCGAAGCGTCACAACCGTTGGCGATCCGTCGCAGTAGATAGTGTCTTTGAATGGTGCTTGCGAATAGGGCTCACAGGCATGATACCAAGGGCTCGTGCCACAGCACCGTGTATCAAGCCCGACCGAGCATGCCAAGATAGCTCCTTTGACGCTTCATAGCCTTTGCCGCCCGAAGAGATTTGCGGGTGCAGGCAACAAGGCGAAGCATCACAACCTTTGGCGATCCGTCGCAGTAGATGGCGTCTTTGAATGGTGCTTGCGAATAGGGCTCAAAGGCATGATACCAAGGGCTTGTGCCACAGCACCGTGTATCAAGCCCGACCGAGCATGCCAAGACAGCCCGTTTGACGCTTCATAGCCTTTGCCGCCCGAAGAGATTTGCGGGTGCAGGCAACAAGGCGAAGCATCACAACCTTTGGGGATCCGTCGCAGTAGATAGTGAGTTTGAATCGTGCTTGCGAATAGGGCTCAAAGGCATGATACCAAGGGCTTGTGCCACAGCACCGTGTATCAAGCCCGACCGAGCATGCCGAGACAGCTCCTTTGACGCTTCATAGCCTTTGCCGCCCGAAGAGATTTGCGGGTGCAGGCAACAAGGCGAAGCATCACAACCTTTGGGGATCCGTCGCAGTAGATAGTGTCTTTGAATGGTGCTTGCGAATAGGGCTCACAGGCATGATACCAAGGGCTCGTGCCACAGCACCGAGTATCAAGCCCGACCGAGCATGCCAAGATAGCTCCTTTGACGCTTCATAGCCTTTGCCGCCCGAAGAGATTTGCGGGTGCAGGCAACAAGGCGAAGCATCACAACATTTGGCGATCCGTCGCAGAAGATAGTGTCTTTGAATCGTGCTTGCGAATAGGGCTCAAAGGCATGATACCAAGGGCTTGTGCCACAGCACCGTGTATCAAGCCCGACCGAGCATGCCGAGACAGCTCCTTTGACGCTTCATAGCCTTTGCCGCCCGAAGAGATTTGCGGGTGCAGGCAACAAGGCGAAGCATCACAACCTTTGGCGATCCGTCGCAGTAGATGGCGTCTTTGAATGGTGCTTGCGAATAGGGCTCAAAGGCATGATACCAAGGGCTCGTGCCACAGCACCGAGTATCAAGCCCGACCGAGCATGCCAAAACAGCTCCTTTGACGCTTCATAGCCTTTGCCGCCCGAAGAGATTTGCGGGTGCAGGCAACAAGGCGAAGCATCACAACCTTTGGCGATCCGTCGCAGTAGATGGTGACTTTGAATGATGCTTGCGAATAGGACTCAAAGGCATGATACCAAGGGCTCGTGCCACAGCACCGAGTATCAAGCCCGACCGAGCATGCCAAGATAGCTCCTTCGACGCTTCATAGCCTTTGCCGCCCGAAGAGATTTGCGGGTGCAGGCAACAAGGCGAAGCATCACAACATTTGGCGCTCCGTCGCAGTAGATAGTGAGTTTGAACCGTGCTTGCGAATAGGGCTCAATTTTTTGAAGGCATGATACCAAGGTCTTGTGCCTTGTAACCCCAAACCGGCTAAGCCCTAAACCCTAAACCCCAGACTCAATAGATTCCGAAGGCCTGTGCCACAGCATTGAAGTAGTCGACCAGAAGGTACCTAACCCTGAACCCTAAACCCTAAACTTTTTTTCCCTAAACCCTAAGCCCTAAATCCTGAACCCTAAACCCTAAGCCCTAAATCCTGAACCCTTATCCCTTAATCTAAACCCTAAACCCTAAGCCCTAAGCCCTAAACCCTAAACCCTTATCCAACGCAATCGGCCCCTTGTCTTTCTTGTTGCAGAATATCCTTGCAGGACTGCTCTCCACCTTAGCCCGAAGCCCTTGAGAACAACCCATCCTTAGGGTGCAGGATTTAGGGTTTAGGGTTGAGGGTTTAGGGTTTAGGGTTTAGGGTTTAGGGGACCCCTTCGGTCTAAACCCTGAACCCAAAACCCTATGTGACAAGCTTCTCTGTCAGGCGCTGTTGTCGTGCAGCGACAAGGTGGGTTTGGCCCTAAACCCTAAACCCTAAAACCTCAGCCCTAACCCCTAAACCCTAAACCCTAAACCCTCAGCCCTAACCCCTAGACCCTCAAGCCCCCGAAGCCCCCGAAGCGAACCCTTTGGAGCCCAACGCCCGCGGTTTAGGGTTATAGGGTTTAGGGTTATAATGGGGTTTAGGGTTTAGGGTTGAGGGCTGAGGGTTTAGGGTTTAGGGGTTTCGGGTTTGGGGGTGACGTAGGGGCCCGGAGGATGAATTTAAGCCCTTCTCGCACCACAAAGGTCGGGCCCTGGCCCGGGGGTCATGGTCCAAACCCACCGTAGAGCCCTCTATTAGGGTTTAGGGTTTAGGGTTCAGGGTTTCGGGTTTAGGGTTAAGCCTCAATGTACCCGGGTCTAGTGTTTAGGGAGTAAGTGTTATAAAGTTAAGGATCCCTGTATGACTTCAGGTCACTCCTGAATTAAGGGGTATTGGGCTTACTGGAGAGCCTGCCAATCGCCGACTTCCACAGTAGGGTCGAACCCGAAACCAAGCCCCTCGAGCCCCCCTTGAGCCCTCGCAAGCCCTGTAAACAACCCCAAAATCTAAACCCTAAACCCTAAATGAGGGTTGAGGGTTTAGGTTTGAGGGTTGAGGGTTGAGGGTTCAGCTTCAAGCCCCAAACCGTGCTTTTTGTTGGCCGGTGAAGAGCTATGTTCCGCTTCGCGGGAAAGGTGTCACATGATCATCAAGAGTAGAAAGGTCTAATCCCCGCCCCCAAATACTAACCCCCCCCCTACCCCCTAATATTGAACACCCCCATTATAGTTATATTATAGTACCTAAACCCTGAACCCTGAACCCTAAACCCTAAACCGCCCTGAGCCCTAAGTTTTCAATATCAGGGGGTAGGTTGGGGTATATTATAGTACCTAAACCCAAAACCCAAAGCCCTAAACCCTAAACCGCCCTGAACTCTAAGTTTTTCAATATCAGGGGGTAGGGGGGGGGGTTAATATTAGGGGGAGGGGTCGAGCGTTTTCGGTTTTAGGTCACACCTCAGCTCGGGCCTTTTCGTATGCACGGCTTTGGGGCATGAGTGCCCTAAACCCTAAACCCTAAACCCTAAACCCTAAACCCTAAACCCTAAACCCTAAACCCTAAACCCTAAAGGCATGGAGGGACTTGGAGGCTCCGAATCAGCGAACTGGAAGTCTGGGCAGCTAGACAGGACAACTGCCAGTTTGCTCAGGAGGTTGCTTCCAGATTGACACAGGCGGAATCGGTGTCGAGCCATTCTACCCTAAACCCTAAACCCTAAACCCTAAACCCTAAACCCTAAACCCTAAACCCTAAACCCTAAACCCTAAACCCTAAACATGCAGGTATGCTTGGGGGATCTCGCAACCCGCATGGGAAAGCAGCCGTGGAGACGGAGTCCTCGGGCAAGAGCGTTGCCTCTTCTTCGGCCCCTTTTGTGCACGGGTCACGCTGAACCCTAGACTCTAAACCCTAAACCCTAAACCCTAAACCCTGAACCCTGAACCCTGAACCCTAAACCCTAAACCATGATTCAGGGCTTCTCAGGGCTTTAGGATCTTTAGGGTTTAGGGTTTAGGGTTTAGGGTTTATAGGGCTACAGTGCTTTTTAGGGGTTTAGGGGTTTAGGGGGTGCCCCCCCCCCCCCCCCCCCCTTACACTAGTAGTCCTTAAGACGGCTTGCAGTACCCCCTCTTTTCATCCCTATTAAGGACTGAGAGTATGTGGGGGGAACATCCCAAGTTTAAGGGTTTCAAAGTCCAGACACTTCGGGTTCAGCCTGGAGCTTTGGGCGTTGCCTCAGGGGAGGGAACCCTAAACCCTAAACCCTAAACCCTAAGCTTCCAAACGAGCTTAGGGTTTGGGGCTTGGGGTTTAGGGTGTTAATATGGTCTTACCTTGGACCCTTAAGGTTGCACCCTTGGGTTTAGCGGCCTTTTTCAAACATCCTCTAAGGGAATATAAGGGCCATGTTACAAGCATATAAACAAACGAGTCTTACTCCCCTGAGGTGTAGTGTTTAGGGCTTAGGATTCAGGGTTTGGGGTTTAGGGTTTAGGGTTTACGGTTTAGGAAATGGGGGCTTAGCGTGTAGGAGTGCACAGGTGCCCCTGGAGCAAGATGAGCTCATGAGGCAGGTGCTGCAGGAGATCTCCCAAGAGCTCGGTCTTTTGCCTTAACCCTGAACCCAAACCTGAAACCCTACTGTCATCCCTAAACCCTAAACCCTAAACCCTAAACCCTAAACCCTAAACCTTCAACCCTTAACCCCCCGAAAGGGGCGGGGGGGGGGGGGGGTGGTTCCCGTGCACTCAGCTCTGGAAAGCGTGAATGGCTTGCGGAGGGTCATCGGGGCTTTGGAGGTGAAAGGGGTGATATATAATGTATATACATACATATATATATATATATGGACTATAGTGGCTTTGGGGCTTTAGGGGCTTTGGAAGTGTTGTAAGGTTGCTTGAGAGGCTTTAGGGCACAGGGGCTTTCAGGGGCTCTCAGGGTTATAGGGGCCCGAAACCCTAAACCCTGAACCCTGAACCCTAAACCCTAAACCGCTTTTCGGGGTTCTGGTTATGGGGGCTTGAAGGGCTCTACTCAGGGGGTCCGGGGACTCTGGGATCCTAAGCCCAAAAAACCTTAAACCCCTAAACCCTAAACCCTAAACCCTAAACCGAAGTTTAGGGGGTTCAGGTTTTGGGGTTTCGGGTAGGCCTCGAAACCGAAATGTTTTTCTGATTTTGCATCCGGCAATTAGAGGCTGGGCCCACAGAACGTTAGGACCCTGAAGCGCTAGAAAGCCTTTTGGGTTTTTGCAGGCTTTTGGGACTATAGGGTTTAGGGTCTAGAGGGGGTACTATAGGGTTTAGGGTTTAAGGCTTAGGGTTTAGGGTTTGGGGTTTAAGGTTTAGGGTTTAGCGTGTGGCCCAATCTCCAGGAGCCTTCCATGCTGATTCCTTGGAGGCTTACCAAAGGCAGCTCGCCGCACGGCTTTCGCCCTAAGCCGTTCACCCGAACCTGAAACCCTGAACCATAAACCCTAAACCCTGAACCCTAGACCCTAAGCCCTAAACCTAAACCCTAAACCTTACATCCTAAACCCTAAACCCAAACCCTGCAGCGGACGTAAGCTTGCAGTTCCTACGGCCCAAACATAGCACCCCACCACCCATGTCAGTCTACGATTCTTTGGTATAAATTGTATTATCCATCGCAAAAACGGTTGCGCCATAAACATGTATTCCACTGCTGTTGTAACATTGCCATTAAGATTTTTTGCCCTAAACCCTAAACCCTAAACCCCAAACCCCTAAACCCTAACCCTCCAAGTACTTCTGGAGGTGGATTCTGTATGGATTTTGTCATGCATATGTTTCCTGGGTTTTGGAGTACTACGCTTCAATACTTTTGTTTGGTTCTGGGTTCCTATTATAGCTACTTATACCTAAAAAGTATATACTTTTATTCCAGGGTCTACTCCAAAGTAGGGGTCTTCTCCAAAGTAGGGTTAAGCTCATAAAGCCTGTAAGGCCTGCAAACCCCGTAACCCCCAAAAAAAACCCAACAAAAACCTACAAATCCTCAAAAAAGTATATACTTTCTTTTCCAGGGTCTGCTCCAAAGAAGGGTTTGGGGTTTGGGGTTTAGGGTTTAGGACTTTAGAATGAATTTGCACCTGGGGTCTTCCTGAAGTTCGGATTCAGGAACTTCAGGGTTCAGGGCTTCGGCTTTCGGACCCGTACGGGTTTAGGGTTTAGGGTTTAGGGTTTAGGGTTTAGGGTTTAGGGTTTAGGGTTTAGGGTTTAGGGTTTCAAGCAAAGGCTAAACCCTAAACCGTAAAGCCTAAGACCCTAAACCCTTAAGCCCTTAAACCGTCAAAGCCTAAACCCTAAACTCTAAGCCCTAAACCCTAAACCCTTAAACCTTACCGTGCACGGCCACAGAACCACCCGACGCGTCGCGCTTGGCCGAAGCCCTCGGGCCGGGCGGCCAAGATGCCGGGATTCGTCTCCGGGACCTGGGTTTTTGGAGTTTCTGGCTTTGGTTTTTTTTTCTTTTTTAAAATGTTTTTGGGTTTGTGCGTTTTTGGGTTTAGGGTCTTGGGGTTTAGAGTTCTTGGTGTTTTTTTTTGGGGTTGTTGGGATTGTTGGTGTTGTTTTAGGGGTTTTGAGGGGTTATTGGTTTAGGGGTTTAGGGGTTTACACGGTCTTGGTTTTGTTAAAGGAATTTGGGTTGTTTTGGAGTTTAGGGTGTTTGGGTTTTGGGCTTTTGGGTGTTTATAGGGTTTTGTGTATAGGGTTTTTGGGTTCAGAGTCTGCGGGGATTAGAATTCTTGGTTTTAGCGTTCTCGGGTTTTGGAGTTTAGTGATTTGTGGGGTTTTGCGTTGTGGGTTGTTGGATTTTGGGGTTTTCGGGTTTTGGTTTTTTTTTTTTTTTTTTTTTTTTTTTTTTTCCGGTTTTGCGGTATTGTTGGGTTCATGTTTTTGGGATTTGTGCGTTTTTTTTTTTCCGTTTTGGGGTTTAGGTTTTTGGGTTTTAGGCTGAGGGGTTTAGGTGTCTTTTGGTTTTCAGGTTTTTGGTGTAGGGCTTAGTTTTCTTTGGTTACATATGGTTTTAGGGTTTTGTTGATTTGAGGGCTTGGGGTTTTCGAGTTTTGGGGTAAGTTTGGGGGGGCTCTCGAGGTGCACCTTGCTTTGTATTGACTCCCCTCAAACGACACCCCTGATGCTGCGAAGCCGTACTAGTTTGGGGGGGTTTAGGGTTGAGGGTTTAGGGTTTAGGGTTTGGGGGTCAGGGTTTAGGGTTAGGGGTTAGGGTTAGGGTTTAGGGGTGAGGGTTTAGGGGTTAGGGTTCCAGAGGCAGTCTAGCCACAGCGTGTTGTATGTTTCTGGATGTTTATCACCCCAACGCATGGCAACCCACGAGCCCTAAACGCGAAACCCGCGAGCGGAACCTGAAAGCTTACCTCAAAACCCTAAAATCCTAAGAACCCTAAAAAAACAAACGAAAAGCCCAAACTCAACAAAACAGACAACAAAAACTGCACAAACCTTAAACCCAGGAACCCTTACACCCTAAAAACCCTAAACCCTCAGACCCCAAAACCCAAACACCCCAAAGCCCTCATACCCCAAAACCCTCAAACCCAAAAACCGAGAACTCAAAACCCCCAAAGCCTCAACTCCAAAACATCCAAAAGGCAAACGCCCTCAAACCCTGAAACCCTAAACCCCGAAACCCTACGTCCGAAGCGATGGCCGAAAAAACACGCCATGCCCTGCGACGAACGAATAAACCCTAAACCTTAAACACTAAACCCCAAACCCTAAACCCCAAACCCTAAACCCTAAACCCTAAACCCTAAATCAGCCACTTCCTACTCCCCCAAAGCCCACGCAAAGGAAGTTCGCGCCGCGCGAGAGGGAGCAGCTGCTATTGGCCCGAGGGCTCGGTGGTTTCGGAGTTAGGGTTTAGGGGTTGCGGGTTTAGGGTTTAGGGTTTAGGGTTTAGGGTTTAGGGTTTAGGGTTTAGGGTTTAGGGTTCTGGCTCAGCAAGCCGGTAAGAGAGCTTCTTCAGCAGGTACGAGGTTTAAGGCTTGGGGTGTGGGGTTCAGGGTGCAGGGCTTTGGGGTTTAGGGTATGGGTCCTTTGATCCCAGTGATTCTTGTTCGTGCTGGGTCAGGGTTTAGGGGTTAGGGTTTGTTCTAGGGTTTAGGTTTAGCGCCCTCCATGTTGGTGATATGACAGGAATTGAGGAGGGTGGCAGCATGTAATGCCTTGAAAGGGCTGGCGTTGAGGCAGCATCGCCGCTGGAACGGAGATGGAGTACACCCCTCAGGCAAACTGTACCCCGATTAAACCCTAAACCCTAAACCCTAAACCCTAAACCCTAAAGTGGGCAGCTGAGCTTAGGGTCTAGGGCTGGTCCACGGCAAAAGACACTGAAAGGCTTTCGACTATGGGCAGCAGATGGCATCCCCAAAAAGGTTGCGTCGAGCGGTGGGTCAACTTTTCGCTGGAAGCTGGGGCTCTAAACCCCAAACGTTTTGGGCTTAGGGTTTCGGGTTTAGGGTTTAGGGACCCTGAACCCTCAATGATTTGGAGCCCTTCTCCCTCAAGCCGCAAGACCCTGAAGCGCCTCAGCCCTACGCAAACTTTGTATGTAACCCCAAGCCTTACACTTAAACCCCAGAGCCCCAAACCCCAAACCTCAAACCCTAAAGCCCAAACCCCAAATCCTAAACCCTACACCCCAAACCCTAAACCCCAAACCCTAATTCCTAAACCCCAAACCGTAAACCCTAAAGCCTAAACCCGCTGGACCTAAGATTAATGCCCAGGCAAGGAGCCGTGCTCTGGCAGCCATGTCTGCCGCACTCATTCAGCTGACAGTGCCGGAGGCGGCCTTGGCGCCATTTTGTAGCCGGGGTTTGGGGTATATAGGGTTTAGGGTTTATAGGGCTTAGGGTTTAGAGGGTTTGGGGTTTATTGGGTTTAGGGTTTGGGGTTTAGGGTTTTGGGGTTTTTGGGTGTTGGGTTCAGTGTTTAGGGTTCAGGGTTTAGGGTTTAGGTTTTAAGGTTTAGGGTTTAGAGAGTGTCGGGGGGTGGGGAGGGGGCTGCGAGTTTAGGGTTTACTATTTAGAGGCTTTTGGGTTTCACGGCTTCTAGGGTGCTTGGGGATCGGGGTTGAATGTATACGGGTTGTTTCGTGCTGTGCAGTTGACGACCTAAACCCCTGATAATGGTACTCTGAAGTGGAGCCTTTGACCTTGAAGTTCCGTTTGGAAGCTGGACAGACTGCCAGCCCCTAACTGCCTAACCTCCTAAACCCTAAACTCCTAAATACTCCCAAACCCCCCACCCTTAACGCTCCCTGAACCCGAAGTAAGCACAAATCTGATGTGGCTAGACCACTTGCATCCAAGAGCAATCCAAGAGCAATCCTGTGGGATTTCAGGACACTATACTACGAAAGTTTTCTGGATATTTCATTTGTCCTTTATTGGATTTGAGAGGATCATATTCAGGATTGTTTCTAGAGGGTTTCAAGGGCCGTCCTAGTAGAAGGTCCACGTGTTCGGGTGTAAGAAGAGTTTCTGGCTTAAAGGGTTCAGGGGGTCGGGTTGGTTTAGGGTCTAGGGGTTAAGGTTTAGGGTTTAGGGTTTAAAGTTTTGGGTTTTGGGTTTAAGAGTTGAATGTTTGAGGGTTTAGGTTGCAGGGTTTAGGAACATCAGCGGTGCAGGGTTGAAGAGTTTTAGGGTTCTAGGGTTCAGGGTGTAAGGGCTTAATTAGGGCAATCTAGGGCTCACGGAGAAACTGGGGTTTAATTACGTGAGAAAAACGAGACCCTCTCCCCCCCAAACGCCAAGTGCCAGGCCAGTGAGTTCTTGCTGACGCTGCTGCTGGACCGAATGAATGCGCTGGTTCAGTGTTTAGGCTTTAAGCTCTCAGCTCTGGATCCTAAAACCCGAGCCCTAAACCGCCTTTACCCCAAAACCCTGACAGTTGTTTTCAGATCGTGGCTTCGGAATTCCGACATTTCGTCCCAACATCCACTCGGCTCGCAGCGGTGTGGCCTTCAACCTAAACCCTAAAACCCTAAACCCCTAAACCCCGTAACCCCTAAATCCTAAACCCCTAAACCCGAAACCCTAAACCCCGAAACTCAAATACCAGCTTTCCAGGACCCGTTTGCATTGCATCTGGGCGCGGTAACCCGGCGGCTGCTGGCCGGATGCGGGATTTAGGGGGGTTTAGGGTTTAGGCTTTAGGGTTTAGGGTTTAGGGTTTAGGGTTTAGGGTTTGCAGCTTAGGGGTTTAGGGTAACTTGATAGCCCAGTGGTGCCCTTCTGGCCCTGTTTTTGGTTCAAGGTTCTAAGTAACCAACCCCAAAAAGAGTACCACAGGGTGTATATTACTGTTTCGGTGAATGTGTATAAGGCTCCCTTTACATAGTAGGGTTTCGTCGCGGTTTATGTAGGTTAGGCCCCCGCGCAGTAATCGTCTCCTGAAGACCGAGCTCTTCATTGTAGAATTGCTCTGTTCTTTCCCTATAGAAACACTATGTATGTATGGGGGCCTCACCGAGGGGTGCAAGGCTCATGCGTTCGGTCAGGGTTTAGGGTTTAGGGTTTAGGGTTTAGGGTTTAGGGTTTAGGGTTTAGGGTTTAGGGTTTAGGGTTTAGGACTAGGAGTTTAGTGTTCAGGGTTTAGGGTTCAGGGGTCAGTTCGGTGTGTTGTGGGTGAGGATTTGCGCCCCTAAACCCCAAAAAAGCACCAGCCACCGAACAAAAGGCCCGAAGCCGCATCAGCCCTCCAACCTTAGCCTCCAAACCCCAAGTCCTGGGTTTAGGGTTTAGGGTTTAGGGTTTAGGGTTTAGGGTTTAGGGTTTAGGTTTTAGGGTTTTAGGGTTTAGGGTTTAGGGTTTAGGGTTTAGGGTTTAGGGTTTAGGGTTTAGGGTTGGGATGGTCCCCCTTATACTATCAGTCCTGAGGAATTATAGTACCCCCCCCCCGCCCCCCCCCTACTCTAATCCCTACTAAGGACTGTGAGTACAAGGGGGAACAATCCTAACCTACAAACCCGCAGGGCACCTGCGTTTGACGTTGCAAGGCCAAATCGTACAAGTTCTTGCTGAGCGGAAAAATGGTTGACAAGAAAGGGCACACACACACTGACTGGGTAGTTCTCTAAATTGGGTTCCCTTTTGGGGTCCCTTTTTGGACGGCACCTTGTATCCGAAGTACTTTCAACATGGACCCTAACTTAGAGAACTTCTCACATGCGCCGCCATGCGCCTCAAGCATGGAAAGACACCCGAAACACCACTTATCAGCCCCTGAAGTGCCCTAACATGGTGGTTCTGATTGCGTTATAAGTACAGCCATACCCTGAACCCTAAACCCTAATCCCTAATCCCCAATTCCTAGGCGTTAATCAGTACCATGAACCTCCAAGAGCACCACAGCCTGGGCTTTTTATGCTCCGGGCTCTAAGGGTCAAGCCCTATGCCTCTGGGCCCTTGAGCCCGGAACTCTACAAGTCCCTAAGCCCTAAGAGCCCCCCAAAAAACCC
This sequence comes from Symbiodinium natans, assembly GCA_905221605.1. Taxonomy (NCBI): domain Eukaryota; class Dinophyceae; order Suessiales; family Symbiodiniaceae; genus Symbiodinium; species Symbiodinium natans. Next base: position 232,345 of record CAJNDS010002122.1, on the reverse strand, counting down.
TAAACCCCAAATCCCTACACCCTAAACCCTTCATCCCGAATCCCTAAATCCCCAAACCCTAAACACTAAATCCCGAAACCCTAAATCCCTTAATCCCCAAGCCCTAAATCCCTGAACCAGAAACCCTAAATCCCTAAACCCCAAATCCCTGAACCCCAAATCCCTATCCCTAAATCCCTAAACCCCCACACCTTCAATCCTCAATCCTAAACCCTGACCCCTAAATCTTAAATCCCTAAAACCCTACACCCCAAGCCCTACATCCCTCACCAAGTCCCCCGAGCCCAAAATGTGCCAAAGGCCATTCCTCGTGGCGCTCAACTCTCGGACGCCGAAGGCGTCTTCGAGGGTTCAGGGTTTCGGGTTTTAGGTTTTAGGGTTTAGGGTTTAGGGTTTAGGGTTTTCGGGTTTAGGGTTTAGGGTTTGGGGTTTGGGGTTTGGGGTTTAGGGTTTCGGGTTTTAGGGTTTCGGGTTTAGGGTTTGGGGTTTAGGGTTTGGGGTTTAGGGTTTCGGGTTTAGGGTACCCGAAAACCCAAACTGCCATGTGAGCCCTACTGAAAGCTGCCTGAACCCTAAGGGTTTCGGGTTCAGGGTTTAGGGTTTAACCCTGCGGGTTTAGGATATATGGTTAACCCTAACCCTTTAAACCCGTGCACGATTCTCAGGGTTAGGATTTAGTCTAGGGGTTGTTAGGGCTTGGAGCAAGAAAGCTGAGCGCCCTCAAAAAGGAGCTGCAATTCGAGGTCCAGGATCGCGCCTGAAATCAAAGGTGTGCCTAAACATTCCGCAACAAGATTCCCGATCCCCCCCCCACATAACCTGACCACTTTTGGTCTTACACCCGGTACCTTTTTCGAGGGAAATTCGAGGTGACCCCATCATAAAGCGCAACAACCCTAGAGTTTAGGGGGTTTTAGGGTTCAATCTAAACCCGAACCCTGAACCCCAAATCGAATCCCCTAACCCTAAACCCTAATCCCTAAACCCCAAACCCTAAACCCCAAACCCTAAACCTCAAACCCTAAACCCTAAACCCTAAACCCTAAACCCTAAACTCTAAATCCTGGCATGGCCACGCCCGTGGAAGGGTCCTGCACAGCGCGGCGCGGGCACTGGCGACACGGGGGCTCGGAGACCCAGGTTGACTCCCAAAACCTGCCCAAAGAGCCCAATACCCCTTAGTTAAGGAATATTCCGTAAATCATATTCAGGATCCCTTTATAATTTAGGGCCTACTCCTTAATTAAGGGGTATTGGGCTCTGTGGGTGAGCCCCGTTTTTACGCCCTTTGGGTCGTAGGGTTTAGGGTTTAGGGGCCATAGGCTCCCAAGAGCAGAGGCTCCCAGGGGCTTTGGGTTGAAGATTTTCCTAGGGTTTAGGGTTTAGGGTTTAGGGTTTAGGGTTTCAGAATTTCTTAGGGTCGTTTCATGCGCCTCAATATGTTCCCTTATCTTCTTCAAAGGGTTCTGAAGAGTGGGCCCTTGGGTTTCATCGGGTGCAAAAGGGGTATATAAGGGTTCCCCTTTTGAGGGCCCACATTCAGAGACCATGGAACTACTCTGAGAGGTTTAAAGAGGTTTAGGGTTTAGGGTTTAGGGTTTAGGGTTTACGGTTTAGGGTTTAGGGTTTAGGGTTTAGGGTTTAGGGTTTAGGGTTTTAGGGGTTTAGGGTTTAGGGGTTTAGAGGTTTAGGGTTTAGGGTTTTGGGTCTTGAGACCCCAACCTGAAGTCGGATAGCTTCCTGCGGGTTTAGAGAGTCTAAGGGTTTTAAGGGTTAGAAGGGTTTAAAATGGGTGTAAACGGGTGTAAACGGGCTTGAAGGGTTTGAAGGGTTTAGGGGTTAAGGAACATCGACAAAGCGCACGACCCCGCCGCCCCCCCTTCTTGCCCGCAGTCGCAGCTGATTGTGACCATGGATACGATTTCATCCGAGCTCTCTCATATTCCCTAAGCCCTACACCCTAAACCCTCAACCCTCAACCCTAAACTAAACCCCTGATGACATTGACCTGTGCTTCATTCGCGGTGGACCCCTGCTCCCGACGGCTAGATTCTTGCGAAGGGTGTTGGGCTTTCTCTTTAGGGACCTCCTGTTGCAGAACTTAGGGTATGGTTTAGGGATTAGGGATTAAGGGTTTGGGGACTAAGGGTTTTAATTAGGGTTTAGGGATTTAGTGTTTTAGGGTTTAGGGTTTTATAGGGTCTCAGGATTTTAGGGTTTAGGCCTTCAAGGGTTGTTTTTTGGGTTGTTGGGCCCACTGTGCAATGTTGTTTAGTGATTTAAATTTTGAGCCGAAGGAATTGAGCTGCAGGCGTATGTTGGGGACGGAGGGGAGGGCGTGGTGTTGAGGGTTTAGGGTTTACTTTATCCAGTGCTTTTGCTGTGCGCCAGGGGGGGCTGCAGTACTTCTCACTTCCTCCCTGAAAGGGCTTATATCAGGGCCCTAAACCCCACCTCCCTCATTCCCCGGTACTTCGCAGCGTGAGTACAACGACCCCACGTGATGGGAGCATGAAGTCTTCTTTGGCTTCCTAGCTTTGTTCTTTCGGGTCTAGGGTTTTCAGGGAGTCAGACGCTTGGGAGACCCAGGGTTTAGGGTTTAGGGTTTAGGGTATGGGGTGGCTTCCACACGAGGCGCCTCCCCGAGATCTTGGAGGGATTCTGGCAGCGGAACCCAAACGCTGCTCGGAGTCCCAGTGAAGGAGGAGGTTTTTCGGGTTTAGGGTGTATAGGGTTTGGGGTTTAGGGTTTAGGGTTTAGGGTTTACGGTTTGGGGTTTAGGTGTTCGAACTTGCTACTGGTAAGGCCGGTGAACCCTCTGCCTGAACTCCTAGACCCGAAGCCCTCAGAAAGCTCAACTCCTAGACGGTGGCCCCTGAACCCTAAACCCTAAACCCTAAACCCCCCAGAGCCTAAGCCCCCAAACGCCTAATCCTTCACACCTCCTAGGCCCGAAAAGTCTGAGTTACTCGAGTGCCAAGCCTAAACCCTAATTGGACCCTTGAGCCCTCAGATCCCCACCCTGCAATCCTGAACCCTCATCGCAGAGCGTAGCAGGGTTTAGGGTTTAGGGTTTAGGGTTTACGGTTTAGGTTTTGGTTTAGGGTTTAGTGTTTAGGGTTTAGGGTTTAGGGTTTAGGGTTTAGAGCTAGTTTAGGGTGTAGGGTTTAGGGTAACCCTAATTATAACTGTACTTAGTCCCCGTCAAGTAGGTTATATGTAGACTTATAACTGTGGTTATAAGTACCCATGAACCTCCAAGTAATTTCGAATTCAATGAGTTGTTCTTCGTGTTCCTTCCTCATTGCTGGTGATTGGGGGCAGAGAGGAATATGGGTGGACAGAGTTGTAAAAGCTATGAAAATATCAAAGATGAAGAAGATCAAAATTGTGCAGCTTGTCTTCTTCTAGGTGATAACTTCTATGAGATTGCAGTGAAGAATACTGGTTTTCTTGGAGTCCCACCAGTCCACGCCCTGCAAGAAGCCATACGCACATCCAGAAATGTTTAGGGTTTAGGGTTTAGGGCTTAGATTCAGATGTTGGGCTGCATGTGTGCTGCCATTTACCGGACCCACCTTTCATCAAGAGGAAGCCATAAGCCACATGCGTTCATCTACAGGGTTCTTGAGGGAGGGGGGGTCATGGGGGGTAGGTACCTCGGGAACCCTAGGCAAGCTTAGGGAGCCTTAGGGAGTAGTCGGGAGTATGAGGGAACCTTGGGTTACATACCCTGCTTGAGCCCCCCAAACCCCAAACCCCAAACCCTAAACCCTCAACCCTAAACCCTAAACCCTAAAACCTAAGTTGAGTTTGGAGGGTCAGGATCACGCAACGGGATGCGCGCGCGCACGCGCGCGCCGCAGTGTCAATGAAGGCCACCCCAGAATTGGATAAGCGCCACCTTGGTCTCCAAGGCTGCAGGGAGAGAGAGAGAGAGAGAGAGGGTTTAGGGTTTAGGGTGTTAGGGGTTAGGGGGTTGAGGGTTCAGGGTCTAGGGGTTTAGGGGTTTAAGGGGTTTAAGGGGTTTAAGGGGTTTAAGGGGTTTAAGGGGTTTAAGGGGTTTAAGGGGTTTAAGGGGTTTAAGGGTTTAAGGGGTTTAAGGGGTTTAAGGGGTTTAAGGGGTTTAAGGGGTTTCGAGATTTCGCCAAGCTTTTTTGTCCCCCTGCGCACCCCACAAAACGCAAAAACTCCACCCATTTAAGCTCTAAGCCCTGACCTTTAAGCTTCAAGGCCTAAACCCTAAACCCTAGACCCTAAACCCAAAACCCTAAAACCTCTAACCCCTGCACCCTAAAAACTGCAGAATAAGGACCTGCTGTCCGCGGCCAGCTCCGGGGACAGTGCTTTCGAGGCCAGTGTGAGGGCTACCCTAAACCCTAAACCCTAAACCCTAAACCCTAAACCCTAAACCCTAAACCCTAAACCCTAAACCCAGCGGACCCCTTGAAAAGGAGCAAGACGTACGGGGGCCATAAAACCCTAAACCCTAAACCCCAACCCCAATCATTGCTTGGTTTATTGGGTACACTTCGGGACTTGCCGCTTAACTTCAGGTACATACTTGAAGGTTCATGGTACTTACTAACCAATTATAACTGTACTTAGAACCCTACTTATAATACCCCTAAAGGGCCTTATAGGGTTATCCCAATTATAAGTAGGGTTATAAGCCCAGTTATAATTGGTTAGTAAGTACCATGAACCTTCAAGTAGAGAGCTACAGGTAAGTTTTTCAAGCCTTAGACCAGGAGAATTCTTGGTGCGCCGCTTGGGTCGGCAATCCTTATTACATGGATGAAGGGGTGAACTTAGCTATAAAGTAGGTTGCAGTATTGAGTGGGAGAACACCAAATAGGGGTTTACGATATTAGGGCTACCTCTTATAGTGGAATCCTACTGTTTGGGGCCTATCTCAGGGGTCCCTTATTTTCGGAAACCTCCACATAGGGCCCCCAATTTTAGGGTACTTCAACATACTAAGTCCCCCGATCTTCCAAGCAAGTGCCAAACTTCTGAACTCACGAGCGTGCCGACTTCATGTCTCCGGGGGGGGGGTGGGGGGGAGGAGGGGCATCAACCCTAAACATTAAACCCTAAACCCTAAACCCTAAGCGAGGGCTGTACAACAGTTTGGGATTTAGGGTTTGGCGTTTAGGACTCTGACAGTGTTTGGTCAGTTTGCATGGTTGATGGTGTCTCTGTGTGTGTGTGTGAGTGTCTCTGTGTGTGTGTGTGTATACATTTTATGTTTATAAAGCGACAGAGGGTGGCCCTTCAGGGGTACTGCCGGTAACAACCCCAAACCCTGACCCTACTTGTACTTGGAGGTTCATGGTACTCAGTAACCAAAAAAAAAACTGCACTTATACTGTAATTGGGAAAAATATAATTTGAACCATATTCGGGCACTTGAGAGCTTATAAGTAAGTCTTAACTACGCTTACAATTGGGTTAAAAACGCCCTGAATCGTACTTCACATTGCCAGGTCTTCTTCAAGCGCTGGCCGGAGCACCGCGAGCGCAACGCACCCGCCCCTGAGCAGTGCCGGTTTACGACTGGATACCTTTGATAGTTTAGGGTTTAGGGTTTAAGGTTCCTTACACATTGCCTATATAGTCCCTGTCCGCACTAATCCGAGGATCTGATGAACGGGGAGGGGGGGGGTTCCCCACCCCCTCCCCGAGAATACAGGAAAGGGGTCGCATCGTTTCCTGGGGTCGTTTTTCAACCCCTAACCTAAACCCTAAACCCTTAAAGCCAAGCCCTACGTAGAGCAGATTCCCTCAAGTTGCACAATAAACAATTGCTGATTTTGCAGAGTGCACCTTAAAAAAACTCTATAACGCCTTGCCGCCCGCCCTCCCCTAAACCCTAAACCCGAAACGCCCAAACCCTAAACGCCCTAAACCCTAAACCCGCCCTGACCCTAATCCCTAAACCTTAAACCCTAAACCCCCTAAGCCCTAAACCTTAAACCCTAAACGCCCGAAACCCTAAAAAACGCCCTAAACCTTAAACCCTAAACGCCCTCAAACCTTAAACCCTAAACGCCCTAAACCTTAAACCCTAAACGCCCTCAAACCTTAAACCCTAAACGCCCTAAACCTTAAACCCTAAACGCCCTAAACCCTAAACGCCCTAAACCCTAAACCCTAAACGCCCTAAACCCTAAACCCTAAACGCCCTCAAACCCTAAACCCTAAGCCCTAACCTCAGACCCCTTCACGGAGGCACTGGCAATGGCAGAGCGCTTGGCTTCCCTGGTGGAAGGGTTCGAGGCTGGTCTCGGGTTTAGGGTTGGAGGGGGGTCCGGGGGGGGAGGGGGGGGGGGATCCTCTAAACCCTAAACCCTAAACCCTAAACCCTAACCTAAACCCTAAACCCTAAACCCTAAACCCTAAACCCTAAACCCTAAACCCTAAACCCTAAACCCTAAACCCTAAACCCTAAACCCTAAACCCTAAACCCTAAACCCTAAACCCTAAACCCTAAACCCTAACTAATCTAAAGCCCAAAACCCGGAAGCCCAAACCCTAAACCCGAAACCCTAAACCCTAAACCCTAAACCCAAACTAATCTAAAACCCAAAACCCGGAAGCCCAAACCCTAAAACCGAAACCCTAATCCCTAAACCCTAAACCCTACTGTAGCCCTTGGAGTCTGTGTTCGAGTCCTTGCAATGGCTGACAGCACTGGGTTCCAATGTGTAGCAAGACTGGATGATGGTTCTTCATAGTCGTCGCAGATCCAGCCCTGCCTTTGTTTCGGGTTTAGGGTTTAGGGTTTAGGGTTTAGGGTTTAGGGTTTCGGGGTCTAGGGTTTAGGGTTTTGGGGTTTCGGGACTAGGGTGTTGTAGGGTTAAGGGTTCTGGTTTTTTGGATTCTTACGCACATGCCCAGCAGCGGCCACAATTGCACATGCAGAGCTGCTCGTAGATTATTCGGCTGTTGCAGTACACTTCCTTCTTATAAGACTCTTAGGCCTTAAGCCCTAAACCCTGAACCTTTTTCAGCCCCAAGGCCTACATCCATGCCAGGTTTCACAAGGTTGTTTAGGGCAGGGAAGGTTGGGGAATACCCAGCTCGGCTCTTTGTCTAGCTGCTCGAACCCCTGAACCCTAAAGCCTCAGCCCTTGACTCCTTATACTCTACCCCCAAAACCTGAACCCTTGACCCTCCATGACCATCTCAGGCTTTAGGGTATCGAGCCTTCTACCCTAAACCCCAAGCCCTGAACCCAAATTGCCTCAGTGGACTGTCAAAGCGCCAGCATGCTCTCATCCAGGTGCCCCTAAACCCTAAACCCGAAACCCTGAACCCTGAACCCTAAACCCTAAACCCTACACTTGTCCTCGCACAGATCTACTCCGCATCCCTTTCGCCGGAGGTTCTACACGACCTGGTGGGGCAGACCGGTGGGTCAAGCCTGCACGCGTTAGAAGGGTTTGGGGCATAGGGCTTCGTGCTACAACGAGGCCCTGATCCCTAAATCCTGCACGCCCAGGCTTAGCAAGAGACAATGCTTAGTTTGAGGGTTTAGGGTGGGTCTTACGCTACCAAGATCTCAAGGCCCACAGAGATTCTGAATCCTAAGCCTTAAACTCAGGGTTTAGGGTTTGGAGTTTCGGGTTTAGGGTTTGTTGTTTAGGGTTTAGGGGGGGGGAAGAAAACTACCCCGAAAACCCAAGTCAGGCCTATTCCAGCACTGAGCTTGGGTGCTTGGAGGTTCATGGTACTTACAACCCAGTCGTAACTGTACTTATAACCCAGTTGTAAGCCCCTTAAGTGCCCGAACATGGTTGTAATTGGGATATAGGTACAGTTCTAATTGGGTTAAGAAATACCATGAACCTAAACCCTAAACCCTAAACCCTAAACCCTAAACCCTAAACCCTAAACCCTAAACCCTAAACCCTAAACCCTAAACCCCAACCTAAACCCTAAATTTACTCCAAGTACGCCAGGCTGTGGGAGTTGATCTTCAAGAAGTGGTAAGCTGCCCAGCCTGGGGGGTGCAGGGGTTTCGGGTTCCCGAAACCCTAAGCCCCTTCTGGGTTTAGGGTTTAGGGTTTAGGGTTTAGGGTTTAGGGTTTAGGGTTTAGGGTTTAGGGTTTAGGGTGCTAACCCCTACACCCTAAATTCTACAGGGCTTCGTGTTTTAGGGTGCATGGATACTGACCTCCCCTTGCGCAACTCCAAGCCTGCAACCCAACCCAAGCAACGCCCCAAACCCCAAGCCTGTTTAGGATTTTGGGTTTAGGGGTCCTCGAAACCCTAATCCCTAAACACAAGAGGACTCCAAAAGTATGGTGCAGTTTTGCCCAGTTCGCCCCCACTCCGCCCCAGCCCGATGGTATGGTATTCCACGGTCCCCCTGTGGTTGGGGTGGACGGGGTAGGGTTTTAGGGTTAGGGGTTTAGGGTTCAGGGTTCAAGGCTGAGTACTGGGCTACCAAGCATGTTGTGTAGACTGTTTTCCATCCGCAACAAGGTCGTGGTTCCAGAATTAAGTCCAGAAGGTCGATTTGCATTTTGGACTAAGGGCCGTATTTCTGTGCTCCATGATTTTGTCCAAATGGTTTGGCTCTAAGGTTAGGATCTAGGTTTCGGGTGTTGAGCCCTGAAGTTGTAAGTCATGAAGCCCTGACACATGTTTCGTGCGAAACTCAAGGCTGAAAATATGTCATTATTGGAGATTGGGCTCAAGCCTTCCGCCTCTTCAACATGCATGGCTGCTGCGGCTGATTCCACGGCAACCCTAAACCCTAAACCCTAAACCCTATGTGCTTCAGGGCTTGGCCTGCTTCCGGTGTCGTAACGGATTGACAACGGCGCAGCGTTCCTTGTGGCGCACGGTCCAGGTCAGTTAGGACACTTGGAGGTTCAGGGCACTTATAACCCGAATGATAACTGTACTTATAAGTTATAGCCCCCTAAGTCCCCTAAGTCCCCTAAGTAGGTTATAAGTAGACTTATAACTGTGGTTATAAGTACCCATGAACCTCCAAGCAGAACATGAGCCGCAACATAGCAAGGTTTGTAGCTTCCAGGACGGGCTATTCTACCCTCGAACCCCTTCAAAAGGCCCTTTAGAGGGTTGATTATGGGGATTAGAGGGCCTACTAGCCCATCCTGGTTAGGACAGGTTCAAAAAGAAGGATTGGACCATACTCTAAACCCTAAACCCTAAACCCTAAGCCCTAAACCCATACTCCTTTCGGGTTGATGTAGGCCCCAAAGTCCTTGGTCTTAGGTGAGCATCGTGTCACATCGGTCATCTCCGGCCTGAAGGGGCCTTGTTATAAGCAGAATCTTGTAAGGACCCTAAACCCTAAACCCATTGCAGAATGCAAGTAGTACTTAGAAGTGCCCTGACTGTAGTCGCTACAGCATGCCCCCCCCCCCCCCCCCCCCCCCCCCCCCGGTTGTACATGCGTACGACCATGAAAGAAGACTCCCGTTCCATGGTGCGGTTCCTCCTATCCAAGAAGATCTTCTTCGGGGACTCACTGAAGGCTAAAGATCTACGGTCCATGTACAGTATGAGATTCCCGCTTTAGTCCTTAAACCGTAAACCCTCGCCCTGATTTTTTGTAGTCCTCGAGGCTTAACGGAACATGTTGCTGAGCCGTGTGTCGTCCGTAAAATCATCGCCAAATGGGCTTTGGAGTGACAAACGTTGCATGCAAACTTCAGCTTTTGCGGCTGCACGACATGGTGTTCTTGAGCACGACGGCTCCCCAAAAGCCTGTTCACTGTTGTTGCCTCTTAACCGTAACCGGCCCTAACCCTAAACCCTAAACCCTAAACCCCTAAACCCCCATAACAAGGACGCAAACAACTGTGCACGTCAGACGAGCGCGTGCCAAGAAACCTGGGGTGTGCTCAACCCGAAACTCCCTAGACCACAAAACCCTAAATCCTAAGCTCCCGAAACCCCAAAACCCTAAACCCTAAGCTCCCGAAACCCCAAAACTTTAAGCCCTAAACCCTAAACCCTTAAACCCCTAAACCCTAAACCTCTTTAAAATCCGTCAAGCAACCTGACACCTTGGACTTTCACCCCAAGGCCAAGATCCTTAACCCGAAGCCCTAAACCCTAAAACCCTCAATCTGACCCCTGTAGAAAAGTGGTTTAGGGTTTAGGGTTTGGGGTTTAGGGTTTAGGGTTTAGGGTTTAGGGTTTTGTGGTAGAAAAACCACCCAGAGAGCCCAATACCCCTTAATCAAGGAGTATGCCCTAAATTATAAAGGGATCCTTAATATGATTTAAGAAATATTCCTTAATTAAGGGGTATTGGGCTCTTTGGGCCTCAGCCCTACATCTCTTAAACATTAAACCTCAAATCCCCTAGACCCTAAACCAGGAACCAAGATGACCTAGAATCCCCTAAGCTGGAAAATTCAATTGAACCATACATCCTTTAACCCCTAAACCCTACATCACCTAAACCTTAAACAGCCTCAACCGCCCTACATCCCATAAATCCTTAAACCCTAAATCCCTAAAGCACTGAAGCCCACCAAGGGGGAAAGTGGGCGTAGACCCTAAACCCTAAACCCTAAACCCTAAACCCTAACCCTAAACCCTAAACCCTAAACCCTAAACCCTAAACCCTAAACCCTAAACCCTAAACGTATTGATTAATCAAGGGGCATAAAGGGCCCTCTTCGGGGAAAAGCCACCAGGCCTGGCGGCCTGGAGGCTTTCTTGTCGGCCTGGCGGCAGAGCGTCACATGGCGCTCAGGCCATCGAGGGCCTCCTGGTTTAGGGTTTAGGGGTTAGGGTTCAGGGCTCAGGGTTTAGGGTTCAGGGCTTGAAGGGAACTTCGTGAGCTGAGGGAGTTTGAGAATTTGGGGCAATCAGGGAGTTTTGGGAATGTGGGGAAGGTAGGAGGTTTGGGGTATGGGAAGTTTCGGCTTTAGGGGTTTAGGGCTTAGGGCCGCGCAGGGCCTAAAAGGTTTAGGGTTCCAGGCAGTAGGTTTTAGGGGGTTAGGCTTTAAGGAAGGAGCTCAAGGGGTAAAGGGAGCAAGGGATTTTTTCAGGTCTGGAGTTAGGGTACACATCCCGTTTCGGGTTTGGGGTTTAGGGTTTGGGGTTTAGGGTTTTAGGCCTTTGGATTGGTCCTTCAAAGAGATGGACCACTTCGGATGACGTTGAGGCCAAGACTTGTGGCTCAAGAGCATAAGAGACCACGAGGGCCCTGAACTCCTCCGGCTTAGGGCTTAGGGTTTAGGGTTTTGAAGGGTTTGGGTTTAGGGTTTGGGGTTTGCTTTTTTGGGGTTAGGTTTAGGGTTAGGCCAGAGTTTTTTCACCAACTTCTCTACTGCCATGCCACCGCTTTCAGGTTTGAGAGCGCTGTTCCGCCCGCGGCAACAAAGAAAGTGCCCCATGAAAAGAAAGCACACTGCTGTCGCCCTGTTGAGAGGTGACTACTCGTGGAGTTCCTGCTTGAAGGTGATGAAAACAGCGACAGGACGCTGAATGTTCGACGCAATCGTCTTTGGATGCGCTGGAAAGAATGGTCATGCAGAAGCGGCCTGCAAGTTTGCACAAGACGGAATCTTCAGGTGTGGAGGTACCCCAGAAGGTGCCTTCATACGACACATGAAAGCCGGGGGAGTGGGTGTCATACAAGAGACGATCCCTGCAACTGAGTGGAGCCAGTGGGGAGGATTGAAAGCCGGATCCGCCCTCTTGTCGGTGAAGGCGTTCGATCTCGCAGAAGAGGCACTCAACTCGCGTATGCAAAGCCACCGTAGCCTCATTAAAATGCCAAAGTGCTTCGATGCTGAAGGTCGCGGACTGCGCGAACTGCGAGACCCCTGGGGTTTAGGGTGTAGGGTTTAGGGTTTAGGGATGGAGTACATCAGCAATTTCTCCCGCGACAATGCTTGGAGCGCAGATGCCAATTCCCCATTGTCTTTGCCTATGACTCGATGTGTCCAGGTGCTGTTGGACTTCTCACGAGATGCCTGGGGTTCAGGGTTTAGGGTTTAGGGTTTAGGGTTAGGGTTTAGGGTTTAGGGTTTAGGGTTTAGGGTTGCGGCAAGAGGGCCCCCCCGGCTACGTGGGAACGGGCGATTAAAGCTGTGCTTGAAGAGCTTGGGTTTTCGACAGGGTCAGAGTAGTCCCGGTTTGCATCACCATGCAGGAGCGCGCCCCTTACTTGGAGGTTCATGGGTACTTCTTCGCCAACTTTTAACTGTACTTGTCACTGTACTTGTAACCTATTAGGGCACTTAAGGGGGCTAATAAGTGGGAAATAAGTACAGCTCAAATTGGATAATAACCCTAAACCCTAAACCCTGAACCCTAAACCCTAAACCCAAGTACCCTGAACCTCCAAGTAGGCCGGTCGTGCCAGGCCGGCAGAAGCATTCAGCCACGTCGCAGCTGATCTTGCAAGTCCGGATCTTGACGATGGACGGGGTTTAGGGTTTCGGGTTTAGGGTTTAGGTTTTAGGGTTTAGGGTCTAGGGTCTAGGGTTTAGGGTTTAGGGGTTTTTTGGGGGTTTGGGGGGTAGCGGGATAGGGTTTTGCAGCTGTAGAGGTCATTTTGTTAGGGTACAGGGCTCACAGGTAAATTAGGTGTTTGGGGGTTTGGGGGGGATGTGTGCTGTACGATTTGGGGTTTAGGGCTTTGGGGGTTATGAAGGTCATGAACGCAGTAGGGCCTGGGGTGGCTGGATGAGTAGCCCCATAGGACCCACGCTGATTGAGGTCTTAAACAACCCAAAAGCCTGACACCCCCATACCTTCCCACACCTCAAGGGTTCGAAACCCTAAACCCTAAACCCTAAACCTTCAATCCTAAACTCTAGGATTCAGTTAGGGTTTAGGCATTTATGGGGGGGGGGGGGGGTGTTAAGGTTTAGGGTTTAGGGGTTAGGGGTTTGGGTTTGGGGTTTGGGGTTTGGGGTTGTTTTAAGTATCCTAAACACTAAACCCTACACCCCAAAAGTGTTTTCGGGGTCTAGGGTTCAGGGTTTTACTAGACTATCGTTCGTCTCGCTACCGGCGCTCGCGGAGGACGGTTTGGTCCTAAAATCCCTAAACTCCCTAAACTCGCTAAACCCGAAAAACCCGACAAACCCTACAAGCCCTGCTCCCTAAACCCGACAAACCCTACAAACAACCCTAAACCCGGAAAACCCTACAAACCCTCCCTACGCCCGAAACACCTGCAAACCTATATACCCTATTAGCCCTCACCTCCCTTAATCTCCAAAGTTCGAAAGTTGGAGCCGTAGGCCCTGAGTATGGGACCTTACCCTCGTTTAGGGTTTAGGGTTTAGGGTTAGGGTTTATTGAGGTCCGAAGTATGGGCCCTAATTCTGTATAGCGTGTATAGGAGATATATAACAAGGGTTTAGGGTTTAGGGTTTAGGGTGATGAAGGGCCCATACTTGGAACCTTAGACAGTCGCAGGGTATTTGCATGGTTCCTGAATATGGGCCCTTAAAATGGGGACCCCTTATATACCCCATATACACCCTACAAAATCCAAGGGCCCATGCTTCAGAACCAAACCATACTAAGCGCTCATTAAACTACCCTAAACCCTAAACTCTAAACCCTCAACACCCTCAAAACCCTAAACCCTAAACCCTCAAAACCCTCTAAACCCTAAACCCTAAACCCTAAACCCTAAACCCTAAACCCAGGCCATGGCCCGGCTTCTCCTGGTGGCTGTGCCGCCCCGGCCGGCAGATGAGCAGCAGGCACACCTGGGTTCAGGGAGTTTCGGGAGCTGAGGGGAGGGTTTAGGGTTTAGGGTTTAGGGTTTAGGGTTTAGGGTTTAGGGTTTGGGGTTTAGGGCTTAGGGCTTAGGGCTCTTCAGGGGGTTTACAAAGTTTAGCGGGCGTAGGGAGCTTACGTGAGCTTAGGTGGGCTCAGGAATGTTCGGAGTTTGGCGGGGCGCTTCGTGGGCTTAGGGAGCTTCAGGGACTTCAGGAGGTTTAGGGTTTAGGGTAGGGTTTAGGGTTGAGGGTTTAGGGTTTATAGGGTTTAGGGTTTAGGGTTTAGGGTTTAGGGTTTAGGGTTTAGGGTTTAGGGTTTAGGGTTTAGGGTGCTTGAGGGTCTGCCGTAGGGGAGTTTAGGGAGTTTAGGGTTTAGGATATTTAGGGTTCAGGGGTTTAGGTTTCGGGGAGTCGATGTAGGCCCTGATTCCTATAAAGCCTGATCTCCAAAAAAACCCTAAAACCTTAACCCTAAACCCTAAACCTAGACGCAGCTAGGAACTGCATTCTTAGAATGTTCGAGCTTCCACCGTCTAGGCCGCTTGCAACTCTGCTTCGTACCTTTAAATGCTAAACCCTAAACCCTAAACCCTAAACCCTAAACCCTGAACCCTGAACCCTGAACCCCTGAACCCTAAACCCTAAACCCTAAACCCTGACCCTAAACCCTGACCCTAAACCCTAAACCCTAAACCCCAAACCCCAAACCCCAAACCCTAAACCCTAAACCTCGGGGGGGGGGGGGGGGGGGAGGCCAAGGTCTACATTCCAAGCTTCGCTTCTTGAAATGGGTGCCGGAGCGGAGGGCGCCGGAGCGGAGGGCACCATGAGAGCTTCCACCTGTTGGGGTATAGGGTCTAGGGTTTAGGGTTTAGGGTTTAGGGTTTAGGGTTTAGGGTTTAGGGTTTAGGGTTTAGGGAGCATGAGGGGCAGACTGCAAGAAGTACGACGAGAAAGAGGGGCATTGGGAGAAGACTCGCGCTGTGCTTGAGTCACGCCAGGGCTTCCTGGAGAGAATTTGCTTCTGCAGGGCAGCTGCGAGGATTGACTTGAGCATACGTCCTTCAGGGACTGACTCCTAGGTAGGATAAGGGGGGCCTTAAAGGGAGCCCCTTCTGAACCCTCTTCTGGCTCTCTTAAACAGGGACCTTCTTCAGAGGGTCTTTTTCCCCAAGGGTCCCCCTAATCCTATCCCCTACTGACCCGGTCTCTGGTGAATTAGCCGGCGGGTGAACAGGATTCTCTTCGGGAGCAGCGATACCACGCTCTTGAACAACCAGAAACCCTGAAACTCTAAACCCTAAACCCTAAACCCTAAACCCTAAACCCTAAACCCTAAACCGTGACCCACACACCTGTCACCGGAACGCCTAGCTCCTCCGCAGGAATCTGAACGTCCCTGACAGCCTGGCCTTGACAAAAAACTTTCCCTGAAGCCCCAGCTAAGCCCGCTCCGCTGCGCCCTAAACCCTAAACCCTAAACCCTAAACCCTAAACCCTAAACCCTAAACCCTAAACCCTAAACCCTAAACCCTAAACCCTAAACCCTAAACCTTAGTGCTGCGCCCGAAAACCCTAGCTCTTGAAGCCCTATGAACCCTCACCTTGCCCCTAAAGCATAAACCGAAGCCCTCGGCCCGGAGCCCTCAACTTTGCCCTAAGCCCCGGACCCGAACCTTGCTGCTTTAGGCGAGATTTACGGGTTTTAGGGTTTAGGGTTTAGGGTTTAGGGTTTAGGGTTTACTTGCCTTAAAGCCTGATCCTTAGACCCCGAACTTAAGTACTTCGAGCTCCCGCCTCCTCTGTGGCTGATCAGGGCCACGTGATCTCCGCCTTGAACAGCTGGCCTGCGTTGGGATTCGGGTGTGGGGTTTGGGGTTTTAGGGTTTAGGGTTTTAGGGTTTTTGCGTTTTGGGGTTTTGGGGTTTTGGGGTTTTTGGGTTTTTTGGGTTTTTGGATTTTTGGGTTTTTGGGTTTTTGGGTTTTTGGGTTTTTGGGTTTTTGGGTTTTTGGGTTTTTGGGTTTTTGGGGCTTTGGGTTTTTGGAGAGGGCGTGGGGCTTTTGAGAGGATTTAATGCCCTGAGCCCTTGCGCCTTGCTGAATTTTGAGGAGGGAGGTGTCTTCCAGGGAATGCTCGAAATTGATCCGAGCTCACCCTCGCCCCTGCGCAGCCCGGCGAAACGCTGGAAGCACCGTGTTGGGAACCAAGTAGTCCTAGTAGTAGAGCAAGTAACCTTTAACCTTTTTGGGGTAGTATAATCCCCTTAGAATCCCAAAGGTTATATAACTTTGAATTCCCCCAGGTTACTGGGCAACTAAGCAGTTTTTGGCAGTGCGAGCTTGATGTTGGCTGACAACGCCTCTGTCGAAGGCGCCTGCCTGGAGTCGAAAGGCTCAGGCAAGGGGCCTCAGAATGGGGAAAGGAAGAAGGCATTGGTCTGCGCCTCTCATCTACTCCGCCTCCAATTCCCCATATTCCATTCCTTCCACGGTCAAAGCTGTCGCACAGATAGCATCTGTGTGGGATGAATACTGCGATAAGATGCAGCAGCCGGACGCCAAAGTCGGAGATTATACGGCTGCCCGACTGTCGCACAGCGCTGGGCCCCTAGCCTCAAACACAGCCTGACGGTGTTGCTGCCCTCTGGTGAGGGGCCTGAGCCCTGAACCCCCACAGTTTGCAAGCCAGGAGGACTGCGGTAGTATGTAGTGAGTGAGTCAATGTTTTCAAGCAGGGCGCATTAGGGTTTAGGGTTTAGGGTTTAGGGTTTAGGGTTTAGGGTTTAGGGTTTAGGGTTTAGGGTTTAGGGCGAAGTAGGGGTTGTTTAGTCCCCCCTAAATCCCGCATCCCCAAGCTGCGAAAGCCCTAAAGCCTAAACCCAACCTTAAACCCTAAACCCCCTAAACCCCCTAAACCCCCTAAACCCCCTAAACCCCCTAAACCCTGAGCCCTGAACCCTGAACCCTAAACCCTGAACCCTAAACCCTAAACCCTAAATCCTAAACCCCAAGCCCCAAACCCAAGCCAGGCTTTGCCTGCCTCGGCCACCCGCAGAAGCTTGTCCAAAGCCTGGTGCCCAGCAAAAGCGTTTGCTTTCTTTAGCGTTCACAGTGCCGCGCGCACTCGCGTGCGTTTCATCCATTTGGCGCGTTTCGCCGCACGATCACGTTTCTTCAGATGCGGGAGAAGCCACGTTAGCTGCGGAGTGTGGGGGAAATCTCATTTGACTTATATGGTATCCGGTTCAAGGTTTAGGGTTTAGGTATTTGGGTTTAGGGTTGAGGGAAGCCCAAAACCCTAAACCCCAATGATTAGAATGTAGGGCTTAGGGCGGAATTTGGGATTTAGGAGAGTCCCCCCCCCTTACAAGCGACCTTCTATCCTACTACCCGCGGTGCCCTGCCCAACCCTTGTAAAGTATATATATATATATATGTATATGTATATAAGTATGTTCCCACTTTTCGAAGTTTTCGTGGACTTCCATCGGAGACAATGCATTCCGATGGCTCCCGTTTCACGTGTTAATGAAGGGTCTAGGGTTCAGGGTTGAGGGTTTTGGGTTAAGGGTTTAGGGTTTAGGCGGTCCTCTTGCTGCTCAAAGGGATGTTCCTGAAATCATATTAGGGATCCCTTTATTTTTTAAGGCTAAACCCTAAACCCTAAACCCTAAACCCTAAACCCTAAACCCTAAACCCTAAACCCTAAACCCAAGCAGTATTGGGCTCTGTTGGGGTCGTGGAGCCTCTTCGTGGTGAGTTTTAGATTTTCGCTTCTTGCGCGGACAGCTCTCCGGAGACTCCATGGATACTACTTGGAGGTTCAGGGTACTTATTAGGTTTAGGGTTTAGGGTTTAGGGTTTAGGGTTTAGGGTTTAGGGACTTAACCCAGTCATAGCTGCACTTCTGTCTCACTTCTGAGCCCCTAAAGTGCCCTGACCTGGTTATATGAACCTCCAAGTAGCAATATCAACCCTACTTCGTATCTGCAGACACGCACCTTTATGGTCCCTGATTTAGGCGTTTCCAAAGGCCCTCAAGCCTGAACTCTAAGCCCTAAGTCGGCCGCAAAATTGCCCCTCTGCAATCCCTAGGGACCCCTTAAGCGGGTCCCACCTCGAGTTCCCAGTCCTTTACTTCATGCATCCTCAATTAGGGTTTAGGGTTTAGGGTTTACCCCGATAAACCTCTATATCACGCCACTCCAAAACCTCAAACCCCCAATCCTCCAATCCTAGTTGGCGGTTCATGGTACGTATTAAGCCATGTGTAACTGTACTTATAACCCCATTCTAACCTTGTTAGGGCACTTAAGTGGCTTATAAGTTATAAGTGGGTTATAAGTGCAGCTATAACTGGGTGATGAGTACCATGACCTCCGAGAGACCCCGAACAGCGCGCTAGGCTTCTTCAGTTCTTTGCCGACCGCGCCGCTCTTGTCGGGCCCTCGGGTGGTTTAGGGTTTAGGGTTTAGGGTTTATAGGGTTTAGGGTTTAGGGTTTAGGGTTTATAGGGTTTGCCTTTGAGACAAGCCACAGCTGCCCAAAAGGTTTACCATGGTGTCCGTCTGGTTTCCACCTAAAGCCTAAACCCTAAACCCTAAAACCGTAAACCCTGTAAGGTATCATATAAAGCCCGGAAGGATAGAAAAGCTTTTGGCTTGAATGGTTCTAGGGGGAGTGTAGTTTAGGACACAGGTCCTGAGACTTTCGTGCTAGGTTCGGGGATGTACTTGGAGGTTCATGGTACGCATATCCCAGGTATAACTGTACGTAGAACCCACTTATTTGGCCCCTGAAGTGCCCTAACACGGTTACAATTGGGTTCTATGTACAGCTAGACTTGGGTTGGTAAGTGGCTATAAACCTCCGTCTCGACATCCTCGACAACCCGCCTGGTGGGGGCAGGGGCTGGCCGTTGATGGGGGCGGGGGGGAGTTTGGGGGGAAGGTTGGTGCCCTTATTGGGCCCTAAACCACCCAAAAACCATAAGACCTAAACTCCGACCCGCAACCCCTAAACTCTAAACCCTAAACCCTAAACCCTAAACCCTAAACCCTAAACCCTAAACCCTAACCCCTAAACCCTAAACCCTAAACCCTAAACCCTAAACCCTAAACCCTAAACCCTAAACCCTAAACCCTAAACCCTAAACCCTAAACCCTAAACCAAACTTCCTCACTGTTGAAGACGAGGGATAAGGGTCGAGGCATGAGCCTGCAGGTCTTCACCGTATCGAGAGCTTGGCCCTTGGGCAGGAAGAGGCCTCCGCCTCCCTAAGCCCTAAACCCCGAAGCCCTAAGCCCTAAGCCCTAAGCCCTAAACCCTAAACCCTAAACCTTAGCCCTAAACCCTAAACCGTAAACCGTAAACCTTAAACCCGAACCCTAATCCCTAACCCGGCTCCTACTCCTAAACCCCAAGCCCTACATCTGTTCACAGAGCTTCGTTGAAATTACGAAGGGCTCGCGTCCAGCTTTTCTTGCACCTTTTTTTTTTTGGTGGGGGGTGGGGCGGTTGTTAGGGTTTAGGGTTTGTGCGCCGTGCTGGCCCCCTACTTTCGGCCCCTTTCGCCTCTGCCGTGTTTGCCATGCCGCCCGCCCTGAATCTTAAACCCTACTAGGAGGGAGGCGTGGTAAGTTGGGATGTTCCGTGCAGTCCTTAATAGGGAGTATAAGGGTGTACTATCATCCCAGATCATCCCCCTTAAGGACTGCCAGTATAAGGGGGAACATGCCAAGTCAAAAGTCGTAAGGGCCTTAATTGGGTTGTAAGTTCCTTTCTATAGTTAGAAGAGTTGGGGTTTAGGGTTTAGGGTTTAGGGTTTAGGGTTTAGGGTTTAGGGTTTAGGGTTTAGGGTTTAGGGTTTAGGACCTCCCCATCTGTCTTTTCAGAATGATGCAGTTGGGAAGCTTAGCGGCTTGAGCAGATTGAAGGTGTTGGGGGGCCATAGGGTTTAGGGCTTAGTGGCTTAGGGTTTAGGGTTTAGGGTTTAGGGCTTCTAGGGCTTGGACAGCATTTCTGCCATCAGGCGTGCACGTTTCAAGTGAACCGCAAGTTTTTGTTGCTTTCATTCGGCCTTGGGGGGGTTCAGGGCTTTCTTAGTTTTGGGTGTCGGGTTTTAGAGAGTCAATGTTTAGTATGTCAGGTGAGGTGAAAACCCTAGACCCTCTTGTTTCTGGAACTGCTCCATATTCTGCACAAGCTGCAACAGACCAAGCCCTAATGCAAGAAAGCCTATGTACCGCAGCTGTGGTTAGGGTTTCTGGTTTGGGGTGAGATCCTGAAACCCGAAACGTCAAATACTCGCTAAGCCCTAAGATCTAAACCCTAAATTATGAGCCCTCGCCCCTCCTCTCCAATTGCTGCACCTTGCAGCCTGTCACAAGTTCAGTGTCAGGGAGCTCTTTCGCAGGCGTGCAGGCGAATCGCTTGGCATTATGGTAGGGTGACTGGCTCAAAGGGCATCTGCGTCCTTCCTAACCCTAAACCCTAAACCCTAAAACCTTTCGACATGTACAGGGGTTACAAGGGCACAGTCCCTGAACTCAGACCTCCCCTCCCCTCCCCTCCCCCCTCCCCTCCCCCCTCCCCTCCCCGCCCGCATCTCTGACCTTTCGGGTCTACAGGTCCGTGTGTACCCTACACCCTAAACCCTAATGTGGGTTTATGGGGTAGGGCTCTAAGGCGTTTTGGGCAGAAGCTTTAGGCATCTAACGACCCCAATCCCAAAACCCTAAACCCGAAACCCTAAACCCGAAACCCCAAACCCTAAATGTGGGTTCATGGACATGGGCTCCCTACCCACCAGGCACCTCCTCTCCTGGCTCTCCGACTTCTGTGCCCTTGCAGGGGGCGCGGAAGAAGGCCCGCTTCCCCAAACCCGAAAGTCGAATGGGGTTTAGGGTTTAAGGTTTAGGGTTTAGGGTTGAGGGTTTAGGGTTTAGGGTTTGGCCCTTGGGTTTCGTATGGTATCGCAAATGTGTGATGTGGGGGGGACTGAGACTTCGCATGGTCTAAATTCCCCTTGGGGTTTTTTCTATTCTTGTTCATATAAAACCCAAGAGGATATTAAAGACATTATCTTTTGTAAGGTTCTAAGGGGAGTATAGTGGTAACAATGGGCTACTTAGAGTGAGCTCCTCACTCCAATTGGGAGCTATCCTTGAAAGACTGGGTAGATTTTCAGGGTTGGTTCCTTCTTGGGGCGGGGGGAGGGGAACCGGATTTCATTGCTAGTCGTCTGTGCCTGTGTCTTTGTGTACCTGCACATCCCTACCCATGAAAGCCTCATCAATGGTATTCGTTAATCCCCCCCGGGCCCTCCCGCCGCTCCCCACCCCCCCGCCCGCCCCCCGCCCCCGCCCACGCCCCCCCCCCCCCGCCGATCCGCCTCCGCCCCCCCCCCCCGCCGCCCCCCACCCCCACCCCGCCCCCGGCCACCCTAAAACCCTGAACCCAAAACCGCTCAGGGGAGGTGGGGTTTCTGTTTCGCTTGCGAGGATCTAGAGGCGTTTGTTTGGGCTTAGGGCTGGTAGAGTTTCGGGGGTTGAGGGTCATTTAGGGTTCAGGGTTTATATAGGGCTTCTTGTTCCTGGTTTGACACTTCCTTCCCTAAACCCGAGCCCCCTAAGTAAACCCTAAAGTAAACCCTACGAACATCCCCTAACCCTACAAGAGTTATGAGAGCCCTAAATTGGGTTATAAGGATCCTAATTAGGTTAATAAGTCCCTTAACTACAGTTAGTATAGTAAGGGGGCCCCTCCAACCCTAAACCCTAAACCCTAAACCCTAAATCCTAAACCCTAAACCCTAAACCCTGGACCCTAAACCCTGAACCCTAAACCCTAAACCAATCTAAGGGTAGTTTCATGGGTCCTGCACATGGCCCCTTGCCTTCTTTAAAGGGCTTTGAAGTATGGGCCCTTGGATTTCATAAGGTTTTTAGGGGGTTTTTAAGAGGCCAAAACCCCAAAACCCCAACACCCCCAAAACCCCAAAACCCCAAAACCCCAAAACCCCAAACCCTATCGGTTTAGGCTCTCGGGATTCGTGTTGTGCTCAACGGCCATGCAATAGAAGGCCTTTCGGGCCCGTTTTGGGCCTAGGGGGGTTGTTGGTGTTTATTGCTTGGGGTTCGTGGTGGATCGTTTAGGCTGCAGAAGCCTTAAACCCTACACCAAAACCTTAAACCCTAATCAGGGGTTGGGGGGCCAGGCGGCGAGAGTCCAGGGTTTAGGGTTTAGGGCTTGGGGTTTTTGGCTGCAGGCGAGGAGGAGAATGATGAGAATGCTGGTACGGCAGGCGCCCTCACTGCATTTTAGGGTGCCCGGCGTTCGAGCTTCGGGCTCAGGGTTTCAGGGTTCAGGGTTTAGGCTTTAGGGTTTAGGGTTTAGGGTTCAGGAATCAGGGTTTCAGGCTTGAGGCCAAGATTTTTGGGGGTTTGGCGTTCAAGGTCTTAGGATTTGGGCGCGTCGGGGTTTCGCAACGATCCCCTCATTACCCATCCAAAGCCCAAGACGGGGTCTCTCACAGAAGGACCATAGGGTTTAGGGTTTAGGGTTTAGGGTTTGGGGTTTAGGGTTTAGGGTTTAGGGTTTGCGGGACCAGAACTTTTGCGCAGTGGGACCTAGTTCCCAAACCTTAAGCCCTAGCAAGCCCTAAGCTTTACGAAGCCCGGTTTTTGTAAGGGTAGTTACATGGGTCCCTTAATATGGTCCCTTACCCTGCTTTAACGGGTTCTGAAGTATGAGCCCTTGGTTTGATAGGGTTTAGGGTTCAGGGTTCAGGGTTCAGGGTTTAGGGTTTAGGGTTTTTAGGGTTTTTAGGGTTTTTTGGGTTTTTAGGGTTTTTAGGGTTTAGGTCCCCCATGTAAGTGCCCATATCAAAGGACCATGTAACTATCCTTACAACGGGGGGCTTTTAGGGTTTAGGGTTTAGGGTTTAGGGTTCAGAGTTTAGGGCAAAAATGCAAAGGCTGAGGGTTTAGGGCTGTTCAGAGCACATCGTTGGAGCACATCGCTGCGTTGGCTCAGAAGAACCTTTGACTTAGCAAAGTGAGTCTCATGTAGGGGGTTTAGGGTTTAGGGTTTAGAGTTTAGGGTTTAGGGTTTAGGGTTGCCACGCAGTTCTCATTACCAATCGAACCCTCGGCCAAGAGCTGTCTTTTTTAACATTAACCTGCATTTGACCCTTGGCTCATGCACTTGCGCGCACGGGACATCCAGCCAATTTGTGGGTGTACGATGTTAGGATACCTTGTTGGGGTCCTTATTACAGGGGAATCATACTATTTGGGTTTAGGGTTTAGGGTTTAGGGGCCCTCTTCTTTTCGTACACCCCCCCCCCCCTGTACAACGCCATAAAGCCATGACGGGGAGCGTGTTTGACTTGACCGACATCTCCTTCTTCGAGCTCGACAGGCTCTTCGCGCAGAGTGTCCGGACGGCTGCTCGGCCTTCCAGTGGTTTCAGGCCTAGCAACTACCATTGTCGTTTAGGGTTTAGGGTTTAGGGTTTAGGGTTTAGGGTTTCAGGATAAGGGTTGCCAAAAGAGCCCGATGCTACCCCCGAATTAAGGAATACTTGCCTTTTGTTTTACAGGGTTCCTGACATTAATTTGAGGCATGCTCCTTATGCAAGGGGCAATGGGCTCTTTGCCCCGAAGCCCGATGCTCAGAATTCCAAGGGTCCCAACTTCCAGCGGCCACCGAGAGGCCCCAAAACTCCAAACCGTTTAGGGTGTAGGGTGTAGGGTTTAGGGTTTAGGGTTTGATTGGGGTTTAGGGTTTAGGCTTTGGGGCTCAGGGGTTTAGGGTTCAGGGTTTAGGGTTTAGGGTTTGACTGGGGTTTAGGGTTTAGGGATTCAGTCGTGCCTTAAAAGGGTGTATCCTGGCTTCAACAGTACTTCCCGCATTGTCCACATAGAGGCCCCCATGTGTTGAAACCCTGAGCCTTATCTGGACCTCAAAGGTCCTCTAAGTATAGCTTCTTGTTTAGGTGCCTCCTTATTGCTATATAGTATGGTCTGAGAAGCTCGGCTTAGGTATCCTCAAGAAGGAGCTACAATTAGAGGTCCTTTTTTAGTAAGAACCCCCCAAAAAAACAATACATAATATATATATATATATGTATATCTAAAAACAATAAGAAGAAGAATACAAACAAAGAAACCATATTCTTCCTTACTCGGGCAGTATAGGGGTTATTTATTCTTGTTTAACAGTTAGGGGGGGTTTCTTAAGCAAGTGGTAGCCCTAAACCCTGAACCCTGAACCCTAAACCCTCAACCCGCAACCCTCCACCCTAAACCGTAAACCCTAAACCCTAAACCCTAAACCCTGAACCCTGAACCCTGAACCCTGAACCCTGAACCCTAAGCCCTAAGCCCTAAACCCTAAACCCTAAACCCTTTCCTTTGTCTGAGGTCAAAAGAAGGCAGCACAAGCGAAAGCGGCGAGGGCGGCAAGGTGGGGACTCCTCGAGCTCAGAACGCTCCAGGTCGCCCCCGAGGCGCGGATCGCTGCGCAGCTTGGCGCTTGGCTGGGGTTTGGGGTTCAGGGTTTGGGGTTTAGGGTTTAGGGTTTAGGTTTAAGGTTTAGGGTTTAGGGGGAGTTTAGGGTTTTTATGGCTTCATCAAAAGCATAAGTTTTGTTTTCGATCATCCATGGATTGTTGTTTCCAGCAGCATGAAAATAAGGCATGGGCGGCAGGGTCCTGCCTCAGACGGGTGGCTTCACCGACAAAGTGGGCTTAGTTGATCGCACGATCGTCGTGACCGGCATCCCATTCGGTGCAGATGAGAAGCTCGGCTATGTGACAGTCGAAGACTTAAGGCTAGCGGCCCCAAATCCTAAGCCATAAACCGCAACTCCAATTACCAACCTGGTTCGCTTGCCTCCTAATCCCTCAAAGTTCAACTGGTGCTGGGTCGTGTTGCATGAGGGGGGGGGTACTCTTCAAGCTTATACCCCGAAACCCTAAACCTGACCCCATAACCCCATAGTTGGGGTTCTAAGTACCCAATGAACCTCCAAGTGAGGGAAGGAAATTAGCCCTCAACCCTGAACCCTAAACCCTAAACCCTAAACCTTAAAATGAACCTCCAAGTGGGGGAAGGAAAATACTCTTCAAGCACTACAGCAAGTGCGGCTTCATCGAAGACCTCCAGATGATTTACAATCGCAAGAATGAGCCCACTGGTGTGGCCGCTGATCTGAAAGCCCTAAGCCCTAAACCCTAAACCCTAAACCCTCAACCCTAAACCCTAAACCCTAAACCCTAAACCCTAAACCCTAAACCCTAAACCCTAAACCCTAAACCCTAAACCCTAAACGCTACGCCTCTGACTAGGGCAAAATGACCTTCATCCTTAACCCACAACCCACAACGTTCGAGAACAAGGAATAAGCCCTGAACTCCAGAGAGCCACCCCCCCCCCCCCCCCCCCCCCCCAGAACCTCTGGAACCATATAGGGTTTAGGGTTTAGGCTTTAGGATGCTGGTTTCAACTTCTGGTTTGGCTTGCTTGGAATCAAGGCGATCATCGAGTACTCCCAGGAGGATCCGGTCGCTCGGGCGGTGGCCCTGACACCTCCTTTCAACGAGCTCCTGGGGCTTGCGCTGTTTTTTGAAAAATAATTGTTTTGTTGTTTTTTTACTGTTTATATAAATCTTATTTATTTAAACATATTATTTTTGTTGTTTTTTTTAATGTTTTCAGGCAACTGTAGGGCCTAGGGCTTGGGGTCCACGTTTTAGGGTTTAGGGCTGAGGGCTTCAGAACTCCGTCAAGGCTTCTTGCTTCGAGTGTAGGGTTTGCCGATGTGTGCCTTAGGAGCTTGAAGTCTGGTTTTTTGGGTGTAGATGTATCTACCCCCTAAACCCTCAAACAGTAAACCCTTAAACCCTTACACCCTTAAGCCCTTAAACCCTTAAACCCTGAATTAAACCCTTAAACCCATAACCTTACTTGGAGGTTCATGGTACTTATTCACCCAATTATAACTGTACTTATAATACGTATCCCAATTCTAACCATGTTAAGGCGCTTAAGGGGCGAATAAGTGGGTGATAAGTACAGTTATTGCTGGGTTAGAAGTACCATGAGCCTCCAAGTAAACCCTTGGGGGTTGAAGGGGACGGTCCCAGGCCCTTTCCGTTCGGCACTGCTCCAACCCCCCAGCTACCTTTTTTTGCTTTAAACAAGTCCAAAAAATTAGGGTTTAGGGTTTCTGGTTGAGGGTTTTAGGGCTACCAATTTGCGAAAGAACCCTGCCAAGATGAAAGATAACACTCCCTATATTGCCCTCATCAGGAAGACCATTTTTGCTCTTAGGCATATAGTAAGCTCATATATCATAGGGTCCACTGCGGAGGTTTTAGGACTTAGATCTCCTACCTTAAGCCCTGAGCTATCTTCACTCTTCGTGTGTCCCTCATTCCGGGAGGCTTGAAATACCTAGAATCCAATGAATCTACACAAAGAGAGGGAAGGGTTTAGGGTTTAGGGTTTAGGGTTTAGGGTTTAGGGTTTAGGGTTTAGGGTTTAGGGTTTAGGGTTTAGGGTTTAGGGTTTAGGGTTTAGGGTTTAGGGTTTAGGGTTTAGGGTTTAGAAGATATGTCTTTGAAGAGTGCATGGGTTCAGGAAGGTAGGCCACTCAACCGCCCGACTCCAAGCCGCGAGCATCCCTGCACCCTACTTGCAGGTTCATGGGTACTTCTAAGTAGGGCCGCAAGGTGCCCGGAGTAAGGATTGCACCATGGCGAACCTACTGGTGACCTTGTTTGGAACCCTAAACCCCAAGTGGGCGAAACTCCCCTAAACCCTAAACCCTAAACCCTAAACCCTAAACCCTAAACCCTAAACCCTAAACCCTAAACCCTAAACCCTAAACCCTAAACCCTTTCGTCCAGCGCTCAGGATCTTAGGCACGCCTGTCACCACCAAGAGGGCAGACACCCAAGTTCCGAAGAAGGATCCAGGCGCCCGGGGGTTTAGGGTTTAGGGTTTAGGGTTTAGGGTGGGGGCGGGGGGGGGCATCTAAAGTGCGGGGCAGGGGGGCGGGGGTTGGTGGGGGGGGAGTTTAGGGTACTTTTAGGGTTTAGGGTTTCGGGTCGAAAGTGCGGGGCAAGGGGGGGGGGGGGGGGGGGTGGGCCGGGGTGGGCGTGGCCTGGCCCTCGCCAAGCCCTCAAACCCCTGCAAGCCCTAAACACCCAAAGCCCTAAACCCTCAAGCAACTCTTCAACCACGATTTGTCCCAAAGCTTCTAGTCTAAGCCACCAGCCCTAAGCCCTAAACCCTGAAGGGTTTAGGGTTGAGGGTTTAGGGTTTAGGGTTTAGGGTTTAGATAGCCACCAGGCCCCAAGAGGACGTTGACGCGGCAGCAGTTCACGCAGCAAGTCCTCAGCGGGCTACCAGGACATCTCCAGCGGCACATTTTTTTGGTTAGGCCACGGTCCCTTCATACACCCCAGACTTTAGGGTTTAGGGTTTAGGGTTCAGGGTAGAAAAGCAACCCCCCAAATCAAAAATAGAACTGACTTTAGTTAGGGTTGAGGTAAAGACAGGGTTTGGGGCTTACTCTGGTTGTTTGTTATTTAGGTTTTCCCAAACCCCGCAAGAAGCCAAAGAACGGGTTTAGGTTTGATGTCTTCAGCTGTAATTAGGGTTTACAGGGTTTAGGGTTAAGGTAGGGTTTTTGGGGCTCAGGGTTTAGGGCTCAAGCCCTATACCTTATAACCTATAACCCTATAACCTCTATCCCTAAACCCTAAACCCTAAACCCTAAACCCCGGCGCCCGGGCGGGACTGAGGCTCACGAAGTCCGCGGACGCGCAGCCGGACAAGAGGAAGCCCCATGGCCTGGATCGGCGCGGCTTGGGGGTTCAAGCGTTTAGGGTTTAGGGGTGTGGTTTTAGGGGCGAATGCCCCTAAACCCCGAACCCTAAACCCTATATCCTAAACAACTCTAAACCGTAAATCCTAAACCCTAAAGCGGGGAAAGAACGACAACAAAACAGATGAACGTGCAAAGCAAGACGCTCTTATTTACAGTGTTCTTGTATTCTGCGAGCCTCTTTCTACAACAAGCTGTAAGGGTCAACACAACCAGCCCCAAACACTTAACTTACAGCCAAGCATTCCAAACTCTTTCAATACCCCTTTTGTTTGGAGGTACCTGCCACTGGCAGAGGATTTCATTCAGGCTCCGGCTGCCATTTCCTGAAGACGAAGTAGCGCGTTCTTGTAGTTCGCCCATTTCAGTTTTTCGCAGCTTTGGATTCTGGATCTTCCTACGAGGTTTTCAGCAGAGTCCTGCTGCTGTCCTATTTTCCCTGGCCGGCAGCCAGCCTTTGTAGTTCCCGTGCTTTAATGCTCAAAACCCCCGCCAAAGCCATGTTCGCAGCAGTTCGTGTCCAGGTTTTTTGCGCGCCTGCGACCCCCTAAAACCCAAAACCCTAAACCCTAAACCCCAACACCCTAAACCCCAAAAACCCTAAACCCCAAAACCCTGACACCCTAACACCCTTGCTGGGAAAGTAGCGAGGCTCCACATCAAGAACCTCCGCCCCGTGGTGCGGGAAGACGACATGCGCGGCATCTTCAAACCCTTCGGAGAGTTCGAAGACTTCCTGACACCTTCGCAGCGTTTCAGGGAGTTCGGCGCTATAGGGGTCAACCCTAAACCCTAAACCCTAAACCCTAAACCCTAAACCCTAAACCCTAAACCCTAAACCCTAAACCCTAAACCCTAAACCCTAAACCCTAAACCCACACCAACGATGCCCATCCACGCGACATGACAAGAAGTGGAGTCCTTGCAGGACGACCTCCTAGGAGGAAACATCCCCACCCTTCATCCTGCCCGCTTAAGCCCTGAACCCTAAACCCTAGAACCGAGATCCTAAGCCCTCAAACCCCAATTCTTAAACTCCGAACCCCAAAAAGCCCAAGCCCTAAACCCTAAACCCTAAACCCTAAACCCTAAACCCTAAACCCTAAACCCTAAACCCTAAACCCTAAACCCTAAACCCTAAACCCTAAACCCTAAACCCTAAACCCTAAACCCTAAACCCTAGACCCTAGACCCTAGACCCTAGACCCTAAACCCTAAACCCTAAAACCCTAAACCCTAAACCCTAAACCCTAAGCCCTAAACCTTCCTGACTGGAGGATGGGAACTGGCGAGTGTTGGATTACCTTCAAGAACCACAACGACGCGCAAGATGCCATGGACGCTCGCCTGTCTGGGGTTTAGGGTGTAGGGTTTAGGGTTTATATAGGGTTCAGGGTTCAGGGTTTAGGGTATAGGGTTTAGGGTTTAGAGTTTAGGGTTAGGGTTTAGGGTTCAGGGTTCAGGGTTCAGGGTCTAGGGTTTAGGGTTTAGGGTTTAGGGTTGATACAGGGTTAAGGGTTTAGGATAAACCCTAAACCCAAAACCATGAGCCTGCGAAAAAAGAGCATGAGCCCCAAAAGCCTTCCCACTCAAGTCCCCTTTCAGCCCTCGAAGCCTAAAACCCTGAAACACTAAATCTAAACCCTAAACCCGAAACCCTAAACCCTAAACCCTAAACTGGGTTCAGGGTTCAGGGTTGAGGGTGCAGCGTGTCAGCAGACAGGCCCCGCCTCCAGCCCTTCACGCTACTCCCCCCTCAGAACGTATGTGAGAATACGATGGCCTTGTGTGCAGGCTGCGTTCGTCTTCAGGGCTCTTCCCGTTGATCCTCGCCCATGCCTGAAATTCTGACAAAAAACAACAAAACAGACACATGAGCCTGGTACTAGCCAGAGCAAAATCTGTCATGACGAAGAGAAAGTGTAGCAATAACTATCTGAAAACATGTCCATCTATTTCCTGGGTAGGCCCTTTGGGTACTTGATACTGGCCCTTACTGGGCTTCGGAGTATTCGTGAATGTGATTTTAAATGGGCCAACCTAAGACTCAGATACATCAAAAACGCGAAGAATCGATCCAAGTCCTAAACCCTAAACCCTAAACCCTAAACCCTAAACCCTAAACCCTAAACCCTAAACCCTAAACCCTAAACCCTAAACCCTAAACCCTAAACCCTAAACCCTAAACCCACCCAGCCCTCAAAGCATGCGGCCCAAAACCCTCTACACCCTGAACCCTACACCCCAAACCCTAACACCTAAACCCCAAATCCTCAGCTCCACACCCTAAACCCTGGCCCTAAACCCTAAACCCAAACCCAGAACCCCGAAGCTGCTTCCCAGGCATCCATGCAGGGATTCCAACTCGTGGGCCAGGAGCTCCAGCGCACCGGCCGAATACTTGTAAGCCCTCGGCTCAAAGGCTTAAGGAGGGGGGAGCCCTAAACCCTAAACCCCAAACCCTAAACCCTAAACCCTAAACCGTAGACCCCCAAACCCTAAACCATAAACCCTCTAAGCTCTGAAGCCTATACTTGGTAGCCCAGTGGTACCCTTTACTTTTTTTCGGGGTCCTGGTTCGACCCTGAAAAAGGGTGCCCTTATTCTAATATAGGGTTTAGGGTTTAGGTTATTTCAGGCAATGGCCTCTTTATGAAGGGGTAACTGTTAAAATGGCCCGTAATAGAAACAGATTTGGGAAGAGATTCCGTAAATATTTTTAGGGTTCAGGAAATTGGGACCCCCGCAGGCCCGTGACAGAAACAGATTTGGGAAGAGATTCCGTAAATATTTTCAGGGTTCAGGGTTTAGGAACCCGGCCAAAGCTGAAAGAGGCCACCTGCCACAACCACCCCCCCAAGCGCATAAGCTGGGCTTTCGCCCACATTCCTGTAGCTAAAGAGACCACCCCCCTGGCCTCTTTATGAAGGGGTGACTGTCAAAATGGCCCGTAACAGTAACAG
This sequence comes from Symbiodinium natans, assembly GCA_905221605.1. Taxonomy (NCBI): domain Eukaryota; class Dinophyceae; order Suessiales; family Symbiodiniaceae; genus Symbiodinium; species Symbiodinium natans. The sequence continues at coordinate 201,739 of CAJNDS010002122.1, read as the reverse complement.
ATTTGGGAAGAGATTTGGGAAGAGATTCCGTAAATATGTGGTTTTTGACATGGACATTGAAGAGGGCTGGCCTCTTTAGTTACAGGGCTTTGGGCAAAACCCAGCTGTGGCGGGTGGCCTCTTTCAGTTTTGGCCCCTTTTGTTCAAGTACATGTTTTGGACATTCAAGGGGGGTGGCCTGTTTAGCTACATGACTTTGGGCGAAAGCCCAGTTGTGGCGGGTGGCCTCTTTCAGCTTTGGCCCCTTTTGCTCAAATATGTGTTTTGGACATTGAGGCCGGGCAACACATTTCCTAAAGTAGTTAGTGTCGTTTTGGTGACCAGAGCCGGGCGACACATTTCCTACAGTAGTTAGTTGTTTTAGTGGCCAAAACCGGGCGACACATTTCCTAAACTAGTTAGTCGTTTCTGTGGCCAAAGCCGGGCGACACATTTCCTAAAGTAGTTAGTCGTTTTAGTGGCCAAAACCGGGCGACACAATTCCTAAAGTAGTTAATCGTTTTAGTGGCCAAAGCCGGGCGACACATTTCCTAAAGTAGTTAGTGTCGTGTTAGTGACTAAAGCCGGGCGACACTTTTTTTTCCTAAATTAGTTAGTAGTTTTGAGACCAAAGCCGGGCGACACATTTCCTAAACTAGTTCGTCGTTTTGGTGACCAAAACCGGGCGACACATGTCCTAAAGTAGTTAGTCGTTTTGGTGACCAAAACCGGGCGTCACATGTCCCAAAGTAGTTAGTCGCTTTAGTGACCAAAGCCGGGCGACACATTTCCTAAAGAAGTTAGTCGTTTTAGTGACCAAAGCCGGGCGAAAATTTCTTAAACTACTTAGTCGTTTTAGTGACGATGTTTCACCTCTTGTCTATTGTTGCTAGCGGAAAAATGCTTTTACAAAAAAACAAGAAAGCTGAAAACAACTACAAAACCCTAGACAAGGTAGTCTTTCAACTTTTTGGCCACCCCTATATATGGTTGTGCGCTGTGCGTTCGGCCCCCCCCCCCCCCCAGGTATCCCACCCCCCCATGGTCTGCAGTCTCCCCTAAACCAAGCCGGTTTAGTTTAGGGTTTAGGCTGGGTGTTTTAGGGTTTGGCTTTAGGGTTTTGAAGATTAGGGTTGTTTAGAAGTTTAGCTGGTTTGGGGCTGCTTAGGGTTTAGAAGCTTTGGTTTGGGCCTTGAGGGCTATATTGTTTATTCTGGGAGTGGACTCGGGGGGACTTACTGGAAGGTATTTTATTATCAGGTTGTATTCATTTCAGAGGCCATGAAAGAGGAGGCCCTGGAACAGTTCTAGTCTGTTCCGGGTACCGTCAAAAAGTGTGCAAAACAACATGCCCTGGACTGTTCCGGAGCAGAAAACCAGGCCCCGGAACAGTTCCAGAACAGTTCCGGAACAGTTCCGCTTTGTTTCGGGTTTTTGCCCCAAAAACGTACGCCCTGGAACTGTTCTAGTTTGTTCTGGAGCATATGAAAACAAGGTTGTTTTTTTTCTCTTATTATCTTCTGTTGTTTTTTTATATATTTTTCATATTTGTTTTGCTGTTATTTTGTGATATATATATATATATATATATATAGATATGTACATATTTCATTGTTATATTGCTATATTGTTACCTTGTTGTATTGGTATCTTGTTATTTTGTTATATTGCTATATTGTTATATTGCTGTATTGTGTTTTTACTGTCATAGTATTCTATTCTTCATAAATCATAAAATGACATTATTCACAACGTGGACATTTTCCTCAGGGGACAAAGAGTCTCTGAAGGAGTTCCAAGGTCTATAAGTCTATAGCTTATATAGGCTATAGGCCTATCCTGCCTCTCCTTTCGGGATGACGGAAACCCTCTCCGGCGCACTTTTGGCTCACGAAAGTGCGCCGGGGAGGGTTTTTGTGGCTCCGGGGACAGAGGGGATCCAGGTTCTTTTGTCTATGGCTATAGGTCTATCCTGCCTCTCCATTTTGGATTGCCACTGACACACCAAAGAGGCTATTGCCTCGTTTCGGCCTAAGGATTGCCACTGACACGCCAAAGAGGCCATTGCCTCGTTTCGGCCCAATGATTGCCACTGACACACAAAAGAGGCCATTGCCTCATTTCGGCCCAATGATTGCCACTGACATACCAAAGAGGCCATTGCCTCGTTTCGGCCCAATGATTGCCACTGACACACAAAAGAGGCCATTGCTTCATTTCGGCCCAATGATTGCCACTGACATACCAAAGAGGCCATTGCCTCGTTTCGGCCCAATGATTGCCACTGACACACACACCAAAGAGGCCATTGCCTCGTTTCGGGCCAATGAACTCACAGGTTCCATTTAATTACAGGATTTGCGACGTGATTTGCTACATGCCCTTTTCCATTTACAGGATTTGCGAGATTTGCTACATGCCCCTTATCCTTTACACGATTTGCGACGTGATTTGCTACATGCCCTTTTCCCTCTCACTCCCCCGGATATGTGGCTGACAGTTAAACAGGCCAACGCTTGAAATAAGGTTTAGGGTTTAGGGTTTTGGGGTTGTATACTGGGCTACCAAGGTTATGGGGGCCTTGATAATTAGCACAGGTCTTGAGGGAATATGATGGGGATCATAAGGGGAATACTACTAGTAATTATGCCGACCCCCAATGTTAAGTCTCTGTCTTAGGGTTTCTCAAGGTGTTTGAGAATGTTTTGTTCAGGGTTTTGGGGTTTGGGGTTTTCGTGTGCCTTTTTTTTTTTGAGGTTCGTTTGGGTTTTTGTTGATACAGTTTTCTTGTTTAAGCGTTTTAGGTCTGTAGGGTTTTTGGAGTATCAGGTTTGCTTTTTTCGGGTTTTAGGGCTGAATATGGCAGTGTAGGAATAAACCCAAAACCCTAAACTCTAAACCCTAAGCCCTGAGCCCTAAACTTTATACGCTCGGAAGCCCGGGCCGCAGAGTGAAAGGCTTTGGGGTTCGAGGATTGGGATGTCCCCTCTTATACTAACCATCCTTAGTAGGGATTACTTGGAGGTTCATGGTACTTCTTAAACTATCATAACTGTACTTGTTACCCACTTATAAGCCCCTGTAAGCGCAGTGAAATGGTTGTAACTACAGTTTTAAGTACAGCTATTGTTTTTCCTAACTACCCTGAGCCTCCAAGATATAGTACCCCCTACTATAATCCCGATTAAGGACTGTTTGTATAAGGGGAACATCCCACGCTTTGTGGCTTAAGGATAGGGTGCACCGAATCTCGCAAACCTTGTTCATAGGTGGTACCTAATTTCCCTAAACCCTAAACCCTAAACCCTAAACCCTAAACCCTAAACCCTAGCCCTAAACCCTGCACCCTAAACCCTAAACCCTAAACCCTAAACCCAGGATCACCATGCTCTCTGTCGGCGGCGCAAAGAACGAGACGCCGCCGGAGCCGCCGAAGCCCAAGCCCTTGGACATTAAGAACGAGTCCTGGCGGCCGAGGGTTTAGGGTTTAGGGTTTAGGGTGTTAGGGTGTTAGGGTGTTAAGGTCTTGAGGTCTTAGGGGTCTGTAGGGTTTATGAGGCTTTGGGCTTAGGTTCAGCCTCTCCTAGCTGGAAGCACTCTTGGCACTTGTAGAGCCCTACACCGCACCGTCCTCGAGCCCCCCGCGGGGGCAGCAAAATCAACCCCCCTAGGCCCCAGACCCCTACCCAAAGAGCCCGGAACCCCTGATTCAAGGAATATTCCTTAAATCATAACAAGGGGCCCATGTATCATTTAAGCGATATTGGGCGCTCTGGGTATAGACCTGTGACCACAAGACCTCGCTCAGCCAACGCAGCGATCCGAGGACAGCGACTTTGGCGCAACTGGCTCCGGGCCGTCGAACGTGCACGACCGCATCGACATCATGAAGAAGCTGATGCAGTCCCACTCAGGCTTTTGGGGTTTATACCCTGAACCCTAAAAACCCTAGACCCTAAACCCTTAAATCCTTGAACCCTAAACCCTAAACCCTAAACCCTAAACCCTAAACCCCAAGTAAAGTTCTGGGTGTAGAGCCCAGGCTTAGGGTTCAGAGCTGGTGTCAAGCTATCCGACGTCTTGAGAAGGCCCTCTAGTGCAGCATAGCTGAAGACCACAGAAGTATTCGGTTTCTTAGATCTTAAATCCGAAACCCTAAACACTAAAACCTAAACCCTAAAGTCTAAACCCCAAGCCCTAAGCCCTAAACCCTGAACCCTGCCCTCTTAGCTAGGCTTATCTCTGAATTCGGCCTCATTCAGTGGACACCTTGGGAGGGTTTAGATCAATGAAAAAAAATCGGCACTCAAAAGGTCCCTTTCCTAGTAGAGCCATCAAGCTAAGCCCTAAACCCTACATCCTAATCTCTAAACCCTAAAACCTAAACCCTATACCCTAAATCCTAAACCCTAAACCCTAAACCCTAAACCCTGAACCCTGGGGCACATTTGCCATGTTGTGGGCCTGGGCCCTTACAGCCCCAAATTTGCCGGTCGAGACCAGCAGTCCGAACCTTTAGGGCTTAGGGCTCAGGATTTAGGGCTTAGGGTTTAGGGTTTAGGGCTTAGGGTTTAGGGTTTAGGGCTTAGGGTTTAGGGTTTAGGGCTTAGGGTTTAGGGCTTAGGGTTCAGGGCTTAGGAGGGGTGTAAGGGTGTAAAGAGTCAGGATTTGAAGCCCTAAAATCTGAACCCCCCAAACGTCATCGCTTCCGGGCGTCCCCAGTAAGTGCGGTGTGGGTTTTGTGGGTTTCCCCACCTGCACCCCTTCACCCGGCAATCCCTAAGCCTTCCATCCTACCAGCCCTAAACCCTAAACCCCTAAACCCTAAACCCTAAACCCTAAACCCTAAACCCTAAACCCTAAACCCTAAACCCTAAACCCTAAACCCTAAACCCTAAACCCTAAACCCTAAACCCTAGCCCTAAACCCTAAACCAGGCTCCAAAGTGCCGACCGTCGTCGGCCTGGCAGCGCCCAGCGGCAACGACTCCGAGCCGCCCACCACCATCACGGACGTCAGCTCCATGCGCTTGGGCCGCAAGAGGGGGGGGGGGGGGTTTAGGGTTTAGGGTTTAGGGTTTAGGGTTTAGGGTTTAGGGTTCGTCTACATCAGTGAACCCAAGAGCCCTGGAAAAGATCGGTTCTGGTTTTGGGGGTTAGGGCACAGGCTTTATTTTAGAGCCTGGCATAGAACAAAAGTAGGAAGGCCGCCCCCCCCCCACCCAAACATAGGGTTCCTCTTAGTATACTTACCACCCTACTTTGGTACCTTCTTACCATCTTAGGGTCGTTACGTGGTTCCTGAATACAGGCCCTTAAAAGGGGACGCCTTATACATCCCTGATATACCGTCTAACACCCAAGGGCCTATACTTCGCAATCCCAAACCCCCAAACCCCTAAACCCTAAACCCTGAACCCTAAACCCTAAGCCCTAAACCCTAAACCCTAAACCCTCAACCCTAAACCCTACACCTAAACCCTCAGCGCCTGTCTAGCCCTCTCAGGCCTCCAGTTCCGAAGCCCGCGAAGTCGACCAGCTGCACCCTGCACCTCAGACTGCAGATTTTGCTCAGCTTGGGGGGGAGGGGGGTTAGGGTTTGGTTTGGAGTTGTTTAGGGTTTAGGGTTTATAAAGGTTGGGGTTTGGGGTTTAGGGTTGGGGTTTGGGCTTTAGACAAATCGACCAGCTGCGCCTAAGACTGCAGCTTCTGCACTTTTTGCGTGGGTTCAAAATGTAAGGCTTGAGGGTTTATGGGGGGGGGGGGTTTAGGGTTTCGGGTTTAGGGTTTAGGGTTTAGGGATAGGGGTTTAGGGGTTTAGGGCTTTAGGGCTTTAGGGCTTTAGGGGTTTAGGGCATTCGCTTCTTTAAGGGTCTCTGGCTGTAGCGCTTCAGGTATTTTGGCTAGAACTCAGGGCCAGGGGCCTAGGATGTTTACCAGGTTTGGGGTTCAGGGTTCAAAGTTTAGGGTCCCGCAACACCCCCCCCCACCTGCCCTCCCCACCTGCCCTCCCCCCCCCCCTCATGTCGTGCGTGAAGATCCTTATCAAGTCAGCAAAGGCTGCTGCAGAATATGTTCACGCCCTCCTCCGTGGACCTGGAGAAGGCGCCCTTGTCGGCTTACCAGGTAGGACTTTGATAGAGTTTGCATTTTCTCTTCAGGGTTTAGGGTTAGGGTTTGAACCCTTAACCACCCTAAGCCCTAAGCCCCAAACTTTGCCCCAAACCCTCTACATTTTCTGAGTTTCAGAAGAGCCTCTTGAGCACATTTCTTCAGAGTAGGGGATGCAGACCGAGTGTTTAGGAATTTTGTCCCCTTGGGTTGGTGTGACCCTAACCCTAAACCCCCTGTTTAGGGTAGGGTTTAGGTTTTTTTGGGTTAAGGCCTAGGCCTTGGGCCTGCGCCACCTTTCAGATGCTTGTGATACAATGCTGTGTTTAGGGGCTACAGGGCTATTTCGGCTTTTAAGGCTTTCAGTGTTTAAGGTTTTCGCGTTTATGGTAATAGGCTTTACGATTTCCCTATGAAAAGGGGGTCCAAACAGAAGGATGCCCTTATGGAACAGGGTTTAGGGTTTAGGGTTTAGGGTTTAGGGTTTAGGGTTTAGGGTTTAGGGTTTAGGGTTTAGCCCTAAACCCTAAGCCCAGCTTTCTCAACTCCGCAGCTCCGCAAGCTCCCGAAGCCCTAAACTCCAGAAAGCTCCTCCCTAGTCTAAGTCGAAGGTTGGTTCGATTTTAGGGTTAGGGTTTATGGGTTGGGGTTTAAAGTTTAGGGTTTAGGGTTCAGGGTTTAGGGTTTAGGGTTTAAAGTTTGGGGTTCTGGGTTTAGGGTTTAGCTGGAACCTTAGTGTGTTCCCTTACCCCAATCTAAGGGTAGTTACATGGTCCCTTCATATTCTGGTCCCGGGATTTGTGGGGTAGACAAGGGGGGTCAGAATGGCATCCTTTTAAGGACCCATCTCAAGGGACCCATGTGGCTAACCTTCAGGTCCAGGGTGGAGGGTCTAGGGCATAGGGTCTAGGTGAACTGCTCTCCTAGCCTTTCGCCGTCAAGCCCTTCACACGAAACCTGCGCAAGACCTGCGAAGGACCCGCGCTTCTACGACGCCATCCGCGAAGACACACACGACGAGTGCGCCAAGTTTGGGAAGGTGCAGAAACTGGAGCGAAAACCTGTGCCACAAACAGAGGGCTGAAACCTAAACCCTAAACCCCAAACCCTAAACCCTAAACCCTCGTTCGGGAATGAATTCTAGGGGCGTCCAGGCTCAGGGAATTGTGAGGATCAGTCTGCTGTCTCGAGTTCCAGGTGAGTGTGGAGAAAGCTTAGATTCCGGCCCCTCTCCCTCAAACCCAAACCCTGAAACCCTTTATTTTGGTAGCTGAGTGGTAACCTTTTGCCCTTTTTGGGATTTTGGGTTCCCTTAGAAAAGTAGCGAGCCCCAAAAGGTACCCTTATTATAATATGGTTTACTGGGCTACCAAGTTATGAGTCGAGGGCCATCTCCACCCAAACCCTACACCCTAAACCCTGAACCCTGAAGCCCTTTGCCAGTTGAGCGCTACCTCGGTAGGTGAGCCATGTCACGGTGGATCCGCGCGGCAATGCTGGGCTCATCTACATCCTCTACGCGCTTGGACGGCGTGCAGGGTTCAGGGTTGAGGGTTCAGGATTCAGGGTTTAGGGTTTAGGGTTTAGGGCCGGGTTTAGGATTTAGGGCTTGGGGCTTTGGGGGTAAAGGCCGAAACCCGAAACTCGTTTGAGGCTAACAGTACAACGGGGGGGGGGGGGGGGAAAGGAACCCTGTAGGCTGTAATTGGGTATGCAATGGGTAGACACGGGGGCTTGCTTTGATAACCCTAAAGCCTCTCTCTCTCTCTATATATATATATACATATACATATATACATATATACATATATACATATATACATATATACATATATACATATATACATATATACATATATACATATATACATATATACACACAAACACTAAGGTTTAGGGTTCAGGCAAAAACCCGTACACCCCAACAACTAAGCCACAAAACCTGAACCCTTGAGTCCAAGCCCTATACTAACTTGCGTTAAGGGACCTACAACCTAAGTTAGGACCGATACAGGGCCCCTATAACTCTACTTATAACTTCCGGGGCCCCTCCTTGGATACATATATATATATACACACACATATATATATATATATAAGGGTTTAGGGCTTGGCAATGTAGGCAACAACCGTAAAACCCTAGCAGCTAAACCACAAAGCCTAAACCCTCAAGTCCTATAACTCTAGTTAAGGGACCTAAACCCTAAGCCCCAAGCCCTAAACCCTAAACCCTAAACCCTAAACCCTGGGCCCCAAACCCTAAACCCTAAACCCTAAACCCTAAACCCTAAACCGTAAACCCTAAACCCTAAACCCTAAACCCTAAACCCTAAGCCCTAAACCCTGAACCCTAAACCCTAAACCCTAAACCCACCCCAGCCAAGGAGTCACCCCAGCAGCGGCTCGCGGGTGAGTTGGCGCTCAACGGGCGGTGGTTCGAGGGTAAGAAGACCCTGGGCTGCACACGAAGGTAGGGTTTAGGGTTTAGGGTTTAGGGTTTAGGGTTTAGGGTTTAGGGTTTAGGGTTTAGGGTTTAGGGTTTAGGGTTTAGGGTTTAGGGTTTAGGGTTTGGGGCTTCGGGCCTAGGGCTTAGGGCTTAGGGCTTAGGGCTTAGGGCGTAGGGCTTAGGGCTTAGGGCTTAGGGTTTAGGGTTCAGGGTTTAGGGTTTGGGGTTTGGGGTTTGGGGTTTAGGTTCAGGGGGGTGCATAGGGAGTTCTCTACATTCGGGTCCGTTTGGCGGCCCTTATTTTCAGCGTGCCGTACTATATAGGGGATCCCAACTTGGAGAACGACCCACACTTGGAAGCGCTTTTGACCTAGTAGGTCTACTTAGTATGCCCTAGAAACCTTCTTATAAGCCCCACAACTCACCTGATTAAGTCAAAGGCGCTTCCAAGCAGGGGTTAGGGATGTAGGACTGCGAGGGTTCAAGGATATCTCCGGGCGTAGGATTGAGGGTTCAGACTTTGACTGAATCCTAAACCCGAAGCCCTAGACCCTAAGCCTTAAACCCTAAACCCTATACCCTAAGCCCTGAGCCCTAAGCCCTAAACCCTAAACCCTAAACCCTAAACCCTAAACCCCAAACCCTAAACCCTAAACCCTAAACCCTAAACCCTAAACCCTAAACCCTACCTCCCTAGACTTGGAGTTCAGCCTTACTTGGCTGAAGCGACCAGGCATCCCACCCGATCCATGGTATATACTTAGGCCCTAGAGCTGCTATGTAGGAATCCCTTTTTCAGGCCCAAGCATATACCATGTACGTAGTATATACCTGAGCCCTGAAGCGACTATATAGGAACCCCTTTAAGGCCCAAGTGTATACTATATGGGTACATGGGTCCTGAGGGCGAAAAAAGTCGGACCAAGAACAGTTGAGAATAGGCTTCAGGTTCAGTTTCGGCATTAGGGCTTGAGCTTAGAGGGCGATTGTGGCCTGAGGCTTTTTGTGTTCAGGGTGCCTTGAGGGTTGTAGGTGTAGGTTTAGGCTGCTTTTCTTGGGTTGGGAAAAGGGTTTAGGGATTGGGGTTTCCTTTTGATCGGCTTGCAGCTGGTGATGTGAGCCCTAAATCCCACACCCTCAAGCCCAAAGCCCCTAAACCCAAAAAGACCCAAGTCCCGAGAGAACAAGTAGAGGACAGATTCATCCAACACGCAAAGCCCTAAACCCTAAACCCTAAACCCCAAACCCTAAACCCTATACCCTAAACACCTTGGTGGCCCAGTGGTACCCTTTTCTCCCTTCTTGGTCCAAGGTTCCCTTCTCAAGTAACCAGCCCCAAGGAAGGGTTCCCTTACTGTCGTTGTTAATTGCTGGGCTACCAAGAAAACCCTAAACCCTAAACCCTAAAACCCGAAACCCTAAACCCTAAACCCTAAACCCTAAGGATTACAGCGTCGGGCATTGATGACGACATTTGGCAAGAGCTGGCTGCGCAAGGTGAGGGCGCCTCATAGACGACAGGCGGTATCAGAGCTGAAGAAAAAGCGCCCGGCGACTCCCAAGTTGGGTTAAGGGTTTAGGGTTTAGGGTTTAGGGTTTAGGGTTTAGGGATCAGGGTTCAGGGTTTAGGGGTTAGGGTTTGGGGTTTAGGGTGTAAGCAAGACCCTAAACAATGCCTCAAATGGAAATGGGGTCGGGTCAAACTTTAGGGCACAACCGAAAGGGTGTCCTGCCTGTGGTTGCCATGAGAGCCATCAGAGCACCCTAAACCCCAAAACCCTGAACCCTAATTAGACGTTTTAAACCGTTCCAACTTACGTCGGACTTTGGGCTTTTGAATCCCTGTACCCTTTAATTACCCTCGGGAGCTAAACTGCAATCTCCTGAAGCAGTTGCTTGTCTTAGCTTTGTGTGTTTCGGCTGACCGGCTAAGCTGGCCAAGCCTTTGCACCATGGATCCCCAGCCATTTACACAACCCTAAACCCTACAGCCCCTGAACCCTTAAACCCTAAATCCTTAACCCTTAAACCCTAAACCCTATAGCCCCTAGAACTTTGACATTTCAAGCCGACGTAGTCCCATTAACACGTGAAGAATGTACCCCTCAAGCCCGCGACTTTTCAACCCCGCGAACGCCACAATAAACCCCGAACAAAACCCATAAACCCTAAAGTCCTAAACCCCTAAACCCTAAACCCCCCGAACCCCCAAAACCCCTGAGCCCCCAAAACCCCATAACCCCACACCCCCCGCTTCCCTACAAACCCTAAAACCCCCAAACCCCCAAAACCCCCCAAAACCCCAAATCTCTTGCATGGTACTTATAACCCATTCGCAACTGCACTTATAGCCCACTTATAAGCCCATTAAGCGCCCTAACATGGTTAGAACTGGGTTATAAGTACAGCGAAAACCTACACCCTAAACCCTCAACCCAAAACCCTCAACCCTCAACCCAAAACCCTGTTATAACTGGCTTAGAGAGTTCCATGAACCTCCAAGTACCCGCACGAGGCGACGCGGCGCTTGGTCCGGTGCTCCAAGGCTCCGTCCTCACTGCGATGGCAGGCTGGGCGGAGGTTTAGGGTTTAGGGTTTAGGGTTTCGGGTTTAGGGTTTAGGGTTTAGGGGTGTAGTGGTTCGTTGTTTAGGGTTCAGGGGTTGGGTTTAGGGTTTAGAGATTAGCTTCTAGGATTTAGGTGTTTATAGGGTTTTGTTTTTCTCATGTTTAGGGGTTTAGTGTGGCTCAGGGGCTTTTCCAAGCTTTACAGGGGATGTAGGGGGTCAAATGGGAGAGATGGGGTTCCGCGGCTATGTGCTTGTAGGGAGGTTGTAGGGGTTTAGGGTGTGTTTATGGTTTAGGAGTTAGGGCCAGAGTTAGGGTTTAGGGTTGTTCCTGGGATCTTTTCTCTTGGCATGTACAGCGCTTCTGCGTTTTGAGTCCTTGGGTAGCGAAAGTTTTGTAGTTGAACCAGAGTTGCGTTTATGTCGAGGCTGCGAAGTAGGAGAAGTAAAAATAGGAAGACGCAGATAGCCGGACGTTGTCAAGGTGTGCAAGGATTCAACAAAAGAGAAGTTGCCAGACAAGGAATCAGAGCAGCAGAAGGTTTAGAGGCTTTTCCGGATTTAGGGTTGCAGAGGCTTAGGGCTTAGGCTTAGGGCTTAGGGCTTAGGGCTTAGGGCTTAGGGCTTAGGGCTTAGGGCTTAGGGCTTAGGGCTTAGGGCTTAGGGTTTAGGGTTTAGGGTAGCCCAGCGAGCCCGATGCCTGTAATTCAGGAGTTAGCAGCTTGGGGCACCGGGTACAGAGGTTTTCGAGGCTTAGTTTAGGGTTTGGGGCTTAGGGGTTCAGGGGTTTAGGGAGCAGGGTTTTGGGCAGTTTCGGGGTAAAACCCTATAATTAACGTCTGTGCAGAAGCCCTGGTTCCTTTATGTCCCCCGAATAGAAGCCGTTTACATGCTGCCCCGCCTGAACTCCCATCCTCAAGATTTTGCAAGCTCACAGGGCTTAGCGGTTCAGGGTTTTGGGTTTAAGGGTTTTGGGGTTTTGGGGGTTTGGGGTTTTGGGGTTTTGGGGTTTTGGGGTTTTGGGGTTTTGGGGTTTTGGGGTTTTGGGTTTAAGAGTTTAAGCTTAAACCCTAAACCCCTAAACCCGAACCCCATACCCCGCAGCAAGCACCCCAAAGCTAGACCAGAAGTTGAGGACTGTCAGGCGGAATAGGCTTCGACATGCCAAGCCTGGACCGTAAACCCTGCACCACTAGGACCCAGAGCAGGCCCTTGGCCCTTATTTCCTTTTTTTGGGGTTGGGTTTCCCTTAATACCCCCCTTAAACCGAAAAGGGTACTGCGTCCGCGGAAAGATTGCGAGTGTTCCTTGCAATGGCAGGGGCAAAGGGGCATAACATGCTGGGACTCGATGTGTCCACTGCTTTCCTCTTCGCCAGGCTTGAAGGGGAGGATGTCATCGTCAGCATGCCTGAGGGATGTCGGGGTTTGGGAGGTGAAAAGCTGTACCTCCGCCTCAAAAAGGCACTATACGGCCTCAGGTCCGCCAATGAACCAAGCACCTTGCGGGACGGCTGGAGCGGTTGTTCTCGCTCAAATCTTGCCCGATCGAACCCAGGACTGCAGTCCGAGCCCTAGAGGCCTTCAGCTCTCATCCTTCGAAGTCCTCAAACCTAACACCCTAAACCTAAACCAACCCCAAGGTTTCAAACCCCCGCCCCGCTCCTCCCCGGTGCACTGCAGGCCCCTCTGAAAGCTCGCGGAAAAACCTGGGCCCGGCGTTTGCCAGGCCTGAAAGGTTAGGGTTTGCAGGGGTTTAGGGGTTGCAGTTTAGGGTTTAGGGTTTAGGGTTTACGGTTAGGGACTACTTGGTACGAAGGCTGTCCTGATCATTGGGTTTTTTTGACCAACGACCCTACTCCACAATGTGTATTTTCTTTTGTTGGGAGGGGGAGGGTAGTGTTATGATGCGGTTAGAGGCTTCCGTTGGGGACGGCCTAAACTAATTAATTTTGGGAAAACAATCCAAAAACCATAGGAATGAAAGTGAAAAAAACATGCAAAAACATTAGGAACGCATAAATCGATCGAAAAGTCGAAGTCTTCTTTTTTCCGAAAAAAGTAGGAAAACAATGGCATTCCAATTAGGGAAAAAATGGCCAAAAAGTGAGGATCAAATGGGTCATAAAATGAAGAAAAAAGGGAAGCCTAGGAACATATAAGAACCACAGAGACAGACATAAAGCAGAAGCAACGAATAAAGCCAGGAACATGGGGTAGATGCTGAAAACAAGAAACCATGCAATAAAGCAGAAACACCATAGCATCTAGAGTACAAACAAGCAACTCAACAGGAACACAATGAAGGAACACATAGATGTGATCCTTTGAATTGGCCATGGGGCTTTCAATTTGTCGCAATCAATGGAACCCAAGAGAGGATTCAAGATAAAAGCCAGGAAGCAACAGAGAGCTTTAACCTTATAGCAATGTGCGCAGTGACGCCACCCATGGACCACAGGATATAGGACAACAGATACATTCAGATAGAGCCATCGATGCAAGCAACCAGATGGGGCTTTGAGACCGCAACTGGAAGGCACCGTGGGGAGAGCTCCTAAAGGACTCCTGGGGCTGCTAGGACACCAGGACAAGACAAAAACCAGCGAAGGTCACCCCAGCATTTTAAACCCCAAGCCCTGAGCCCAGAATCTTCAAACCCCTGCGCCTTTTTTTTTTTCAAAGCGTACTGATGCCAAACCCCGCGCCCTGAAGCCCCAAACCCAAACAGGCAGCAGGGCAGCTAGCAGGGCCGGTGGTCAGGGGATATGTCCTGGGCGTTCTCGCTTCGGGGGGCCAGGCTGCTTCCGTTTTGGATGGGTTCGGATACAGGTAGGCTAGACTAGACTGCTAGACTGGGTTGCATTTCAAGAGACAAGAATAGGTTTGCGTTTTTTTCGCTTCATTGGCAAAGCTTCTGTGCTAGACTCAGCTAGCTTGCTAGAATAATTAGCTGGCAGAGGTGTGTGTCCTCCGCCGCAATGTTGGGCCAAGCAGGGAGTGGGTGGGCGGGGGTCCCGAAGCTGTGACCTCAGCCGTGAGGACTGTGACTGTGACTGTGCTGCCACACAGCGATACGAATCTGTTTTTTTTGCGTTTCTGAGCTGCTGCTTCTGTGTGGCGGCGCAGAGCTTGGGAGTTTTTTTCAAGAACATGCTGTCCAAGTTGCACGGGCAAGGGTTCTCAGGGAAGAGCCAGACTGCGTTAACGCAAGCCAGCTTGTGTGCTTTGCAAATCGAACTGGAGTGCGCTGCCGTGCGAGAAGCTGAGCAAGTTCGTGACCCATCAGAGTCTAGCGCTGAGAGTGGCTCAGTTGGAAGTGTCCCATTGTCTGCGCAGACTTCAGACGAACCTTGTCTCATAAGCCTGAAGAAGCCTCAGCCAGCCTACGTCCCAAACTCAGCCGGAAGCAGAAAAGCACCCCATATACCGGAAGTGAAATAAAGACAAGTAGAGGGATCAGAGGCCCTTCACTGCTTTCTTGGGACCCACCCCCCAAAATAGAGGCCCTTCACTGCCCCTGGACGCCCCGGAAGCTCGAGGGATTAGAGAGGCCCTTCACTGCCCTCTCAGGCCCATCCTGGAACCGCCGGACGCACGAGGGATTAGAGGCCCTTCACTCCCCAGAAGCACGAAAGATTAGAGACCCTGCATTTTCCGGAAGCACAAGGGATTAGAGGCCCTTCACTGCCCTCACAGACCCTCAACCCCGCAAGCACGAGGGATTAGAGCCCCCACTGCTTATTCGGGAGCCCCGGAAGCACGAGAAAAAACTGCCCTTTCAGGCCCTCTTAACCGAGCACAAGGGATTAGAGGCCCTTCACTGCCCTTTCAGGCCTTTCAGGTTCCAGCGCGAACCCCGCAAGCAAGGGACTAGAGGCCCTTCACTGCCCTCTCGAGCCCTCCCACCTCCGCACACCCCGGAAGCAGGAAGGATTAGAGGCCTTTCATCAGCCCGCACCACCTGGCACCCGAGAAGCGCTCTACCCCCCCCAAGCATGAGGGATTAGAGGTGCTTCACTGCCCTCGGACAGCTTGGAAGCACGCTCCCGCCCTGGGACCCCCGCCCCCCCCCCGGAAGCATGAGGGATTCGTGATTAGAGTCCCTTCACTGAACTATCTTCTCTGCTGCTTGCTTTGAACGTCACGTTGTCTTCGTTCTTGTTCCACGGTCTAGATCCCTAGTGTCAGTCGTAATGCGTGTTTGTCTTCCTTAGCTGCAGATGGGCCGACCGCGAAGGACATACACAGCCCACCAAGCCTCGAGCTTCTAGATTCTAGATTGTACATTCTATTTAGTCTATCGACTCTAGACTCCTAGGGTCCTAGACTCTATCTCGACTCTAGAAAGACAGTGTCACATGCTTGCAACGGGTCGGCAGAATTTCGTTTGGACCCTGAAGCCTTAACCTCAGGAGTGGTATGTCTTCCAGCTGAAACTTTTGCTCCGCCACATCAAGCCTGGGGGCAAGAAGCGTCGCAGCCCGATCACCTTGATGTCAGCATGCACAGCAAGCTTCGCTGAAGCTTCTGTTCTGCAGGCGAGTTAGAGTCTGAGTCTGTTAGAGTCAGTGAAGCTGTGTCGTCTTGAGTGGGTAGGAGGGCAGTGGCTGGTGCTTGGAGGTTCATGGGTACTTGCAGCCCCACTTAAAAAAAAAGTAGAACTGTACTTATAAGCTTGAAAGCCCCCGAGGTCCCCGAAGTAGGTTGTATGTGGGCTTACAATTGGGATGATAGGGGCCCGTGAGCCTCCAAGAGCGCAATGTGGAGGTGACCCACCTTCATGGGACGTTCTTGGATCAGACACTTGAACTCCCGTGCTTGCACCACCAACATGCAAGTGAGTGCAAGCTCCAGGCGTGCGATCTCTGTGTGTTCGGGACGCCGTGCAACGCGTTCAGCGACGCAGGGGTCAAGCGATACCGCAGCGGGTCCATAGCGAGGCACCCCCTATCACAAATTACCTTCCGCGACGCAAAGAATATGGTGGTGAAAGGCAACCACCGGTGCATAGTCATGGAGCAAGTGGAGGGATTTAACAAGCCGGTGTGCAGTGATGCCTCCCAGCTGGAGCCTACCCCAATGCAGACGCCAGGGCCTCATGTGATCAGCGTAAGCGTGTTGTTTCAGTGATTTGGTCACGCTGTCAGTCAATGTCACAATGTGCTGTGAATGGTCTGACTGGAGCTCCGCGTGTGTTGTAAGTTGTAAGCGTAACCGTTACGTAACCTCGCATATGGTATGGACATACGACAGGTTCCTGCAGTCCTAAACTTTGAAGCAGAAGGTCCAAGGGCAACAAGTTTTAATTGATATTACGCATACAGACATCTCCAAAGTTTCAGACCTGTACTTGCACGTGGCCCAGGTTCCTATATGACGTCAACGTGGGCATCAAGGAGCAGCAGGCCCCAGGCTATTGGATCATTGTCTTGAAGGCCAGCTATTCGGATTGGGTGAAGCTCCACAGGGACAGGACTGTTGTGCTTGTCAGCTTGTGTTTTAATTTCGCAAGTCAGTCGCAAACTGCTGGTCAGTGTGAGCCACATGACATGCTGAAGGCTTATGGCTGGAGTGGGACTAGCAGAGTAGAGGAGACTCAAGCAAATTCCTGAACCAGACAAATAGACCCAATAGACTTCTAGCCTATCAAGGTTCCAGTCCCAGCAAGAACAATTGATTAGATTAGATGATTAGACTTTTGAGGCCTCTTTTCTGTGGGAAATGGCTTACATTGGCTTTCACTTCCAGTTTGGATTGTGGTTATCTTCTTAGAAGCTGTTTTCGCATCATATAGCAATTTTACATTTTGCTTTCAGCGCATGGCTGGGCGGCCTTGTGGAAGAAGGGAGTTCCGGCAGCTCTTGCGTTCGTTGAGGGAAGATGGAGAGGATGACTCGGCTGATGAACCCCACACGATAGAGCGTGCCCGGGAGGCAAAGGTCGCTCGTTCTAGCAGCACAGACCAGCTGTCAGATGCCAAAGGTGAGGCAGTCGGCCCAATGTCATGGATGCAGCTTCCCAGGTTTGCTCTGGGTTCAAACTTGCAGCAGCGGCTGGTAGAAACTGCTATGGCCTGCAGAAGGGCTGCAGAAGATGTTTGCAGCAGCACAAAGGCTATGGTCAACCGGTTCTTGAAGCAGAAACGTGCTGTTTTGAATGAGCTGGGTGAGGCGGAGATGCTGGAGTGCTCACGCTATCAGGTCCACAACGGCCTACAGCAAGCAGCGTGTTTCGTGGTGCTTCTCACAGGCTGGTTGATTGGTGCAGTGCTTCTGAGGATTGCGTCAATGGGCAGAAATTATGACTCTCCGTACCAGGCGCTGCTTCTATGCGTCACGCGCAAGTACGACGAAACACCGTCAAAGATTTCGGTTGCTTTTCAGGACAAGGACAAAGGCTCGAATGTGCAAAAGGAGTTCAACTCTACTGCCAAGGTCATGCAATCACGGCTTCAGATATCACTGCTGGTGAAGCACCGACAGTCTGGCGAGTATTGCTTCATGGAGTTTATGTTGCCTTCATGGCTGAAAGCTCTTGACCGCACAACTGCTGAGACTACCAAACAAGTCCAGCAAGCTCATTTGGGCTTGGTGCCAAGCCTGACTGAGTCGAGCAGAGCCTTTGGCTTGTACATTCATCAAGTCTGCACAGACAAGTATTCAGCGAATATAAAAGCAGAGAAGTCAATGCAGAGTGAGATGAGTCATGGGTGCATATCTCACTACACGTGCGATATTCACAAGGCTGCCCTTATACAAAGCAAAACCTTGAAGTTTGTCAGTGGGCACGTGAGCGCGCTGATTTCGGGCGCGCTTGCGTTTGGCGAGAGCGGATGTCTGCGCTTACTGAGGCAATCCCTGGAAGCAGTGCTCGAAGACAAAGTGAGGGTTCTGTATGGGACTCCCCCGCAAGATGGGTATACCGTGAGTTTCAGAAATGCGGTGCTGGATGCTTTTCTCCCAGTTCCGAAGGGCACTGTGCAGGACATCATGAAGTCCAAAGCCAAGAAGCGAGTTTTCATGCAGCGATGGATCGTTTCGTTCTTTTGCAATGATGACATCCAGGACACTACCCATGTCACTTTTTGGACGCATCACTGGCAAGTGGAGCGCCAACATGTTTTGCGCCTGATGCGCAAGTTTCTTGTGCCGGCTCTCCTGCCAGCAAAGCCACCTATGTTCTTTCGTTCGAAGTGGACTGGCTTTCAGCAATCCTACGAATACTTTGGGTTGCTGGCAACGTGCCATGGGCTCTTGCTGCCGACCATTGCGCACTACTTTTCTCAAGACCTGCCAGCCACAATCGCGCAGGAAAGAAGTGCTGATGATGCGCCCCCGCTTCGAGATGGACGTCAAGAGAGTGGGCCGGACGCCAGCGCGGATCCTTCTTCAGAAGCTGCGTTTCAGGATGGAAGATGAAAAAGAAATGGATGTTGTCACTGGCAACATTGACTGGAAAGAATTCCACGTCAAGATGAAGCAAAAGTTTCGGATGTGGGTGAAGACGGACCCTGGCGCAGTCCTCCTCATCATGGCCATGGTCATGAAGCCGTTGCTGAATTTGGTGCACCGTTTGCTTGCAAAGGGGTCGAAAGCTTGGGAGGACAATGAAAAGTTCAAGCAAGCCACGCAACAAGGCAGGACATATGTTGTCCTTGAAGCGTGCAGAATGACCGACTTGAAAACCTTCAGGCAGGAGCTCAACTCTGCTTTCGAAACAGAGATCCTCGGCATCTCACAAAAGAAGCACACGCTTCAGCATCAGGTTCTGGCTGTGCGCATGCTTTCCGCTGCTGCGTGCGCTTGCGAGTTTTACCTCCACAGTGCCTGGCGAGCCTATCCTGTGCAATTGTTTGCTGCTTTGGACGGAGACGACAAGCTGTTCAATGCGAAGCCGTGCTTGTTGTGTCCTCTTGCAAAGCAAATCCGGGAGAAGTTCCCGGATTCTGCCGCCATGGAAACAGAGGACTTCCAAGTGGTTTTGCGAGTTCTTGCGGCGCGATTCTCTCTCGATATCTCAGATTTAGAAAGCCGGCACGCTTCAACGCGGAGGATCAGCGCTGTGAAATCCGTGCAGGCAAAGAGGCCACAGCTGGCGTGTGTGAGCGCGGACTGGATCTGCAGATCCAACAGCAACGCTCGCCGCGAAGTCTTCATGGAAGCAGAGCCAAAGAGGGGCCGCAAGTCGGGAACTGCTGAGCCAGAGGAGGACAAACCGAAGAAGCACAGGGCGAACCCATGGCATGGGTTTCTCAGCGACGAGTGCAAGGGCAAGATCGCTTCAGCAGATGTGGACATGGCAAGTTTGGGTGAGCGGTTTCGAAATTTGGACAAGGAGACACGGGCGCAGTATGTGGAGAGAGCCAAGCTGGCGAAGCTTGCGTATGAGCGGAACTTGCCCAAGCCATATGGACAGCCTGTGGATCCGCAGGCCTATTTTGCAAAAAGCCGCAGTTCCAGCAGTTTGGTACCTGCAGAGATGGGTGGCCTTGCCGCTGAGTTCGACTCTGGCATGAGTCTTGTGAAGTCCCAGCAAACTGAGCATGATGCGGCGCTGAAGAAGTGGCAGAGCGAGGTTGTCAAGACTTTGCGGGAACACAAGGAGGATGAAACACATCTTCAGCAATGTTTGGCAGATTGTCCTTGTATGATGTCTTCGTATGGTCCGGCTCTGGTGGGCGTACATGGTGGGCGCGTGCACGTGCCAGCAGATGATTTTGCAGAGGCGCCTGTAACAGTAGTTTCTGGGTTTCTTTCCTAACCCCTACCGTAGCTGCGTAGCTGAGCCGCTGAAGTCGTACCAGTCCTCAGAGGCGCCGTAGCCGCTCCCATAGCCATAGCCGTAGCCGCCTTAGTTTGTTGACGTAGAGGAGTATCTTCGTAACTTTAGCAGTTTCTAGCGTATCTCCCAACCTGCTTAATTGTCATTTCTGTCTGTTGAGTGCTACTGTTACAGTGCTTGTTGGTGCGGTGCTCCTCTATAACCTATATGTCTTTTTTCACCTCTAAGCAACCGCGCAAACCACGAAAAGCAAACTTTGGGCAGGTGCTCTTGAGCAGAGGCCAGCGCAGCGACTTCAGGGCCAATTTGGTAACAGAATGGGAACGCATGCACGAACTTTGCGTGCATGACGAGCAGACAACAATCCAGGGGGATGAGAAAACTGGTACGGTTTGCGCTCGCCTTGGCATCTGTGTTTGTGAAGGACTTGGTTTGAAAGCTCTCCGGTGTCATCGACGGTTGGTCGAGCTGCTACGTCCGCAATTCACGCCAAGGAGGAAAAGGAAGAAGAACACTGCTGCTCCAGCCCCGATGTCCCAACTTGAGAAGGATCGACAAACAGCTTTGGCAACCCATCGCAGGCTTTTGCAGGAAGGGTTCATCGTCTTGCGGCTGGAGCACAAGCCTGAGGTGCGTTTTGCGACAGGGTCGGAAGCGCCATTTCAGTTTCTCAGCCCTGCCTGGACGAACATGGCTTTGCGGTCCTTAGGAACCACAGCCCAGCCAGATGAGCTGCCGACGGTGTGGATTCACCTGGGGCACTTGAACTTCACTACTTGGAGCATGGCCGTCCTTGTGCTTGAAGAAGACCCGGAGCCCAGGGCTGACGGTCTTTTGCGCCTTGTGGTGAAGCAGCCGTACAGGGCCTGTGATGCTTTATCATGTTTCCTGGAGTGTATGGATTTCTCTGTGAGCTGGAACGTAACCGTCTACAACATTGTCAGTGACGATCGTGTCCTCACTTTGCAGGAGATGGTGCCCAATTGGGTTCTTGTTCGTCCACTTCCCAGCATCTCCAGCGCTTGCTTCTGGAAAGGGTGGGAAGTGGAAGAAGACATACGCAAGGAGCAAGAGATGGCCAAAGAGCGGAACCGCAAGAGGAAGGCGCAGTCAACTTCCAAGCCTTCCTCTGCCACTTCCAAGCATGCCAGGGAAAGATTGTCGCATGCCTTCGCAGCTGCTCACAGGGCAGATGCAGCGCTTTCTCTGGAAGACGCCGGCAACGTTGATCCTGAGTCTGATGTTGAGGCCGTTGAGCCACAGCCCTTTGCAGGGCAAGAGTTCGACGCAGAGGACCAAGCAGACAGGGCCGCGGCTGAAGAAGATATCTTGAAGTGCAACTTGGAGATTGAGTCTGAGGCAGGGAGCGGGCAAGAATTCTCCGACTTATTCCACAAGGAGTTGGCGGAACAGCTTGAGGGGCTTGACGGCTTCCTACATCCCGACGGCGAGGGTGCCAACGCAGATGTTGCCGACGCTGCTGGTCCAGCAGACCAGGACTGTGTTCCGCGCATTGAACATGAGTCTAGAATCTAGAATCCAGAGTCTGGAATCTGGAATCTAGGTGGAGCCTAGCGGCCTAGCATCTAGAACACCCAATTAGATGCCTTAAACTGCTATGACATAAGTGCGCTGCCCAGCTGTGAAATTGGACTGCTACGTAGAGGTGTTAACTTGTAGCTCCTTTTCTCCATCCAGGCTCCCATAGGCGCTCGGCCCCAGGCCCTCTTCAGGAATGTGTTCTGAACACCTTGCATGAATCAATGGTGGCTTGTGTGAAGGTGCAGCGGTCTGATCCTTTCTGGCAAGCTTTTACTAAACATATCCTACATTCCGAAAAAAAACGCAGAAGCGCCAGGCCTTGAGTCAAGAGGGTTCGTGGGCCCAGCTCTGCTAGGCGGCGTTCCCTTGCAATCCCTGAAATGACTGAAAACGCAAGTTGCATTCAGGAGCTGCCATCTTCAAGTTCTTCTGCGCCTTCGCCTTTTGTGCCCAGGAGTGGAGCAGCCCCGCACGTAGAGGCAGAACGAGTTTGAAACAACTCGCAAACAACCAACGCAGCATGTTCGAGTTTGGGAACGGTCGTTCTACATATCGTCCTAATCCTAATCATCCATTCTTGCAAATTGGTTGCTTTTACCCCCAGGCGGCCAGAGGCTCTTCTGCGGTTGATGACCCCCCGCTGGCGGAAGTTCCTGGAGTCCCTGACACAGACACCAGGCTCGCAACCCGATGCTCGAACTCAGCTCACCAACTCCAAACGCAAGTCGTGTGAGCCCAAGCCAGAAAATTGATGCGATTGACTCTAGACTGTCAAACCTGAAGATTGCCAGAACGTCACATCTCCACACCCTCCCAGTGTACTTGGCTTCTGCCGTGTTCTATTCGAACCCAATCGGTCGTGTCACTTGCTGAGGAAGACGAGGAAGACGATGCCGCTGGTGAGGGTAGGCCACGCAGAGCCCCGCGGCCCACGACTGTTGTGGTGCTACCTGATGGCCTGGGTGAGATTCGCTACAACAGTGAGCAGAAGAACTTTGTGGCGATTTGCCGCAACAGAGCACACGCAGCTGCGTCTGAGGCTGAGTGCAAGAAGACGCGCACGAGCAACCCGGCTTCGAGATCCTTAACCAATCCACACCAAGGCAGACCGCTTGGCTTGCTAGTCGGATGGCTTCGCTGTGGGCATCAGCATGCAACGGGTGCCAATCACAAGGCTGCGATTTCGCCGCTTTGCACCAACAGAGTTGAGCGGGATGCGTCCAGAAGATGGTTCTACGAGCACTGCAGCGGTGCAAGAGACATATCCAGGTTTGAAAGGGAGAAGCATGAAGATGAGGGGTCAGAGCCAGAAATCATCAAATGATGATGTGAGCAGGGCAGCTTTGCAAGAAAAAAGGGCAGCTGGGCATGGGCATTGCGGTTTGATTTGTTTTTGGACCTCTGCAGAACTGCCTTCTGCTTCATGTTGCATAGTGAGGCATAGTGTTCGTTCCAGATCTCATGTGGTTTCACGCCTGGCGATTCGCAGGATTTATATCGTTTTCCTTCACAAGACCTACTACTCAGAGAATGACGCCAAGAAGTTCCGCAAGACCTATCAGGTCAGAGCGCCAGAGATTCCTCATTTCTCTTGTTGGGTTATGAGTCTTGGCAAACTGTTACCTGGTAATTGGGGTCGGGGTGTGTCTCTGCTGGTGCATGCAGAGTGAGTCTCTAAACACAATTTCTGCGCTAGCACTTTGGGGCTTCGGGCCTGACACTCGACAGAGATTGCGCAGGACTTCGTGGGCGTTTTGAGGACGCAGTCCCCAATGGACATGGAGCAGCTGCTCCTCCCGCTGGACAGCTCAGAGCGTGTTATGGCCCTGGAGAAGTTGGAAGCAAGGGCCACTTGATTGACTAGAGCGTCTGAGTAGTGAGTAGTGAAGGCTTTCAAGGTTGATGGACAAGAAATGCAAGAGTGTGCGCTGTCTCAGGCTGTAGAATCTCTAGAGTCTCCTAAAGCCGGGTCCGCTGCCTTAAACCCAAACTCGAAACCCACACCCAAAACCCGCCAGCGCTCACAAACAATGTGTCCCTTGTGCTGATAGCACTGAGCGGATTGGCCTGAGCCTTTGCTCTCTTGTGCCGAGGCCTGGGGCCTGGGAGGGTGGAAGGGATGAGCAGTGAGTAGTTGCCATTTGAGCCATGGCCCTAGGGCCGTCAGCTGAATTTTTTTGGGGGTTCCATTTGGCATCCTATGTTCTTTGCATTTTTTGTTGACTCCGTTGCTACAGCCCAATTTCGTTCCCATTTTCTCCGCTTTTTTGTTGGGGCCTGTGTCCTGTCTCCGTCGCATTTTTTCTGTATTTTCGGCCTCGCAACTGGATCGAAAGTCCTTGTCCTGTGGTTTTATTTCTCATATTTTCCTTTTTTCTTTGCGTTTTTGGGTTTGCTAGGACCACCCAAACGCCTTCCAATATCCTATTGTTCTCCTTTTTTTCTCCTAATATTGACCATCTTTCTCTTAAAAAAAGAGGAACAAATGAGAAAAAAGAGCAAACACTTGGGTTTCTTAAAAAACTTAAAAATACCCTCAGGCTTCCTTATTTTCCGACTTTTTCCCTACTTTTTTCCTACTTTTTTCCTATTATTTTCCTACTTTTCTTCTAAAAAGTAGAGAAAAAATAGGGAAAATATAGGAAAATAATAGGAATACAGCCTTTTGGCTGGGTATTCCCAAAATGAGCAAATTTTGCGTTAAAAATGGCACACGTGTGGGAAAGACGTGGGAAATAAAAGGAAAAAATAAGCAGCGGGAATCCAAAAAAAAAGAGAGCAAACCGGGCAAAGCTAAGAATGCCACCCGAAAAAAATGCAAACAAAAAAGGCTGCACATTACGTGAAAAATAGAAGCGAAAGTGAGCCCAAGAGGGAGGTCTGGTCCAGGACCCGAAAAAAAAGGAAACAAAAAGGACCCAGTAATGGAGGCCACAGGCAGAGTTTGGCAGTGTTGCCTTTTGTTTGGCTTTTTTGGTTGGTCAAGTAGAAGCGAACAGCGTGCTGTTTGCTTGCTGCGTGGCTCCCTTAGTACTTAGCTTGCGGGTGCGCAGAGCCGCCGACCAAAACAAGCCACCGGACTCCTGACCCAGCGATGCCTCCGAAAGCCAAGAAGGACTGGCCTTACTGAGATGTGTAAGGAACGACATGTGTGCATAGTGGTGTGCAAAGTCGTGGCAGCAGCTATTTTGCAAACTGCTTCGCTACGCCCACTAGGACTAGGACCCACTATCAGTTAGCCCCTAACGAGCTCTGAGCTTGGTGGCCAGGACGAGGTGGACGATGCTAGAAGCATGCGGTCTTCAACGCGCGCTTCTAAGAGGTCTAGAAAATTTGCTCCCAGATGCTACAGATGCGGCGCGTCGTCCGAGGACCCTGGCAGGGGTAGTTCCGGCTAATTCGTGAGATATGGATCGCTTAGCGTTGGGGCCTTGTTTTAAACCAGGCTTTCAGAATTCCATTGACCCAGACTTGCCTCTACGTGATGGCCTTCAGAGGAGGTTTGACTTGTTGTCTCGTTGCATTTAGCTTCGCCAGCTTGGCTCTCCATTACACTTTGCAGAAGCAGAATGAAGTGACGCTACCGCTACAGACCTTTGCTGACGCAGTCCTGCTTTCCACATCGCCCCAAAGACTTCAAACGTAGCCCTAAACTGTCCGGGTCCTATAGTTCTAGAAGGCTGCACTATGGTCACTATGGTTCCTATAGCTTCTTCTAAACCCTTCTTCCTTCAAGTCCCCGAGCCTTAAGTTCGTGCAGGAGACCGTCATGGCCAGTGAGGACAGCTGCGGGATCAAGGTTAGCGACGCATGCTTCAATTGCTGTAGCACCTGGGGCGAGCTTCACCCTGGTGAACCCTGGTCCGCTTGTTGCAAGAAGAGTCTCTGCTGAGCTATAGCTAGGTTTTTACAGCTTCTCGCTACACAACTATGGTGATTGCCTGGTGCATGAGGCTTAGGGCAGGCCAGCGCTGCCACAGACGGCAGAAAGTGTAGAGCATGATGTGGTCACAGTGCAGTCAGATTCAATGGTGTACCCTTGTATTGCCCTGTACGCACGTGGAGAGGACAGTCTGTAGAGTGTAGACTGTACCTATAGTTGTGTAACAATCCTGACTCGTGAGATTGGTAAGGAAGGATGAGAACCAGGGCGACTGGCTGGAGAAGTTTGACATCGCTTGCAAGGTGCATGCAGGCGAGATGGACTCGGAGGTTCAGAGGCCCGCTGACGTCAAGGACTTCCAGACACACATGTACGAAGTGTTCCAGGAATTCGCCCTCCTAACGGAGGGGGAGTTCTTGGAGATATCGGAACTGTCTTCGCTGCCAAAGGGAGTGATGAAGGCCGAACCGGTCAAGTTAAAGAACGCTCTGGGCGAGCTGGGCCGCTTCTTCCTTGTGAGCATGAAGGGCCTGGACTGCTCAACGATACACTCGCTGCAGCGAGTGAGATTCTCCTGCCGTGCTGGCATATGCATGGATGAGATGCTAGTCATCGCTGCAAAACAGCTTCAGGATGATCAAGCCCAGACGCGTTTTGAGTACAACTTGGAACAACAGGCAGAGACTTTGCCTTTGAAGGCCAAGGCCTTGAAGGACCGCGCCTTCGACACCGTGGCCTCGCTGAAGGCCCAAGTTCTCAAGGAAGCGGCCAAGAAGGGACTGGACCTGACGAAGTCTGCAGCTGACGGCTCCAAGTCAAAGGGGCCAGCAAGGGACCACAAGTCTGTGTCAGAAGACGAGGACTCGGAGGTCCAAAAAAAGAAGGTTGTGAAGGCTTCGTCATCCAGGCTTCAGGAGAACCAGAGGCCAAAGGCCAAAGCCGTTCCGAAGAGGAAGGCTGAAAAGAAAGAGGATGATTCCGACGAGGGCGTCGGGGGGGCGTCCTTGACAGCGGCACCATCCTCCCAGATGCCACTCTCTCCAGTGTGGTCGACGAACTGAAGCAGTCCCCGCGTTGCTTCATGAACTTGTCCGTTGGCCGCATTCTGCGGGGAGAGAAGCTCATGCGGTCTGTCGACGCTGCCGGGTTCCCAGTGAGGGTTGCTTTGGGGCAGTGAGTTTGATCATGTGTCTTTGGGACTTTAGGCCCATGGCTGCGAATTGGGGATCATGGAATGGGGCTGTACTGCTAAAGCGAACATGGGCTCTAACCTTCCGCAGTGTCTTCAATCTAAAAACAACTCCAAGTGTCACCTACCTTGCCTACAAGTTCTGCGATGCAGCAGAAAGATGTCGTGTGTGCTGTGTATGCTCTGATGCGTACTTCCTATTAAAGTAGATGGTGGGGTGTATCAATAGCAGCGCGATCCCATGCTTGAAGTTGAAGTGAGGCCCGTGGAATCTGCGACAAAATGAAAGCAGAGGGTCGCTTCGCGTATCGCTTCCTTGAGAAAGTGATCCAGTCCTGTGAGCTGGCGAACGGGTTGGCCAACTCGATGTTGTCATTGTCAAGGAGAGACTTGAAGCTTTCCTGCACGCAGCTGCAGGAAAAGGGCCATGTGCTTCCACACTCCATGCGGCTCGTGCTGAGCAAGAAGATTGTCTCCTTCCTCAGCCAGGACCTTGTGGACACCCTGAAGGTGAAGGACGCGGCCGAGAGAAAGAAGAAGCAGCAGCCCATGGTCGAGCAGCTCATTGGGGTTCTGAGTGTGTGGACATGCTGTGATGAGAAGGATGGCTGGACTTTTGCCAATCCCAGCTTTGCAGTTCTGGCTGCAGAGCACCAAGCAGACCTGCAGGTGGACACCAGCGAGGCCATGGACGTGGATGCAGGGGAAGATGCTGAAAGGCTTGCAAGGTCCAAGATGATGAACGAGGCAGAGCATTCAAAAGTCCAATGTCAAAACACACAGTGACAGACACTACGCGCACACCCATATACTCACACACGCACACGCGCACACGCGCACACGCGCGCACGCGCACACGCGCACACGCGCACACGCGCGCACGCGCGCATGCACGCGCGCACGCGCACACGCGCACACGCGCACACACGCACACGCGCACACACACACACACGCACACACCCACACACACACACCCACACACACACACACACACACACACACACACACACGCACACGCACACGCGCACGCGCACGCACACCGCACGCACTCACTCGCGCGCGCCGCGCGCGCGCACGGCGCACGCGCACGCGCGCACGCGCACGCGCACGCGCACGCGCGCACGCACACGTGCACGCACACGCACACGCACACGCACGCGTGCGCGCACGCACACACGCACGTCAGTCGTTAGGTCGCAGTCGAAGATATCTGCAAATTGAGGCGGAAGGTGGGTATGTGTGTTCAGCCATTCTTGCAGGAAATCCAGGAGGCCATGCTCACTTCCCTGGCCAACAATGCGTTCATGTCTCTCTTTGACGTGGCGACCTTGGAGAGCCAGAAGACCGAGCTTCTTCTGAGCATCTCTGAGGCGTTCATGAAGCCGTATCTAGCTTGGCAGCAGAAGCTCAAGAAGTTTGAGGATGACATCGAGAAGGGTGAGAAGGATGAGGAGGCTCAGGAGGTCATCGCGAAGGATGAGGAGGCTGAGGCTGTTGAGCAGGACGCGGACATCTTGCCTGGAGCCCAGGATGGTGCCGCGAAGCTCAAAGACGTGTTCGGTGCCTTGGTGGTGCTCTTGAATCCCCTGCCGAAGGCTTTCGGTCTGGATCTTGCTCTTGTCTCGAACCTCATCAATCCAGACGACGCAGTGAAGACAAAGGACAAAGACAAGGGCAAGGGCAACTCTTTCGCAAAGGCTGTTGGGCTTTGCTTGCAGGGAGCAGCGTGGGAGAAGCGAGTGGACGAGGTCTTGAAAACCGCAGCCCCAACCATGAAGCACGCAGACGCAGTCTGCAGCTTGACCGAGGCGCTTCAGAATGAGACTGGCACTGACGTCTCGGACACTCTGCGCCAGGCCATGCGTCAGTTGAAGGACTTCAAGCGCCAACTGCGTCAAGGTGCAACAGACTTGTTGGAGAAAGCTGTGGCCAATCGAGTCAAGTAGATCGCCGACTACACTATCAAGCTGGCCGGGGTGGAGAACCTGCCCGCAGACCATGTTGAGATTCTCCTGCAAGGGCTGGAGGCCTCCAACATGTTGGAGTTGCAGACGGGGGTGAAGCAATGGAGCGGGAAGATGGCAAAGCGGCTGGGATGGCAGCGGCTTCGATCCATTGTGGATGACCTGCAGACAGTGTCGCCAGGGGGAGTCCACGTCGAGTTCAACATTCCGTACGCAGACGTCAAGGACCTGTTGGAAGGTGTCGGCTCTCAGCCTGGCAACGATGAGGATGTGGAGTGTGTCCAGGAGTTGGCCAAGTACATGTTCAAGGACATTGCTGAGAAGGCCAGCTTAGAATTGCAAGGACTTTTGACACACTTGGGCCATTATTCGGCCTAAACCTATTCGAACAGGATTGAAGGCCTGGGGCCTGGCACCTAAATACAAAAGGGAGTTAGAGTCCAATGTGTTGAGTCTAGCTTCGTCGCAGACAATTTGGATTCGTAGCTGTGAATGTAGAATGCCGCAGCCGGAGGGGGCAACTGGCAGTGTATCTAATAAATCTAATGAGTGTAGTGTTATTGCCAGCCATCTGCAGGTTTCAGAGCGAATCACCCTCGAACTTGCGGACGTTGACGTTGCCACGCGTGTCGTCGCGATAGGGTTCGAAGCCGCCCCGAGCAGCCAGATGTGGATGAAGCAGATTGCGTGGCTCAAGGATGCAGTTCACGTCCTCAGACAGGAAGCAAGATGGGTCAAGCTTGGGAGGAACACAGACGCCCGACTGAAGGCAGATGTGAAGTCTGGTGTTCTTTTGGGCTACTTGAAGCAGGTGGAAGTGCTCAACTCGAACGCAGAGACCGTGCGAAAGTCAATGGAGGTGGATGTTGGGCACGACGAGAAGCCTCCAGTGGACTTCACAAGCATTCGCGCCTTGCTGATCAGCCCGGAGGTGTTAGAAGGACTCACCAACTTAGCCCAGACATTCAGTGAGAATGTGAAGCAGAGTCTTGGGTTGCTCTCGGACTGCACGCACGACAGGCATCACGGAGCAGAGCTGTGGAAGCTGAAGTTGCAGGAAGCTACCTCTGTGACAGAGAACGACATCACGACTTGCGCGTCCTTGATGCTTGCAGACATCAACATGGACCCCCTGGATGGCATCCTCGCTGGTCTGCTCGAGGCAGGCTGTTAGCAGTATTCTAGCAGCTAGCAGTCGGCTGGCTAATGATATCTGGAGAATTTGCTGGGCCTGGTGGACGTCTGTCTTATGTCTTAAGCCAGCGTTTGAAGCCTGGACTGGACTTGTAGTGTGTAGCTTCCCCTTTGCCATGTGGGCCATATAGAGAGTTTATCTTGTTGGGTTGTGCAACTTGTGATATCTGATAGCTATTCCCAAACGGCAAGCCAAGGTGAATAGCACCAGGGATTTGATTTCTGTTGCTTTTGACAGGTGCTCAATTCCTCCAGCGATCTCTACTCGAAGGCCAAGTTCTTGTCGAAGGTTTGCCCAGATGATTGCAAAGGCTTCTTGGAGACCCTGAAGGTTGCACATCACAATGGAAAGACGCAGCACAAGCTTGCAATGATCTTCAAGTCAGAAGGCCTCCTCGCTTCTGCGATCTTGGAGAAGGATCCCCAAGCAAGGACTCAGCTGGTGCGCAAGGAGATGGCCGCTCTCACCGGAAAGGTTCGGGGTGTCGGGACAGAGGACATTTTGCCGGATTTGTTGGCTGTTGCGCAAAGCAAGCTCTCTTAGATTGATTTTGATTTGACGGAGTCAGCTCTTGTTAAGCAGAAGCCTGTGAGTCTAGCGTGGCTACAGTGTGTATGGCAGCGTGCTTACTGTCATAACTAAGATGGCAACAGGCCCGGGAGCATGTGCTTCTGCTGCTTTTAAAAGGCTGCCTTCATCTTGCGTCTTGCTCACCGCTGGATTAGCGCCACAGGCCCTTCAGGCTTGCCAGCTCCAGATTCATAGGCTTGTTAACTATGATGTGCTGCTATGGTTCCAAAATATCGCAGGTAGCTTGGGAACCAGGAGCTTCCTGAAGGACACGGCGTGCAAAAGTGCAAGCTCAAGTGCTTGAAACTTCGAAGGCGCCATGTGTGGCACGTGTGTGGTGCAGAAAACTTGGGAGGCCTTAGGCTGACTTTCTCCTGAGTTAGAAGTCCTGAGGTCTCCACTCCATCGATTTCATGTTCCTAGTGGCGGCTTGCGAAGTGCAACAGCACTATTTGCCTTGTCCAAGCTCAGGCATGGGGTCTGGATATGTTGGACAGTCACTATGCATGTTAGGTGCACACGATGCCCAGGGTAAGGTGTCCGTTGCAAAGACTCTTGAAGGCCCTAAGCACAAACTTTAGCAGGGCCGTTTCTTTTCTTAAGTACTCACGCAAGAGCAGTTTACAGCAGTTGACCGTCAGGGGCTTCGTGAGCTTAGGGTTAAGGCCATGTCTTGGAAAGGTTCAGGTCCAGACTTGGTTGAAAGGTCAGGGCGGAGCGCTCGGGGTTAAGTCGGTTGGGTAAGTTCAGGTCGGGGTTAGGCCAACGTCCATCTGAGCTGCAGAGAGGTCCAAAGTCTACGGCGGTATCTGGGGTCCAGCTACATCTTAGGCCTTATAGGTCCTAGGTGCGATGTGACCTAGTTGCCTGAAGCAGTTCTCCAGAGACATTGGCAAAATACGCCGATGCCACATTGAACAGGATGACGGATGACATTTGCGCCTGTGCAAAAGTTGATGCGTCAACCAGCTGTGTATCCAGAGTCAATGAGTCAACGGCTTACAAACTCACGAGCTCTTGACGTTCAGACCCTTGCGCTTTAACTGCCTCTTGTTGCTGGTGGCCCAACTAGTTCAGCTGCGTGACTATATTGATAAAGGACCTGATGTCAAAACGACGAGTTTGCAAGAAGTCCACCTTCCCTCCTTGTAGGTTCTGTGCTGTGGACCAAGACCCGTCAATCGCACTATCACTATCTGTCACCGCCAGGATATTCCTAGCGGCTCTAGCGGATACAGTAATTGCTCTCATCCTTGTTTTTTTCTCTCGTCGACTCTTGGCCTGATAAGCGCGAGGCTTTGAGGGTTTAGAGTTTAGTGTAAGTTTAGAGTCTCAGAGTTGAAAGATTATAGGACACATGGAGAAGCATTTCCTGTGATGTCCCTTCATTCCTGGTTCTTGCTCATCGCTGCTTCCTTGCACTTCTTGTTTTAACACCTTGCATTGTACTTTGCTGTGTTGAGCTGGGCTTGAACTAAATTAAATGTGGGTAGCTTTATCCTTGTTGGTCCCTTGTCATGGCTTTCTTAATTGTATTCTGATTGCTCTTCCTTGTGCGGCATGTTTCTTTCCAATATGTGTCCTTCGTTGACAACTTGCACCGCTGAACTCGTGTTCTTTGTGCTTGCTGGGGGCCTGTTTTGCAGATAAGGACACGTTTTTCACAAAAAGGGGGCGCCGCAACAAAACATCAAAGCTACACCCAAAAATCACCCAGATTCAGCCCGGAAGTAGAACAGCGTCCCCAACTCAGCCCGGAAGCAGAAAAGCACCTCATATACCGGAAGTGAAACAAAGACAAGCGCCGGGTAACCGAAGAAGGGCAGAGGGGTAAAACTTTCAGGGCTTCAGAGGGATTAGAGGCCCTTCACTGCTTTCTTGGGACCCACCCCCACAAGCATGAGGGATTAGAGGCAATTCGCTGCCTTCTCGGGCCCCCCCCAGAAGCACGGGGGATTAGAGGCCCGGCCCGGAAGCACGAAGGAGAAGCACGAGGGATTAGAGGCCCTTCACTGCCCGTTTAGCCGGACCGCCGAGGAAGGAGGGATTAGAGGCCCTCCCTCTCCACTGCTTTCAGGCCCTCCTACCCTGCAACCCCCCGCAAGCACGAGGGATTAGAGGCCCCCTGGCCCAGAAGCACGAGTGATTAAAACCCTTCACTGCCCTCTTCAGCTCTTACATTTTGCAGAAGCACGAGGGATTAGAGGCCCTTCACTGCCCTGTCAGGCCCTCCCACCCTCAAAAACATGAGGGATTATATAGAGGCCCTTCGCTGCCCTCTCAGGCCCTCCCATGGAACCCCGCAAGCACAAGGAATTAGAGGCCCTTCGCTGCCCTCTCAAGCCCTCCCACCCCTCA
Organism: Symbiodinium natans; assembly: GCA_905221605.1. Classification (NCBI taxonomy): domain Eukaryota; class Dinophyceae; order Suessiales; family Symbiodiniaceae; genus Symbiodinium; species Symbiodinium natans. The sequence continues at coordinate 169,155 of CAJNDS010002122.1, read as the reverse complement.
AAGCCCCGGAAGCACGAAGGATTAGAGGCCCGTCACTGCCCTCTCAGGCCTCCCACCCTTGACCCTGAAGCAGGAGGGATAAGAGGCCCTTCACTGCCCTCTCAGCCCGACCCATTAGAACCCCCCCCAAACATGAGGGATTGAAGCACGCAAGCTCCCACCCGGGCCCCCCCCCCCCCCCCCCGCGGAAGCATGAGGGATTAGAGTCCCTTCACTGAACGATCTTCTCTGCTGCTTGCTTTGAAGGTCACGTTGTCTTCGTTCTTGTTCCACGGTCTAGATCCCCAGTGTCAATCGTGATGCTTGTTTTTGTCTTCCTTAGCTGCAGATGGGCCGACCGCGAAGGACATACACAACCCACCAGCTTGGCCCTTGCCGCAACTTATGTGGCTACAGTTGCTGTCAGCTGGTTTGCGCTCGGTTCTTTTGCTTGTCCTTGATATATCACTTGGTTCCCTTCTTATTCCTTTTGTAGCCTTTTATTTTCCTAGTTTTTTTCCTATATTTTCCTTTTTCTCTCTAATGTTATGATGTCCTCTCGGTTCCAAGTTTTGCACTTTTCGTCTGATTTGTTTCGCATTTTTTGTCTAATTTGTTTCGCTTTTTTTGCCTAATTTGTTTCCAGCTCCTTTGGGCTCAGCGCTTTTTTTCCCTATGTTCAAGGCTTTTGTTTTCTACTTTCGTTTGGATTATTTTCGGATTCGATTTGGATTGAAAACCTAAATTAATTATTTTAACGATTTCCAAGGCCAAGCCTGTTAGCAGCATCATAAGGGTAGTGTCAGGTTTTTGGATTTAGGGTTGGGATGTTGCCCTGCTTATACGAACAGCCCTTATTAGGGATTATCGTACCCGCTATTCTCATTCCTATTAAGGACTCTTAGTATAAGGGGGAACATCCCATGAGGGCTTCGGGGCTCGGGCCGATCGAAAGCTTGGCTTGAGAGGTCGTCTGGGGTGGGCCTACCCCAAAGCCTAAACCCTAAACCTAACCCCTAAACCCTTATAGTGAGATGTGCGGCTGCAAGCGCACCCGAACCCGAATGCTCTTGTTTCGGGTTCGAGCTGAAGACCCTCTAAATCCGGGATCCCAAGCCCTAAGCCCTAAACCCGAAGCTATGGCTACGTAGCAAGGTTTGCGATTTCGATGTTCCCCCTTGTGCTAACAGTCCTGAATCGGAATTATAGTACCCCCTATCATAAATCCCCATTAAGGACTTTTAGTATAAGGGGGAGCATCCCAAGTTTGCGGTATCATAGACGTGTGATTTTAGCCTCTGAGCATTTTAGTGGTGCAGAGGGAGGACTCGGGCCGGCCTGGGATGGGGCCTCTTAGGGTTTAGGGTTTAGGGCTTAGGGTTTAGGGTTTAGGGTATATGGTTTAGGGTTTAGGGTTTAGGGTCGAAGCTTGAATCCTCTAATCGAGGGCTCGCGACGGGATGCAGGGACTGGGAGCAAAGCCATTTGGCAAAAGGGCTGCATGCCTGGGCTTTTTGTTGCAGAGCTCCAAGTCGCTTCCATATTCTACCATGTTTTCTTGCGTTTGCCTGCGCAGGGCTAAGGTGGGGTTTAGGCTTTGGGGCGTAGGGTATATCTTTCACAGGGATTTCAGGGCCAGCCTAGCCTCTATAACCCTCTCCCCAACCGTTTAGGGTTTTAGGGATTTAGGGCCCTGAAATCTCGAGGGTTTTGGGTTCGGAGCTTTTAGGTGTAGGTTTTAGGGTCTTGGGTTTAGGGCCTGTTGCTGCACAACGGCAGCTATGTTGATATGGCGTTTCAACACACTGAAGGGTTGGGGGGTGGGGGGGGGGGCTCCTTGTTTCCACCCCCTGCTTGCACCGCCGTTTCTGTGCGGTTTCGGGCTTAACAAGCCCAAAACCCTGGCTGTTGGGTGATTTTTTAGGTTGCAGAGCCCCTGTCCCCTACAACAATGACCTAAACCCTCTACACCCCTGAAGCCCTCAACCCCTAAACCCTGAACCCCTCAAACCCCCAAACCCCTTAAATCCCCTTAACCCCTGAAGCCGTCAACACTTACACCCTGAACCCCCTAAACCCTAACCCTAAACCCTAAACCCCTCAACCCTGGACTCCGCAGAGGCTCCTCTCTGAGCTCCCAGCCTGGCACGCGCACGCCTCAATGTTTCAGGGTTGATGGGGTTTAGGGTTTAGGGTTTAGGGTTTAGGGTTTAGGGTTTAGGGTTTAGGGTTTAGGGTTGAGGTTTAGGGTTTGCGACCTGTTTCAGGGCTTCTCAGGGTTTTGGAGGGTAGTTTGCTGGACCCTTGATATTGTCCCCTAGATCCTTTAAGGGGTTCTGATGTAGGGGACCTTCAGTTGAATAGGGTATATACGGGGTGTATAAGGGGTATCCTTTTTCAGGGCCCATAATCAGGGACCATGTAACGCGCCTTAGAGGGTTTAGGGGTTAGGGTTAGGGTTTAGGGTTTAGGGCTTTGCGACCTTTAAGGTTTTAGGGTTTTACAGGGTTTTCGGATTTAGTGTTTAGGGGTTTTAGGGCTTGGGTTCTTAGTAGGGAGTGAGGGAATTGGGTACCAAATACAAGGGCAATACAGACCCGCCACTGTATATCCTTTAAGGGTATAGGGTACCTCATTCCCTCATTCCCTAAGAACCAGCAAGTACATCCAAAAGCCTGAACCTGAAACCCTAAACCGCCCAGACCCTAAGCTGTGACACGCCCTATGGGTTTAGGCTGATTTGGCTAGTGCACGAGGATTGAATGGCTTAGGGTTTACTTTCAACCCCTGCGCCCGGAACCTGTAGACCTCGAGCCGTGCCCTCAACCCTACCCCTAAACCCTAAACCCTAAACCCTTAACCCTAAACCCTAAACCCTAAACCCTACAAAGCGTGAAGCCCCGCATCCTTCCGAACCCCCGAAACCCAAAAGCCAACGTCTATTGGGTTCCTTGCAATGGCCAACTTCCTAGGGCTTAGGGTTTTGGGTTTAGGCTTATGAAGTTTAGGGAGTTTAGGTTTCAGGGTTACCCTAAACCCTGAACCCTAAACCCTATAAACCCTATAAACCCTATAAACCCTATCAACCCTAACCCTTTGAACCCTATAAACCCTATAAACCCTTTAAACCCTATAAACCCTATCAACCCTATAAACCCTATAAACCCTATAAACCCTACGGATGAAGAGACATTCGGATCCGGCAAAGGAGTGGGCCGTGTCAGACGCCGCCCACGGCGGTGCTGAGGATGAGGTCAGCCACCCACCCAAACTTGTGTTTGGGGTTTAGGGTTTAGGGTTTAGGGTTTGGGGTTTGGGGTTTAGGGTTTAGGGTTTAGGGTTTGGGGTTTGGGGTTTAGGGTTTAGGGTTTAGGGTTTGGGGTTTGGGGTTTAGGGTTTAGGGTTTAGGGTTTAGGGTTTAGGGTTTAGCGGGGTCCTTTTTTTGTAAAGGTGTGGCTCGGGCCTGTCCCCCTGCAAAGGTGTGGCTTGGCTTGGCTTGGCTTTCGATGCAAAGAACAGTTAGTCTGAAACCCATCATGCGCGCATCGTGTTTGCAAATAGGGAGGGGGTTTAAGTCGTACGGACCCATCATGCGAGCATTGTGTTTGCAAATGGGGGAGGGGGGATGTTTGCAAATGGGCAGGGGCTGCGACCCCCCCCCCCCCCCAGCCCCCCTGCTAATTTTAAAGGTTGCCACCCATTTTGAGCCGGACAGTTTTTTTTAAAGCACCTGATGCGAGCATTGTGTTTGCAAATGGGAGGAGCCCAACCCCTTTTTTTTAAGGCTGCCACCCATTTTTAGTCGTACAGCTTCGTTCAAGCACATGATGCGAGCATTGTGTTGCAAATGCTTTGCTGGGTTTCTTACATTGCTGACGTATAAGTGTAGCTACACATGCATTAAGTGAACTTCAAAGTATGGTAACTGAAGAAAATGCGATGTACCATATTTTCAGCCTCTGAAAACGCAGACACGACGCTATTTACAGTATTTGCTGCCTTTGCCAACTCGGAAATGCTGCTAGTTGCAGTATTTGCGACCTCTTGACACGCACAAAGGCTGTTATTTACAGTATTTGCAGCCTCTGACAACGTAGAAATGCCGCTATTTATAGTACTTGCAGGCTCTGGCAACGCACAAATGCTGTTATTGACCGTATTTGCAACCTCTGCAAACGCAGAAATGCTGCAGGTTGCAGTATTCGCAGCCGAGCCAAGAACCGAGGCCGAGCCACACCTTTGCAAGCAAACATGGCCGAGCCACACCTTTGCACACAAAAAAAACCTTCCGCCGGTTTAAAGGGTTAAGGTCAAGGCTTTCTGGTGTTTAGGTTTCAGGGTGTCTTGTTTGGGACGATGGTGGAGGTAGGGCGGTAGGGGGGGGGGGGGGCGGCGGGCGGGGGCGAGGGCCGGGAAGTGTAGATATCCTGAAGGCCACAAGCGGTGCCAAGCCAAAGCTGAAAGCTAGAAAACCCTAACCTTATATGTAGAGACTCTTCCCTCTCCCCACGCCGGCATTTTGAGCCATGGTGATCCCCCCGAGAGACACTTAATTAGCCCAAACCACTAAGACCTGAGCCCTAAACCCTAACAGCCCACACCATTTGACCTGCTGGATCTGAACTTTTCTAAGCTCTCGCATTGGGCGCGTGCTTCTCCTGAACCCTGGCCGCCATTGATGCCCCTAGAGCAACTGTAACTCTAAACCCTAAACCTTGAAGCCTCAGCGCTTAACGAGCGGTGCCTTGGCCACTGGAGCGCTGGAGCACGGAGCTGCGTCGAAGAACGGTTTTGCCCCCCAAGCCGGCATCGGAGCTGTGGTGCCCCACACCCTCCTGGCTCAGCATCACCGCTTGGATCATGCACAAGACCGATTGGCTTCGGCCATTGCGCGGGACTGCCCAACCACCATGGACAACACTGCTCGGGGGTATGCTGCTGGCTCGCGCCAGAGGGCCTTATATTCCAGATCCTGCGCTACAGGATCAGTGTGTGGACTGAACCCTAAACCCTCAGCCCTGAAAAGCCCGAAACCCTCAACCCTAAACTTTCCTCAGCCAGAAAAGCCCTCAACCCTAAACTGTCCTATGCCCTAAACCCTCAACCCTGAGCTTTCCGAAGCCCAAAAGCCCTAAACCCTAAAGCCTGAACCCTAAACTTGCCTAGGTGCATATTTCCCCTCATCGAAGACCCCCTGTCAGAAGGGTTTCAAAGGGCCATCCTAGCAGCCCCACGCCTATAGTTGGGTTACAAGTAGCCTGAACCTCCCCCAAGCCCCAAGCCCTAAACCCTAAACCCTCAACCCCAGACCCCTAAACTCCAAACCCTCAGACCCTAAACCCTAAACCCTAGACCCCTAAACCCCAAACCCCTAAACTCTAAACCCTAAACCCTAAACCCCAAAACCCTAAACCCTAAACCCTAAACCCTAAACTTTCCTCAACCCCAGGATGCCCCGCAGCCGCCAGCCAAGCGCCGACCGGTTTCCCAGCCCGGGGTTTCGGGCGGGGGGTGGGGGGGTGGTGGGGGTGGGGAGTGGGGGGTTTAGGGTTTAGGGAATAGGGTTTAGGCTTGGGGTTTTAGGGTTTTGGGTTTTGGGTTTAGAGTTTATGTAGGTCTTAGGGTCTAGGGTTTAGGGCATGGGGTTTAGGTCTAGGGGCAGACAAGGGGCCTCCTTGGGTTGCTATAACCAGGGCGTAAGGTTTGGTACGGGTTGCATGTGCAGGGTCGTGTCGGCCAACTGTGTGGTCTACGGGGGTCCGCAAAGAGCCCAATACCCCTTAGGCAAGGAATATGCCTCAAGTGATGCCTCAAATGATATCATGGATCCCTATATAACTCAGGGTATATGGCTGAATCAATGGGTATCGGGCTTTCTGGGTCTTGCTCGGGCTTCTTCCAGTACTTGGAGATTCATGGGTACTTGTAACCCCAATTAAAAGCTTACTTATAAACTGCTTAGAGGACTTAGGGGGCTTAGAAGAACAGCTACCATTGGGTTATAAGTACCTTGAATCTCCAAGTGGGGTTTTGCAGGTTGAAGGAGTCTTGGGCGCGTTTGGCATAGGGAAGATTGTAGTCTACGATTTGGGTTGATTGGGGTTCGCCAGCTAGTAATCTACAGCCACCTCCTCAACCAGAAGAACAGCCTTGATACCCCGAAACCTATAAAGACTCAGCATCGCTTGGCATGCGTGCTCACCGCAAAACAGTTAGGGTTTAGGGTTTAGGGTTTAGGGTTTAGGGTTTCGGGTTTAGGGTTTAGGGTTTAGGGTTTGGGGTTCAGGGTTCAGGGTTTTGGCTTTAGGGTTTAGGGTTTAGGGTTTCAAGCTCAGCATAAAACGGAGCAGGTAGGTCCTGCTTCGCATGTTTTAATTCTGCTAAAAACTGCTTAAGCCCTAAAACCCTCAACCCTTGACCATAGACCCTAAATCCTGCAAGGAGCTATCAGCGCCTATATTGGGTGATAAATAAAAAATCCTGACTTAGGTTATGAGTTTCCTTAACTGACCCCAAACCACAAACCCCAAACCCCAAACCCCATACCCTAAACCCTAAACCCTAAACCCTAAAAAACCCTAAACCCTAAACCATAAACCCTAAACCCTAAACCCTAAACCCTAAACCCTAAACCCTAAACCCTAAACCTAAACCCTAAACCCTAAACCCTAAACCCTAAACCCTAAACCCTAAACCCTAAACCGCAACGGGGGCCCCTCCTTGTCTGCATTCCAGGGCAACCCTCGGAGCACCCAAGCCCCAACCGACAGTGAACCCTCGTACGTGCGGCTCTGCCTGGGCTCCTGAATCCCAGGAAAATTCACGAGGGTTTAGGGTTGAGGGTTTAGGGTTTAAGTAAGGTTTGGGGCAACACATTCTCTGATCTTTCAATTCTTTCACGTGTTAGGTCACGAATAGAAAGGTCCTTACCAAAAAGCCCGAGAGCCCAATATCCCTCAATGGAGGAATGTACCTTAGACTGCAAAGGGATCTTTAATATGATATGAGGAAAGTTCCTTAATCTAGGGTATCGGACTCTTTGTTCGGAATCACTTTGGCGGCTAAGCAAGATCATCTTCAAAGAAAGCGCGAGCAAACCTTCTTTTCATCTCTTTCAACATGCGAAGGTGTGCGAATGATGCGCCCTTGCAGCCCTGTCTAAATAGGGCTGACTCTTTGGATGTGTTGCGAAATGTCCAGCGACCGCAGCTCCGTCCTTGCATTTGTTCCTACAAAAGATACCTAATCCTGTATTCAGACTTTCATTCTGGGCTTGTCTTGTCTATGGTACGAAATCTTGCGCGTGGCGATTTGTTCCTACAAGCTGCTTCATCCTGTATTCAGACTTTCATTCTGGGCGCGTCTTGTCGATGGTACGAAATCTTGCGCGTGGCTATTTTTGGTTTTCTGGGAATGCATGTCTCGGGAAATGCCAGATTCACCCTATGTTTTCTCCCCTAAACCCTCAACCCTAAACCCTAAACCCTAAACCCTCATTCGTTGAGTCGTGCAGTCTGCTCTGGCAAGGCAAGGACCACCACTTTACCCAGGCGATGGCACGGGTCAAGCGCGCAAGAGCCGACCGCACAGGCAGAGTTTAGGGTTTAGGGTTTATAGGGTTTAGGGTTTAGGGCTTAGGGCCGTTTAGGGTGCAGGGTTTGGGGTTCGGGGTTTAGGATTTAGGTTTGGGGTTAAGGGAATTCTTGTGCTACTACCTGGCTGCACTTTGGGTTCTAAGCATGAGTGGGAACCCACTTCGGCCAGTTCGATTGATGCATGAACATGCCATCTCTAAACCGTACCTAAACCAAAAACTCTTGAAAAACACGATCCCTCAACCCTAAACCATAAACCTCAACCCTAAACCATGAACCCTAAACCCTAAACCCTTGGAGAGCTCTGTTGAAGAAGGTTCGCCCTGATGATCCCAGGCTCACAGGGTCCCAGGAGGTCGCTGAAGAGGCTTGAGTCGGCTTGAGTCAAAGGAACCACTTGGAGATTCATGGTACTTATTCACCGGTTATAGCCCACATAACTGTATACTTATAACCATACTGCGGCGCCTAAGGGGCTTATCATTGGGTTACAAGTACAGCTATAGTTGGTGAATAAGTACCATGAACCTCCAATCAGACGTTGTTTCGTCTTTGCGACATGACGTGGACGGTCCTCTATCGCAATCATGGTTCAGCCAAGAGGCATGACTTTCACTACATGCGGTCATCGCCGGAGCTGGGGGAGCAGACCTTCTCCAGCTAAATCAAGGCTGACAATTGGGCTGCCAAACAAGACCCGGGAGAAGCGCAGCTTGCGAAGGCCTTCTGCTTGGGGGTCTTCGTAGCTGAGTGAGTGCACTTTACACTTTTTGGGATACTATCATCCCCTGTAACTGAAAGTGTACACTTGTTTGGGGCTTATGAACTCAGCAACTAAGGGGTTTTTGTAGGTTCATCATGAAGGGCTTGGGGTATATTAAGGGAACACGGGATCTTGCACCCCGCAAATCTTCCTCATGATTGAGGATCTGCTCACAGCTTCGCAATTGTAGCTCCTTGCTCTTTCGCGTACCCTCTGCTCTTTGTATCAAGGCACAAACCCTAAACCCTAAACCACAGAAGATGGTCTCAAACTCCAGGCCATGAACCCTAAGCCGTGAAGCAACAAAAGCGTCCCAGGGATCGACAGACGAAACCCGAAAACCCAAACACTAAACCGCTCGAACTAAGGTCTTTAGGGTTCAGCGTTCAGGGTTTAATTTAGAGTTTCGGGTTTAGGCTTCAGGGTTCAGGGGGGGTTTTTGGAGTAGGGGTGAAGGCATGCCACGCTCAGAAATTCCCTACGAACCAAGCGCAACGTTTGAGCTTCCGGGGTTTTAGGGTTGCGGGCGGGGGGGGGGGGGTGGGGCTTTACGTTAATAGTGCCACAAAGGAGTGGTGCTCACCTAGAGCTTAGGCTTTGGGGTGACTCCAAGGGGCCCTAAATATGGTCCCTTACCGTCCTTTAAAGCGTTCTGAAGTGTGGCCCCTTGAGTTTTACAGGGTATTATAAGGGTTGTACAAGGAGTTCCCGTTTAAGGGCCCCATACTAAGGGACACTATCACTACCCTAAGGGTGACAGCTGGAGGCCTCTACCAGCTGGCGCTGCTCCTTCGGAGCAGTTCATCTGCCTGGATCCTCAGGCCCTAAACCCTAAACCCTAAACCCTAATCCCTAAACCCTAAACCCTAAACCCTAAACCCTAAACCCCACTCAGCCCAACACACCTCCAGAGCTGGTGGTCTGGGGTGTGCTAATGTAAGAAGAAAAGGGGTTGGAACTCACCTTCGCTTTGGTCTAAGGCTTTTTTGTAGTGTCCAGGGTTTATAGGGCTATACCCAAAGGATCCATGTACCTGTATAGTATATACTTGGGCCCTAAAGCTACTATATAGGAATCCCTTTAAGGCCCAAGTATATACGACATAGGTACATGGATCCTTTGGGATACCTTTGTGGGGCATGTTTAAGTTAGGAAGTTTAGGGGGTAGGTTGTGTTTTAGTACTTGGGGGATGGGCATCGCAGCAGCCGCTTTGCGAGGAAGGTTCAGCTTCCGATGGTAGTTCAACTGGTCCTGCGTAGCCAAGTGAATACATGATTATGCGGGAGAGTATTCACAATACTGGTGTTTGGAAAGAGCTTCAGGGCACAAGAAGGCGTTTCTCGAAGGGTGTCTTTAGGGGAAGGTTGCTTGATTGAAACAAAGTATTCCCGAAACCCCAACCCCTAAAGCCGAAACCCGACACCTGAAACCCTAAAGCCTAAACCCTAAACCCGAAACCCTAAACCCTAAACCCTAAACCCGAAACCTTGCGACAGCAGCTCCCCAAGGTGGATGCAGTGTTGACAACCTTGAGAACCGGACACGAAACGTCGTGGACTCAGTGGCTCAGGTAGGGTTTAGGGTTTAGGGTTTAGGGTTTAGGGTTTAGGGTTTAGGGTTTAGGGTTTAGGGTTTAGGGTTTAGGGTTTAGGGTTTAGGGTTCAGGGTTCAGGGTTCAGGGTTCAGGGTTCAGGGTTCAGGCTTCAGAGCTCAGCCCCCAGCCTCAACAGCCCCTGCGGCCACACACCCTTAAAGAAGCAAAAGAGTTCAATCCCTGAGCTTCTAAAGGTATTGGGGTTAACCTGTAATTCAAGTCTAAACTCTGCAAGCCCTAAATCATCAGCAATGCAGGAAATGGTATCCTCAGACCCCTGCGCACACAAAACCCTATATAATGGGTTTAGGATCTGAAAGTTCAGTCTAATGGTAGTTACATGGTCCCTGAACAGGGGTGTATATAACGGCTCCCCTGTCAAGGGCCCATACTAGGAGACCCTGTAACAACCCTAAGACGAATCCTAAACCCTCCTACAGTAAACTCCAGAAAGTTGCAACATGGTTTTAGGATGATTGGAGCTGGGATTCCCTTTTGTATACCTTTTGGGTTAAAGAGGGTAAGGATGTTCAAGCTTTTGGAGTTTATTGTAATTCTTCTGTGAATACCAGTCACAGTGTGACCGTGAATCTGACTACCACATCGCAAGCGTCATCTCTCAAGGAAAACCGAGGTGTTGTCTTTGAGCGCTAAAGTAGGGTTTAGGGTTCAGGGTTCAGGGTGCCACTTTTGGGGGGTCGTCTGGCTCCAGAGCACTCTTTCATGGCCCGAAATATTGCTGGACGCCTCCTTAGCCCTAAACCCTCGAACCCCGCAACCCCTAAACTCCCTGAACCCTATGAAGCCCTGGGAGCATTTACTTCCCAGGCTTTGCAAGTTCCTCTCAGACCTGCTTCGAGCGGCTTTGAGCCTCGCGCTGAGAGTTTTTTTTTTTTTTTTTTTGGGGGGGGGGGCGGGTTAGGGTCGGGGTTTTAGGGTGTATTGAAGCGTATACACGGATAGGGTTTAGGATTTTAGGGTTTAGGGTTTAGGGTTTAGGCATATCATAAGGGGTCCCCCTGGGCGGCTCATGCTTTGAGGGTTTAGGGTTTAGGGTCAAGGGTCTAGGGTTTAGTGTTTAGGGCTTAGGGCCCACAAGCAGTCATACTACCTCAAAGCTACAAAACCCTGAGCCCCTCAGCCTTTCACCAACCCTACACACGAAACCATCCAACCTACCCCGACTGACTCCAAAGCCGAAACCCTTTACAAGCCCTAACCCTAACCCCTAAAACCCCAAAAGGCCAAAAGGTCCGGTAGGGGTTGTACATTGTTTAGGGTGTCCGGGTCAACAAGGGTTTGAGGTTTAGGTTCTGCGAGGTTTTTGTTTCGCGGCCATAAAAGGGGTCAGGAATCCTTAGGACTTGAGACCTTAGCCTCCGAGCGGTGAGTTGAGGGCCCTAAAGCCAGGCAAGCCCTCCCAGCCTAAACCCTGAGCTCCCGGATTCCAAGCCCTAAACCCTGAACCCAAGAATCCGTCCCAAATTCGTCACACCCATCACGCCTTTAACAGCCCGGAGGCAGCGAGCACACGCCTCCCAGGACCAAGGCATCAGGGGGCTTTGCTTCTCGGTTTGGGGTGCTGCTTGGAGGGGTTCATGTTCAGGGTTTAGGGTGGAGAGTTTGACATCCCAGAAACGGAGTACGGGTTAGGTCACATTGACCCCCCAACACGGACTAGGCGGACAACGGATTGCGATTGGCCTGTGTGTTCTTGTGATCCACCCAGTTTGTAGTAGGCATATAGGGATTTTATAGGGTTTAGGGTTTGGGGCTTCATACCAGGTTTCTAGGGATCAGGGTTGAGGGTTTAGGGCTGAATCATGGGAACGTGTAGTACCACTACCCTAAGTACTCCCTGCCCAAACCACGTGATAAAGTCTACTTTGATTCCCAGCATGTAGCCTACCTACAGATGCAGATGTGATGCAGTAGCTCTTGAAAGTCTCCGTAAGCACTTGGAGGCTCATGGGTACCTATAGCCCGAACTAGAAGCCCACTTAAAACCTACTTAGGGGACGCAGGGGGCTTAGAACTAGGCGGGGCCAAAAAGAGACCCACGCTTTTGGACAGTTTCGCTCCGCTGCCCTCAGAATCCCCTGTAAATATCGGTGTTTCCTTGGTTTCGCCCATCACCTCACCCCCGCAATTTTTATCTAAAATTATCCGGCAATTTTTTTTGGCATCCGTAGACTACACTGGTATTTGGGTTTTTTGCCCTACTTCGCAGTTTCGACGTGTCCTAAACTAAGACCTGTCTTGCCTGCATCCGCTTCTGCCCAGCCCTGGGTCTACATAACGCGTTTGCTTCACCATAGTTAGAAGAGAGCATCCATGGCCCAACCATGCTGACGTCCATGGTCTAATCCGTTCTTGGAAGAGAGCATCCATGGCCAAGCATGATGACGTCCCTGGTCTACATCGTCTAATCCGTTCCGAGAAGGTTAAACCTTCTGGGCAGAAATGGCTGGAAGTTCTTGTTTCTAGGCACGCTGCGGAGCAGAAAGGCGTCATTCCTCAGCACCAAAGGCTGTGTCTTAAGTCCTGCACCTCATGTTTGCTGGCGGGGCCATACTGTTGCATTTGTCTATTGAGTTTTCTAGCCCTGCCTCACCCTCCCACCCCCCACTATCCTCCCCAGCTTTCGCCTCCAGGCCCAGCCAACTAGGCTTCCCCCCACCCACCCCCCTGTCCTCCCCTCCCCTCCTACTTGCCGGTTCTTCTGATTTTCGTTGTTTTGTTTAAGCCTTTTCCTGCACAGCTTCATTCTTAGAATCATGTTTTCGTGGGCTGTATTGTATTCTTCTCCAAAATGGGATGTATATGAGCATTCACTGGCTTCATTCTTTGCAGAGAAGGATCAATACTGCAACGATCGAAAATCGAAAAAACTACAGAAGAGCTGGCTGGCTTCGACTTAACTGCTCTAGAAATCCACATGTGAAGCAGGGTTTATATTTCTTTTTTTGGTGAGTGTATATAAGGTTCCTTGTTAATATTGGTGAGACCTGGTGTTCTTTTGGGGGTACAACAAATATAAACCCTACTTCATGTGGCTTTCAACCCTTAAACTGTTGCCAGGATAGATTGAACCCTGTTAATCACCAGCATGGCTTGCGGCACTTCAAAAACTCAAAGAAAACAACGTGCAATTCGATGAAACAGCTGCAAATTCCCACACGCCTGCTCTGGTAACTTTGAACAATTAGCCGCTTAGCCCTTGCGCCCAAAAGAAAACCCGGTTCCGGAAAAAGGCGGCCTGAATTGTCATATCTTTAGCAGATCAAAGAGTGTTAAAATTGGTTTTAAATGCTTTCCATCATGACAGCACTCAACATCGGTTTTAATTCATTTTGATTGCTTCCCATTATGAAAACATTCAAAACCGATTGTAGCTCATTTTGCTTTCTTGACCCCTCCAGAAAGTATTGAATCGATTACAATTGGTTTGGGGCTGGGGGGTGGGGGGGCATGGGGGCGGTGTGGCAGAAGTAGGGATGGGCGTGTGGGGGGGGAGCGGGGCAGGTATGGGGAGGACCATCATGATCACCCTAACCTTCGGCCTTGTAGGGCTGTTGCCAGGAAAGCAGCCGTTTCGTTCATGAGCCCCCTTGCAAAGGGCAGACTAACAAACCCTAAGCCGTGAACCTCTGAACCCTCCCTCAACCCTAAACCTTACCCCTGAACCTGAACCCTAAACCCTGAACCCCTCTCCAATTGCATGCAGAGTTAAGGGTGTGCACAAACCTAAAGCCTAAACCCGACACAGAGAGTGCTGCCGAGTCCCATTGCAATGGGTAGAATAATATCCCCTAAACCCTGAACCTTAAGCCTTAACCCTGAACCCTGAACCCTAAACCCCTCTCCAAGTGCAGACAAGACATAGTTTTTTGGGCTTATGCAGGAAAGCCCTGAACCATTAACCCAAAAAGTCCTGCAAAGTTGGAAAACCTGAACCCGAAACCCTTACCCGCTCCGGAACCTGTATCTCAAGCGTCAAAATCAAGTTAACACCGATTTTAATTGATATCCCTAGCCGACACCGCCCCCCCTCCGGGCAGGTATTACAATTGGTTTTATTTGAAAATTGAACCCAAAATCCAGGGTCATCCTTACATTCCTGAACCCCTAACCCCAAAAAACTAAATGAACCCCCCCCTAAATGCTACAACCCTAAACACGAAAACTCCAAACCCCTAAATCCCTAACCAGAACCCCTAGCCCAAAACCACTAACTTAAACCCCCCCAAAGCCCCGTAAAACCCTAACCAGAACCTAAGCCCTAAACCCTAAACCCTATACCCTATACCCTATAAACCCCAAAACCCCCTTAGCCAGGGCCTCTTCCTGGAAGCCGTCCCTGCGTTGCTCCTTCAGGCCGAGGCCAGGGCAAAGTTTACGGAGCTAAGGGGTCTGGGGCTGAGGGCTCAAGACCCTAAACCCTAAACCCTAAACCCTAGACCTAAACCTTAAGAGTTTTGGGTGTAGGGCTTATAGAGCTTGAGGATCAGAGATTAGGGTTTGGGGATGAATTTCGGGTGGTACTTTAGCATTTTGTTGAAGAAAGACCCTAAACCCTAGTGGAGGTACCGGGTGTCATGATTCGATGTTGATGCAACAAACCCTAAACCGTAAACCCTAAACCCTAAACCCTAAACCCCAATTCCTCAAGCCCTAAACCCTAGATTGGGTTTTTGTGGCTAGGTACAGTAGGGCCTGTCGCGGGCTCTGGGTCAGCTTAGAATGGCTCCGGGCCTGAACGCTTCAGGATTTCAGAGAGGGCTTGAGAGGGTTCATGCGGTTTACAGGGCTTGTATATACTATGTATGTGTATAGACACATATGTGCATATATATATATATATACATATACATATATATATATATATCTCTATTTATACATATGTATATATACGCATGTATATATTTACATATATACATATGTATATGCACCAGGAACCGACACGCCTCGGCTTAGGGCTTTCTGGTTTCAGGCTACGGCAGCCCAAGGGTTCAGGGCTTAGGACTCCGGTGCGTTTTTTTTTTTTTTTTTTGAGGGGGGGGGGGGGTGGTGGGGCCTTTAAGGCTCTTGTGTTGTCCCTTTTGGGTTATATATGTATATATATATATATAGATAAGTATATATATATATACATGTGTCCCTAAACAATACAACTGTAAGCTACACCGGAGTTTCTTGGTAGAACGAAGTTTCTGCGGGCTCTTGCTTTAAGGCCTTGCGACCTGAAGATGCGGTTCAGGGGCTGGGGCTTGGATTTAGGGTTTAGGGTTTAGGGCTTAGGGCTTAGGGCTTAGGGCTTAGGTTTAGGGTTTAGGGTTTAGGGTTTAGGTTTAGGGTTTCGGTTTCGGTTATTCTGACCCCAAAATCCTCTCTACGAGCCAGCAGCCCCCAAGGCGTACAGGCCTAAACCCCAAACAGTTTCATACACAGCTCTGGAGCCCAAAGCCCAAAGCCCAAACCCCAAACCCCATCGCCCCAAACCCGAAGCCCTAAACGTTAAACAACCCCAAGCCCAAAACCCTAAACCCTATACCCTAAGTCCTAAACCCTAAACCCTACACCCCCCAAAGTGCCCTTGCAGAGCTCCGCGGGCACCGCCCCCGCGCCTCTTTTGGCCGCCGCAGCGGCGGTAGAGACCACGGTGAGGGACCTGGTGAGCCTAGGATGCACCACTCTGGGGGTTTAGGGTTTAGGGTTTAGGGTTTAGGGCTTAGGGTTTAGGGTTTAGGGTTTAGGGTTTAGGGTTTAGGGCTCAGGGTCTAAGGGTTCAAAGGTTGGAATGTTAAAGGTTGAAGGGCTAAAGGGTTGAAGAGCCTAGGGTTTCGGGTTTGAGCTTCAGGGGTTTGGGTTTGGCTCCATACAGCCTAAGCCCTAGACCCCGAGAACCCAAAACCCCGAATTTTGTAGGGAGGGCGTAGGTTTCAGGGTTTCAGGGTTTAGAGTTTAGGTTTTAGGGTTTAGGGTTTAGGATTTAGGGTTTAGGGTTTAGGGTTTAGGTGTAGTTACATGGTCCCTTAAGATGGTCCCTCAAAGGGTTCAAATGTATGTGCACTTGAGTTGTATCTGAGGGGCATATAAGGGGTCCCCCTGTTTGTGAGGGCCCATACATCAGGGACCATGTAACTACCCTAAGAGGTTTCGGGTTTAGGGCTAGGGCTTCGGAGGCGGTTTGAATTAGGCCAAGACGAGCACGGGCAGGGTTCAGGGTTTGGTTTAAAGGGTTTCTTCGGCCCGATATGCTCTGGAATCATGCCCCGAAAGCCCTAAACCCTAAGCCCTAACACCCTAATCCCTAAGCCCTAAACCCTCCCTCTGGTCCCAGGACCACCTACTTCCCACTAAACTCGCGCGAGTACCAGCGGAGCACGGACGAAGCTTGGACTCAACTGGCTGGGAGCTGGAGACCTCAAGCCCTACATGCAATAGGGTTTAGAGTTTAGGGTTTAGGGGTTTAGGGGTTTAGGGGTGTAGGGGTCTAGGGGTTTTGGGGTTTTGGGGTGTAGGGGTTTAGGGGTGTAGGGGTTTAGGGGTTTAGGGGTTTAGGGGTTTAGGGGTTTAGGGGTTTAGGGATTTAGGGGTTTAGGGGTTTAGGGGTTTAGGGGTTTAGCGGTTTAGGGGTTAAGGGGTTTAGGGGTTTTGGGGTTTTGGGGTTTTTGAGGTTTAGGGGTTTCGGGGTTTGGGGTTTAGGGGTTAGGGTTTGGGGGTTTAGGGGTCTAGGGGTTTGGGGTTTAGGGGTTAGGGTTTAGGGTTTAGGGTTTAGAAACCCTATGAACAGCCCTGAATCCTGATGAAACTAGGGGCTTGGGAGAGGGGGGGGGGGGGGTTCTAAGGTTTTGCAGGCCTATTCCCGGATCCCTCACAAGTGTAGCGTTTCAAGGTTCTTTTCGGGTCCACAGGTCCCCGCCAGCTGCTGATGATGATGATGATGATGATGATGATGAAAAAGACGATGGAACATGCCAGGGCTACGATATTCCCTTTCAAGGACTGCTAGTATAAGGGGGGAGCATCTCAAGTTTTAGGTTTTTTCCCAAACCCTAAACCCTAAACCCTAAAGTAAGGGTTTACGGTTTAGGTACGTCTGCCCACAGCTCGCAAGGAATACTCCACCTACTTGCTGCTGCTCGAGGGCCTCTTCCGCGCTCTCGCCGCTCCGCGCCATGGGGGGTAGAATGGAGTCAAGCCCTGGGGTTTAGGGTTTAGGGTTTAGGGGTTAGGGTTTAGGGTTTAGGATCTAGGGTTTAGGGTTTAGGGTTTTAAATCTGGAGCCCCGAACCCGAAACCCTGAATCCTAAATTCTGAACCCTAAACCCTAAACCCTGATCCCCGAACCCTAAGGCCGTCTTCTCCAAGGTGGTTTTGGGCTTAGGGCCTCCAGGTCTTAGGAGCTGGATTTTGAATCTAAGGCCTTCAGCCTTCGTACATCTTTACGTTCATTTCAAGCTCCGGGGACTTAAATCGAAGCTTCTCGGGGGTATGGGCCTCGAAGTTTTGGGGGGGATACAAGGAGGCGCCCCCCCTTACTGCGTTGCCTAGAGTTCAGGGACTCATAACACCGAAGTTAGGAGACTTATAGCCCAAAGTAGGGCCCTTAGAGCTCTACCTTTAACTCGGGGGCCCCTCCTTTGTAGGCTTCGAAATTTGCAGCTTCTGCCCCTTGACATGTCAAGCTTCGGGGCCCGGAAAATCAAAGGATTGCGATCCCGGGTCGGCCCTTGGGACATATACATATATATATATATATATATATATGTATATGTATGTATATATATATATGTATTTATATATATATGTATATGTATGTATATATATATATATGTATATATATATATATGTGTACTCCCTCAATCGGTTTCAGAGGATCACATTTAGGAGTATGTTTCAGAGGGGTTTAAGGTCCCATCTTCGAGTGAAAAGCCACCTCTGAACCGCAGTACCTTGACCGCATAAACCCTCAAGCCCTGAACCCTGAGCCCCAAAGCCCCCGAAAACCGGCCGACCCCAAACCCCGCAACCTGCCGACCCTAAACCCTTAATCCCGAAACCCTTAATCCCTTTACCCCCCAAGCCCCAAGCCCTAATCCCCGAAGCCCTGAAGCCTAAACACCTGAACTGAACCATTAACCCTAAACCCTTAACCCTAAACCCTAAACCCTAAACCCTTAACCCTTAACCCTTAACCCTAAACCCTAAACCCTTAACCCTTAACCCTAAACCCTAAACCCTAAACCCTAAACCCTAAACCCTAAACCCTAAACCCTAAACCCTAAACCCTAAACCCTAAACCCTAAACCCTAAACCCTGACCATCCTGTATAAGCTCAGGAGCGAAGTTCGCCCTCCATCCGGCTGCTACCGGCTTTGTACAGCACCCTGCCGCCCGCAGGAGAATGAGATGGGGCTGGGAGATTTTGGGTCTTTACTGGGTTGAGGGTTGAGGGTTGAGGGTTGAGGGTTGAGGGTTGAGGGTTGAGGGTTTGGGTTTGTTTAGGCTCATGGCTTTAAGAATTGTTACATCAATTGCGAGGTATGCTGTACGCTTTCGGGTTTAGGGTGTAGGGTTTGGGGTTTAGGGTTCAATGATTAGGGTGTAGGGCGTTTGTCGTCTTTAGGGCTAAGGTTTCGGGGTTAGCGTTGGAGGGTTTTACCCTAAATCTAAACCCCCTTTAGGCTTCAGAGGTTAGGGGAGATCTGCTGTGAGGGTTCACGGCCTGGCTTGAGGTTCGAGCTTACCTTGAAACGGTTCGACCCTTCATGGCCCAACCTCGTAGGGTTTAGGGTTTAGGGTTTAGGGTTCTACCCCCAAAAGACCTCAAGACCAAGGCGGGTATCAGACCATCGAGAGGGCATGCGCTTGCGCGAGTTTGTCCGCAGATTCGTGCCTCAGCCCCACAAAGTAAAGCTGATGGGGTTTAGGGCTTAGGGGTTCGGGTGATTTCTAGGATCCCTCCACCCCTTCTCTCCTACTTTCAGGGCCTTGTGAAGGAAGCCCCTCAATCACAGGACGGAAAAAGTTTTTGTAGGCGATGAGACAGCGTGTTAGATGGCCCTCCACAATCGCTCCATGGCTGCCCTAAACCCTAAACCCTAAACCCTAAACCCTAAACCCTAAACCCTAAACCCTAAACCCTAAACCCTAAACCCTAAACCCTGCTCATCGCATGTCTCAAAGCTTTCGAAGCTGGTTTGCATACCAACCTTCACAGCTTCTGCGCCATTTCACAGCAAACCCTAAACCCTAAACCTGAAACCCCAGAGTTTGAGCATTACTTACTTATCCAATAGTCGAACTTTAAACTATTTGGGCTTCCTTATTTAGTAGGAAAAATGAAGTTTAACATTTTGTCCCCTTGGTTATTGGAGAAGTAAGAATTAAGAAATTAAGAGTTTAACGGCGGAAGGGGTTAAGGTTTCGCTACCCGAAGCCCTGAACCTCTAAGTCCTAAATCCTTGATACCCACAACCTAAAGGGTTTGTTGGGCTCTATTTTGCAGAGCTGGGGGGCTCTTTGTGGTTCTGGGTTTAGGGCCCTTCTCCCCAAACCCTAAAACCTGAAATAAATCTGGGCCTATAGTAGGGTTTAGGGTATGAGGATCCCCCTAAACCCTGAAACCCTAAACTGGGCTCTTTGTGGCTTGGCCAGAACTAGAATTATGTAGAACCTATCGTCCCAGACTGGGTTCTTAATGCCTTTGTCTGGGAGGTTGGGTCTGAAACCCCTTTAATGCAAAAGGGTTTAGGGTTTAGGGTTTAGGGTTTAGGGTTTAGGGTTTAGGGTTTAGGGTTTAGGGTTTAGGGTTTAGGGTGTGCAGTGCTCAGGATGCCCGGGTTCAGGGTCTAGGGCAATCTCTTTTGGTGGCCCTGTGACTGGAGCCATGGCTATGTACAACTAGACGCCACCCTAAACCCAGGGTTTAGGGTTTAGGGTTTAGGGTTTAGGGTTTAGGGTTTAGGGTTTAGGGTTTAGGGTCCCTAAACCCTAAACGCCTCCTGAACCCAGGTACGCCATGTGCTGCAGTCGAGCACGGAGGGGCCCACGGCGCAACCGAGGAGTTCGGCCCTGGAGATGTCGCCGGGTCATGCAAATAAAGTGTTTTTTTCGTGCATGGTTCTAAGGGGATTGGGGTTTAGGGTTTAGGGTTTAGAGTTTAGGGATTAGAGTTTAGGGTTTAGGGTTTATGTAGCCTATTAAGGGCTTAGGGCTTAGGGCGGAGGTTTTAGGGTTTAGGGTATGAAACGCTATGAAACGCTCGCCCTAAGTCCCAATTAAGTAACCTGATCCCTGATCCCGAAACCCGCTCTTCTTCACGGACACTGCGCAAAACTACGAACATGACGCTGCTTGACTCTAAAGAAGCCGAAACCCCGTGTGCTCTTCACGAGAGCAGCAAATTTTGCGCACAGAGCCCTAGACTCCGACGACACACCTCATAATTGGTCCTTCCTCATTGGGGTGCCCCAGGCATAAGGGCTCGTATGGTAACAGGGACTCAGACACGATCCGTAGATTAGAGTCGAACCTAGTAGAAACCCAAGTGGACTGCAGACACGTCGAGGCTTCTGACCCGTGAACCTTGCACCCTGACCCTTAAAACCCCCGAAACCTCAACCCTAAAATTGTAGGTTCTAGGGTTGAAGGTTCCCTAAACCCCAAAGCCTAAACCCTCAAAGTTTAGGTTCTACAGGGTTTAGGGCTCCCTAAACCCCAAGCCCTAGGAGCGGAGGATTCCACGCACGTGCTGCACTCATGGAGCCTGAGGTTCAACTCTCTTTTTCAGCTCTTTCTGGACGAGTCCTTGGATGACAGGCACGCTATCACCTTCCTTCTCAGTCCTTCTCATGGGTTTAGGGTTTAGAATTTAGGGTTTAGGGTTTAGGATTTAGGGTTTAGGGTTTCCCGACTACCCCCCCTCTTTACTACCCCCTCCGGAAAGTCTCCCTGAAATCACCTTAGTGAGGCCCTAAATCGCCCTCATTATGGGGGGAACCTACGGTGCGTAGTCTAGAGGGGGGTGGTAGGGGACCCCACGATACCTGGAGCATTGCGTAACTTAGTAGGTGCGAAGTGGGTCTTAAATGATCTTGGAAAGGGATCCTACTTGGGGCTATCTCACTCACTAGCTAATTACTCAATACCCAATGCCCAAGTCCCCTCCCTCACCTCCACCGTGCACCCTAACCCCGAAACGCTAAACGCTAGGGTTTTAAACCAAGCCGAAACCCTAAACCCGAAACCCTTTGAGTCACCAGGCTGACGGACAACACGCGCTTTGCAATCATGGCCACTTGGCTTTGGCTTCGGATTTAGGGTTCCGGGTTTTGGTTCATGGAGTTCCAGGGTGTAGGAGTTTGGTGTTTAGGGTTGGGTCTGCTGGGGTTCGGGGTTCATACAGGGTGGTCAAGGGTCGTGTAGCAGCCGTTCGGGATTCTAGGTTAGGGCTTTTGTTGAGTTACCTGTAGACGCTTAAGAAGGTGTCCATTCCTTCTACCCTAAACCCGAAACACCAAACCCCAAACCCCAAACCCTAAACCCCAAATTTAAGAGCCTCCGGCTCAAGCCGCCGACCCCGCAGGAGAACAAGTTTAAGGTTTGGGGTTTGGTGGATTGGGTTTGGGGGGTGGGGGGGTAGGGGTAAGGGGCCGGGGTAGGGTTTCAAAAGAGCCCCTATGCTCTGTGCGAAACCGCCTATGGTCCATGAGTTTACGCGGAGTGGGTGGCCTGTTCCACAACGGAAAAGCTGCCGGGGTACCCCCCCCTACCCCCCCCCCCCCTACGTTTTGGGGGGGTAAGGAGGGAAAGAAGGAGGTTTTCACCTCCAGAAACCCATCCAACACGCCGCCAGGGTCGGCGGACCCTAAACCCTAAACCCTAAACCCTAAACCCCAAACCCCAAACCCCAAACCCCAAACCCTAAACCCTAAACCCTAAACCATTTACGCCCTTAAAGGAGAAGTTGGCGCTGCCGCTGCTTTGGGACTACACGGCGCAACCGCAGAATTGCAAGGCGGCGGTCCGCCCATTTTGGGGTTTAGGGTTTTAGGGTTTAGGGTTTAGGGTTTAGGCTTTAGGGTTTAGGGTTCTGGGTTCTGGGTGTAGGTTGTTGGGTTTAAGGTTTAGGGGTTCAGGGAGTAGCGTGTAAGGTTTCGGGTTCAGACTTCAGAGTTTGCGGGGTAGCTTACACGATATAGGTATCCCTAGTTTGATTTCAAACTGAAAAGGGTCTTGGGCTCGCCTGGTATTTGTTCTCTCTTCGTCCCAACCAGTTTGCAGAGTTGTTTGGGACTGCTTATGGCTTTGTTTTCGGTGCCTCCATGCCCAGGCCGTGAGGGGTCGAAGGTTGGGGGCTTAAACCCTAAACCCTTCGTTAGATGTCGAGTCATTTGGGTCCTAGGTTGTGTAACAAGTATGAGAAGTCAAGTTGCCAGACCCTTCGCTAAACTCGTACAGCAAGGGGGGGGGGGGTTGTAGAAGCATTGTAGAGCATCCTCAACCCGGAGCCCTAAACCCCAAGAATTTAAGGTTTAGGGTTAAGGACTAGAGTTACTAGGAGCCCTGAACCCTAAACCCTACAGGCACTTGACTCTACTTGGAGGTTCATGGGTGCTTGTAGCCACAGTTATAAGTCTACTTACAACCTATGTAAGGGACTTGGGGGGCTCATAAGTGGAGTTATACTTAGGGTTGCAAGTACCTAAAGCCTAAACCCTAAACCCTAAACGGAGGGCCTATTTTTTTGGGTCTTTTTTTTTTTGGGCATTTTTTTTTTTTGGTCGATTTTCTTGGTTTTTCCTAAGAAAACCACCATTCCCTCCATATTTTTAAAGGATTTGATGCATTTTCGTGGTTTTTGGTACGAAAAACAGTAATTTCTCTGTGGTTTCATAGGAAAGCGTTATTTCTGGTACGTTTTAGAAGGAAAGAAGGAAAGAAAGGAAGGAAGGAAGGATGAAAGAAAGGAAGAAAACAAGGAAGGAAGGAAGGAAGGAAGGAAGAAAGGAGGGAAGGAAGAAAGGAAGGAAACAAGGAAGGAATAAAGGAAGGAAGAAAGGAAGGAAGCAAGGAAGGAAGAAAGGAAGCGTGCTTCGAAGCCCAAGAAACTAGTTGAAAAACATCGTGTGAGCATTGTGTTTGCAAATGGGGGGGGCTGCGCCCCCCCCAACCCCCCCGCTTTTTTTGTTTTTTTTTTAAGCCGTGCAGAGCGTGCGTGCTTCAAAGCCCAAGAAACTTGTTGACACCCATCATGTGAGCAGGGTGTTTGCAAATGGTGGGGGGGGCTGCACCCCCCCCAACCCCCCGCTTCTTTTAAGCCGTACCAAGCGTGCTTCAAAGCCCAAGAAACTAGTGGAAAAACATCGTGTGAGCATTGTGTTTGCAAATTGGGGGGGGGGCTGGCGCCCCCCGCTTTTTTTAAGCTGTGCAGAGCGTGCTTCAAAGCCCAAGAAACTTGTTGACACCCATCATGTGAGCATGGTGTTTGCAAATGGGGGGGGGCTGCGCCCCCCCCAACCCCCCCCGCTTCTTTTAAGCCGTACCAAGCGTGCTTCAAAGCCCAAGAAACTAGTTGAAAAACATCGTGTGAGCATTGTGTTTGCGAATTTGGGGGGGCTGCGCCCCCCCCAACCCCCCCGCTTTTTTTTTAAAGCCGTGCAGAGCGCGCTTCAAAGCCCAAGAAACTTGTTGACACCCATCATGTGAGCAGGGTGTTTGCAAATGGGGGGGGGCTGCGACCCCCCCCAACCCCCCCCGCTTCTTTTAAGCCGTACCAAGCGTGCTTCCCAACCCAAGAAACTAGTTGAAAAACATCGTGTGAGCATTGCAAATGGGGGGGGCTGCGCCCCCCCCAACCCCCCCGCTTCTTTTAAGCTGTACCAAGCGTGCTTCAAAGCCCAAGAAACTAGTTGAAAAACATCGTGTGTGCATTGTGTTTGCAAATGGGGGGGGGCTGCGCCCCCCCCAACCCCCCCGCTTTTTTTAAGCCGTGCAGAGCGTGCTTCAAAGCCCAAGAAATTTGTTGACACCCATCATGTGAGCAGGGTGTTTGCAAATGGGGGGGGGGGCTGCGCCCCCCCAACCGCCCCCCCGCTTCTGTTAAGCCGTACCAAGCGTGCTTCAAAGCCCGAGAAACTAGTTGAAAAAAAAGTATGAATCCGATGAAAATATAGAGGGAATGATAGAAACCAAGAAAACGAACCAAATAGGGTTTTCCCTAGGACAAACTAAGGAAAAGCAACGTACGCTTTGACGTTTGACGAAATCCGTCCAAAATGTAATCAGAAGAGGGTTTCCTTAGGAAAAACGAACGAAAACCTCGTTTTTTTCAAGCCGTGCAGAGCGTGCTTCAAAGCCCAAGAAACTTGTTGACACCCGTCATGTGAGCATGGTGTTTGCAAATGGGGGGGGGGCTGCGCCCCCCCCCAACCGCCCCCCCCGCTTCTTTTAAGCCGTACCAAGCGTGCTTCAAAGCCCAAGAAACTAGTTGAGAAACATCGTGTGAGCATTGTGTTTGCAAATGGGGGGGGGCTGCGCCCCCCCCAACCCCCCCGCTTTTTTTAAGCCGTGCAGAGCGTGCTTCAAAGCCCAAGAAATTTGTTGACACCCATCATGTGAGCTGGGTGTTTGCAAATGGGGCTGGGGCTGCGCCCCCCCCAACCCCCCTCGCTTTTTTTAAGCCGTACCAAGCGTGCTTCAAAGCCCAAGAAACTAGTTGAAAAACATCGTGTGAGCATTGTGTTTGCAAATGGGGGGGGGCTGCGCCCCCCCCAACCCCCCCGCGTTTTTTTCAAGCCGTGCAGAGCGTGCTTCAACCTAAGGGAAATTACAGGAAATCCGTCCAAAATGTAAAAAAATAGGTTTTTCCCTATGAAAAACCAACGAAAACCTCAGGGAAATGACAGAAAATCCGTCCAAAATGTAAGGAAAGTAGGGTTTTTCCTAGAGAAAACCAAGGAAATCGACAAAAAAAAAAAAAATGCCCCCCCCCAAAAAAAAAAAGACCCAAAAAAAAACTCCACCCGTTAAACACCCCCAAAAGAAGTAGATGCAAACCCTAAACACCAAACCCTATACCCTAACCCCCCAAACCCTAGACCCTAAACCCTAAATCCTAACCCCTAAACCCTAAACAAATAATTCCTGGTGCAAGGCGACCCAACTGGTGCAGGAGCGGCTGTGCATTGAGGAGGTCCAGAAAGGCTCCATGGGCTACAACAGTTGGGGGGAGTCTGGGGTTTAGGGTTTGGGGTTTAGGGTTTAGGGTTAGGGTTTGAGATTTTGGGTTTGGGGTTTAGGGTTTAGGGTTCCGGGTTTAGGGTTCAGGGTTCAGGGTTCATGTACGAGGGGTTTGAGAGTTGAGCCTGAACCCTAAACCTTAAACCCCAAACCCCAAACCTTAAACCCTAAACCCTCCCTGGGAGGATCTTAGAGTCCCTGTAGGGTTCCTAAGAATGACCCAATAGGAGTAGAGGGCACTATTTTGGGGGCTGGACTTTTGGGATCCTCCCAGGGGGTCTGGGTAGAGGTTCGAGGATTTAGGATTTAGGGTTTAGGGTTTAGGGTTTAGGGTGTAGGGTTTAGGGTTTAGGGTTTAGGGTTTAGGGTTTAGGGTTTAGGGTTAGGGTTTAGGATTTAGGATTTAGGGTTTAGGGTTTAGGGTTTAGGGTTTAGGGTTTAGGGTTTAGGGTTTGGGGTTTAGGGTTTAGGGTTTAGGGTTTAGGGTTTAGGGCTTAGGGTTTATGGTTTAGGGTTTAGGGTTTAGGGTTTAGGGGTGCGCGTACGTCCGAGAGTTGGCTTCTTCTCGAGTAAAGTGGGTAACCTTGATGCAGCGATTTTCAGGCGCGATCACATCATCGGGTCCACAAACCCCGCTCGCAGTTGCCCCGAAGACTTCGCTCCGGGGAATATTGCAGGGCTGCCTAGTACCCAAAGAGGCGAAACTCAGCCAGCAAGCCAATGACAACAGTCCTAATCCCTAAGCCCTGAACCCAATGCTGTCTCCGTCCCCGCGTCGTCGCCTTTAAGAATTGAAAAAAAACAAAGCTGCACACAGTGTCGATTCAGTACGCTTGAAGCCCTACAACCTTAAACCCTAAACCTTGATGCCTTTAAACCCTAAACCCTAAACACCCTAAACCCCGCAGGCTACGTCTCCTGGGAGGTACGTCGCCTTAAGGAGCCCAGCTTTGCATGGTTTGGTTTCTGCCGAGTGCGTTGAGGGATTACGTGGCTTGGAGAGGCGTTTTGGGGTTTAGGGTTAGGGTTTAGGGTTCAGGGTTCAGGGTTTAGGGTTTAGGGTTTAGGGTTCAGGGTTCAGGGTTCAGGGTTCAGGGTTTAGGGTTTAGGGTTTAGGGTTCAGAGTTCAGGGTCTGGGGTCTAGGGTTGAACTCTGAGGCTCTTTCTGGTTTTGTGAGGTGCTGCATACCTTAGACTCCCAAGCCTTGAAGCTTAGCCTCAGCAGCATCATGTAGGATTGAGGCCGTTGAGCATCTGAGGGAAGCAATTTTGGGGTTTAGGGTTTAGGGTTTAGGGTTTAGGGTTTAGGGTTTAGGGTCTAGGGTTTAGGGTTTAGGATGATTTAGGGTCCTCCTAAGCCTTGAACATATAGGATTTCGGGCTTACGGATGAGGGTTCCCAGTTGTCTGTTCGTCAGGAGCAAATCCGTGCGAAGAGCACGGGTGAGCAGGCACTGCGTTGGGGGGTATGGGGTGGGGGGTGCAACCCTGAGCCCTAAACCCTACGCCCTCAACCCTAAACCCTGAACCAGAAAGCCGCCCTGCTTCAAACAACGTTTTGTTTGGTTCTGGGTTCCCTTATCAAGTAACCAACCCTCAAGAAGGGTGCCCTTACTACAATATGGCCACTGGGCTACTGGGCTACCAAGACAATATACATGCGTGCGGCGCTGAGCTGTCCATATTCTGTCGTTGCCCATGGGGACATCAAAGCTTGCCTGGTTTTAGGGCGTTAGGGCTTATAGGGTTCTTAAGGGAGGCGGTTCATGGGGGGGGGGGGGGGGGTAGGTCCGGGTAGGTACCTAGGGAACCCTTAAATAAGCTTTGGGAGCCTAGGGGAGTAGTAGGGAGTGTTAGGGAACATACTCCCCTTGAACCCCCCCATCTCCCTTAAGAACCCTATAAAGGGTTCAGGGTTTCGGGTTTAGGGTTTAGGGTTTAGGGTTTAGGGTTTAGAGGCTTCTTAGAGTGCCATGTAAAGAGGTGTTGGCATCGCGAAGCAGCGACTATCAGGAATGTTCCGTAGCTGTCATATAGGGGTCGGAATACTAGAAGCAGTAATCCCTTATTCTCCCGACATAGTTCTGCGCCAACAAGCCCCAACAATTCCTTCATGGTCCCGAAGTAGTTGCAAAGCGCGCCCTCAGGCGCCTGGTAGTTCGGTGCGTTTTTTGCTCTTCTGGGGTGGGGGGGGGGGGGATGATAACGTCCATGCCATGTCGCACATGCCGAGTACATCGTGTTTTACAGTGTTTTGGCCTCCGGGAGAGGACACGCGGCCACGCCTGGCTAGTAGGTCGATCGCTGAGATGCCACCATGCTTTTTCCGAACCTGCCTAGGGCGGAAGGAATTTTAGTTGTTTTCGGCGCAAAAAAGCGTCTGGCTTCATGATGCTCGCTTTTGTTTCGCCATGTGCGTAACCAGAGCATCCATGCCCGGCGACATCTCTGACGCCCTGCTCGCTGCGGCGGTATGTTCTAGTGTGGAGGGCTTCGGTTTTCTTCTCAACGTTGAACCCGAAAGTTATGCCCAATGTTTAGGCCTTTTTTTTCCCACCCGTTTCGCAAGCGTGTACGGGGAAAAGGTCAGAGACATACCAGAGCCCAAGTACAGAAAAGTGGGTTGTTTAGGCTTTAGGGTTTAGGGTTTAGGGTTTAGGCTTTAGGGTTCAGGGTTTAGGGTTTAGGGTTTAGGATTTAGGGTTTAGGGTTTAAGGTTTAGGGACGGTTTAGCCTTTAGGTACAGCAGCACATCGCTTCCAAACACGTGATGCGTCCCAGTTGGATAGGCCCCTAATGGACCCGAAACGTCGTGAACCTGTGCCTGCTCCTGGGTGCCTAGGGGCACAGCTGGGGGGGCCTGGTGCCGCCCTTGGGCGCCGCTGTGCGCAGCTAGGGGGCGCCGTTTGTTTCGACCAAGGCACGTCGCGCCGGGCCATGGCGCCTTCGCCGGGCATGAGTCGCGCAGGGTGGTGGGTGACCATGCTGGCGGCGCAGATTTCGGCCTGTGGAGTTGGAGTCTGTCACTGTGAAGAGGAAGGTGAGCTGGACCGGCTGCCGGCAAGTTTGGGCCGCCAAGAGCGTCGAGCCTTCGCCGCCATGTTGAATGCCCAACAGCCAGCTGCGTGGGTTACCTGGGACCCGCTGCTGGGCCTGAAGGCCCCTGCCCGCACTGTCGTCTGGAAAGGTAGACGTGGGGCTTGGTTTCGGAGACGCATGCGGCGCTGGTCTGGCTGGCCATATCGTGGGAAGAGGGTGGGGGAAGCAAGCAATCCGGGACCTGAACCGGGCACGCCTGTTGGCGGAGAACGGCCTCCTCGTGAGCGCTCTCCTCCTCGCGCGGGCTCCGCCCCCGGGCCTGCGGCTGCTGCTCAACCGGCTGCACGAGTTGCAAGTGCCAAGGCAGTCGGTAGGGTTTACTGCCCTGTGTCCACCTGCCCGTGCTCGGATGCTGCCCGGGCCCGAGGGTGGGCCAATGTGGCCGCTATGCGCTCGCACATCGACGCTCACCTCGCTGGGGCAGCAGGTGGCGAGGTGCCACAGGCCTGGCTGCAAGCCAATGGACGCACCAGGTGTTTGGTTTGTGGCCTTAGTGTGTCAGAAAAATTTGGCATCCATCCAACATGCCGCCCTGCTGCTCGGGCTGCTGCTGTCGCTGAGGGCGACCCCATGGATACTGATGATCTGGACTTGCCGTCCTTTGAAGCCATTCAGGCAGCCCGGACTGCCACCTTGCGCCACGTCCCCGCCAAAGCACGCCACCTCTGGAACCAGCTTCTCGCTCGTGCCTTGGCTGCTGTCGC
This sequence comes from Symbiodinium natans, assembly GCA_905221605.1. NCBI lineage: Eukaryota > Dinophyceae > Suessiales > Symbiodiniaceae > Symbiodinium > Symbiodinium natans. The sequence continues at coordinate 140,172 of CAJNDS010002122.1, read as the reverse complement.
GCATCGCAATGATGAGGAAGCCTGGCGCGAGCTACTCATGCTGCCGCAAAGTGTACTCTGCGCGCCAGCGCGACGGGGGAAGAAGCACGCGAGAGCCGTCGCTGCTTTCGTCCTGGATCGCATGCAGCGATGGCAGGAGGGGGAGCGCAGGTCCTTATGGGACACGCGCCCTCAGCACCGCCAGCGGTGTTCTGCAGCGCCCACGCCTGAGGAGCGGCGAGGCCTGGCTGAAGCGTGGGGAAGGGAGGGGTTCGACAGAAAAGCCTGCGCGGCCTTGTTGTCTAAAGGCTTATGCCCTGACAACGCTGAGACTGCTCGGGCTTTGGAACTCCTTCATCCCCAGAGAGCTCCTCCCGCAGCTCGACCGCCGCAGGAACTTCCTCTTGCGCCTGAAGTCGCAGCTGAGGTGGTGGCCCGCTGCCTGCGTGCTTTTCCTGCTGAAACAGCCCCGGGGCCCACTGGCCTCCGTGTGCAGCACTTGCGCGACGCCTGCATTGCTGGCGGACATGAGGCCTTCCTCTCGCAGCTCACTGCTGTCGTCAATGTTCTTGCTCAAGGACGTGCTCCGCCTAGTGTCGCCCCTGTGTTGGCCGGGGCTGGGCTGGTCGCACTGCCGAAGGCCAGCGGGGGCGTCCGGCCCATTGCTGTGGGTGAGCTCCTGCGCCGGCTCACTGGCAAGTGCCTGATGAGTCTGGTCCGTGATGAGGCTCGCGCCTATTTCTGGCCGGCTCAGGTTGGGGTCGCGGTCAAAGGAGGTGCAGAGAAAGCGGTCCATGTTCTGCGGGCTTGGACTAGCCGCCACGCGGGTTCTTCTCGCAAGGTTTTGGTCAAACTGGACTTTGCCAATGCCTTCAACTGTGTCCACCGGGACACCGTACTTGATGAAACTACAAACCGCTTCCCTGCTCTGGCACGCTGGGTTACTTGGTGCTACCGGCAACACACGCGGCTCCAGTTTGGAGCTCGCGCCCTGGAGTCCTGCTCTGGTGTTCAGCAGGGCGACCCGCTCGGGCCGCTGCTGTTCGCAGCTGCCTTGCAGCCTCTCGCCAGCCAGCTCCACCAGGGCAGGACCCTGGACATTGCAATGCACTTCCTGGATGACGGTGTGCTTGCCGGTGACATTGCCGCGGTCAGTGCTGCTCTGACCCTGGTCCAGCAGCAGGCCTCCGCAATTGGACTGCAACTCAACCTGCGTAAGTGCGAAGTTGTGGCTTTGGGACCTATTGATGAGGGCATCATGCGCGCAAGTTTCCCGGCTGCCCTGCTGCTCCATGCTGATGGTTCTGGGAGAGTGCTCAGGAACTTCGAGTTCCTGGGGGCCGCTATTGGGGACGATGACTTCATCCAGACACACACCCTGGCGCGGGCAGAAAAAGCGGGTGAATTGCTGGAGGCGCTGGCCGAGCTTGAGGACCCCCAGGTGGGACTACGCTTGCTGCGGGCGTGCGCCGGCTTCTGCCGCATGGTTCACAGCATGCGCTGTAACCCGCCTGCAGCTCAGGCTGCAGCTTTGGCCCACTTTGATGGGCTGGTGCGGCGGTGCCTCGGTGGTCTCACTGGCATCCATGTTACTGCTGAGCAGTGGTTGCAAGCCTCTCGAGGGCTCGCGCACGCGGGGCTTGGGCTGCGCTCTTGCTCTGCCCATGCGCCTGCTGCCTACTTGGCCTCGGTGGGGGCCTCCCTGGAACACTGCAGTGACCTCGACCCCAACTTCTCAAAGGAGGCCGTTCAAACCTCGAACCATGTGGTCGGGGCTTTCCACCTGTTCCAGAACACCGTGGGCAGTCGGGTTGCTACGCTTGCTGCTGCTTTGCAAAGCAAGCAACGCGACCTGTCTCAGCTTTTGGACTCCACCTGCTTCGCTGCCCAGCTTGAACACAGCAGCCACGTCGCTCGGGCTGCCCTTCACTCTGAAGCGGGGTTGGGGGCGCGCGCCTTCCTCAACGCCATGCCCTCAGGACGCACGCGCATGGAGCCTGCCGCCTTCATTGCCGAGTTGCGAATCCGCCTGGGGGTGCCCGAAGCCACTGATGATTGCTGGTGTCCTCGCTGCGATGGGGTCTTGGACTGCTGGGGCTACCACGCTGGCATGTGTGTGGCTGGCGGCGAACGGACTCTGAGACACAACGCTGTCCGTGACCTTGTGTGTTCCTGGGCTGAGCGGGCTGGCCTTCGGCCGGAGAAGGAGCGCCCGAACCTTCTGCTGCCCACTTGCCCTGAAGACACGCAGACAGGCAGACGTCGCCCTGCCGATGTCTTTCTGCCTGCCCTTGCTGGGTCTCCCGCTGCGCTTGACTTCGCTGTTACAGCGCCTCAGCGGCAGGAGACCCTAGCACTGGCAGGCAGGGAGACAGGCGCGGCGGCTGCTGCCTACGCCCGCCACAAGGAGGCGCACTTGGGCACTGCGCAGGCCTGTGAGGGCCAGGGCGTGGTGTTTGTGCCGATGGTGGTGGAATCCACAGGCACATGGGACAAAGGTGCGGGCATCGTCCTCCAGCACATTGCGCGGGCTGTGGCTGCGCGGACTGGCGAGGAGCCCCAGCGTGCACATTCCGCCCTCATGCAGGAGCTGTGCGTTCTGATCCGTGCCCATCGGGCGCGGGCGGCCCTGCGCCGCCGCGCTGAAGCTGCGGAGACATGATGCTTGGAAGCAGCATGGAGCTGCGCTGGGG